>CM052439.1:5937226-5960785 GCA_028533085.1 Varecia variegata
CAACAGCAAACACATCGGCTGATCCTTCGCACCGGCCTCCACTAACTGTTCTCATGTGGAGCCAGCCCAGGGGTGCTCTGGGGCCAGTGGGGAGCCTGGACCCAGCCCTGCCCGCATGTGGCAGTTGCGCTTGTCAGCTCATTCTCTTAATCTGGTGTGAGTTTGGTTTCTGTCCCTTCTGAGACTCGGTTCACCTTTGTAGTCTTCGTGGCTAGTGCCTGGCGCATGATGGGTGTTCAAAATAATATTTGTTGAAGGACGAATGAGCACATTTTGGGGTCTCCCCCTGCGGGTCGATGGCCCTCTGCTGTGGGCTCCAGTCACATAGAGCTGCTGGCTCCACCCCCCACCCCCACCCGTCTGGGCCCTTGTCCTGGTTGCCTCTGTCTGGGAGGCACCATCTCTCTCTCTCTCTCTTTTTTTTTTTTTGAGACAGAATCTCACTCTGTCGCCCAGGGCTAGAGTGCCGAGGTGTCAGCCTAGCTCACAGCAACCTCAAGCTCCTGGGCTTGAGCAATCCTACTGCCTCAGCCTCCTGAGTAGCTGGGACTACAGGCATGCACCACCGTGCCCATCTAATTTTTTTCTATTTTTAGTTGTTTGGCTAATTTCTTTCTATTTTTAGTAGAGACAGGGTCTCGCTCTTGCTCAGGCTGGTCTTGAACTGAGCTCAAACCATCCACCCGCCTCAGCCTCTCCTCTCTTTTAAGGTCTGACTTGATTGCTTCTCTGAAAGTCCCCTGAATACTGGGCCCTAAATCACCAATCTCACTCTTCTGAATTCTTTGCATTCATGACATGGGGACAGTTTACATTGCACCTACAGAAGGTGGCAGGTCCTGGAGGAAAGGGGGTATACACACCTGGTTCATCTGGGCACCCCCTTGGGGCCTGGCATCACTCTTCCTCATGCAAGCCGTCTGCAGGGTGGGGGCGGCAAACACCTGCCTCTAGGGGCTAGGCTGGTGACATCAGTCACTGACATGGGCCAGGTAGGCTGTGGTGGACAGTGAGTATGTGCACCCTAGAGCACCCTGAAGAAATGAGGGTCCTAGATTTTTCCAGAGAATCAGAAATCCAGATTTTTATGTAAAATCTCCTGTTTTAAAAATGTTAGCAATTAATTTACAATTTGAGAAACACAGTATAGGTCGAACAAATCAGTGGACTGGTCTCACCCCTGGGGCTCCCATCTGGAGACTGCCGGGAGTGAGTAAGGGTTTCGTGAGCTTCGCTCACACCACCAATGGGGCACAGTGGCCAGAGGGTGGGCTGGGGGCTTCTGAAGCAGGTGGCTGTCCCGTTGCTGCAGTCAAGGCCTGCCCGTGCTAGTGCCTTCACAGTGCATGTCATCGCAGACAGGGGCAAATGCCAGGAAAGAGACCGGGTCTCTGGTGAGCAACTCACCCTGGTTTGTCTGGGGTTTTCCAGTTTTAAATGTGAAAGTCCCACATCCTGGAACCCCCTTAGTCTGAGGCAAACTAGGCCATTGGTCACCCTACCTGGATCCCTGCTCCCAGGGTGTCCCCAGCCCACTGGAGGATAATAACGGCAGCAGAAGTGTGTGGGTTTAAGTGCCAGACACTGCGTATGGCCTGTGTTGTTTCCCTTATGTCTGGAACATTGCGGTGTGGGCTTATTCTCCGTTCTGCAGCTGAGAAGGCTCAGAGTGAGGTGACGTGCCCGGGGCAGCGCTGGCGCTGGGGGTGGAACCCGTGTTGGTCTGCGGGGTCGCTCTCAAGCTCCCCACCCTCTCCGGCCTCTCGGCCTGGGCCTGCTGGGCCAGCCGGGGCCCTGGAGAAGGAGCTTACCTGGGTGGAGGTCCTGTCTGGATGGGCTTTTGCAGGTCTGAGACCCCTACTCTAACCCCCAGGCTCTTCTCGGTGTGCTTCTGCCCCCAGCCCCTGAACGGGACCACCCAGAAGCCCTTAGGGCACGTTCAGTTTCCACAACACCCTGACACTCTGGTCCTCTCACCCCGGTGCTCACTGCATGGACAAGGGAGGAGGCTGGCGCTTAGAAAATAAACGCTCGCTGGTGATTTATTGCTCGGGCTGGGGGAGCCATCCAGGGCAGGGGTGGGCAAGGGCCTGAGCCAGTCCTTTGGGGGTCCCTGCGTGGGAGTCTAATCACAGTTGGGGCCAGCCTGGGCCGGGCGTGGGGTGAGGTGACTGACCAGGTAGCGCACGGCTGAGCGGATGCCCTCCACGGTCCTCCGCTCCACCGTCTCTAGCATGTGGGTGACGGAGCGCAGGGCGGAGCCAGTCCCTGAAGCCAGCCCGGAGGAGAAGGCTGAGCTGGCGCTGCCCAGCATGCTGGAGACAGAGCGCAGGCTGGGCCCTGTGCTGTGCAGCACGTCTGCCACGGTGCTGTGGTCAGAGGCCAGGAAGCCCATGGCTGTGCCCATGCCCATGGTGGTCTCGGACCACACCAGGATGTCTGCCAGGGAGCTGATGGAGCCCTCGCCCCCGCCCAGCAAGCTGGTCATGGAGCGCATGTAGTTGTTCTCCTCGCTGGCCATGTACAGGTTGGGGTCCAGGGGCCCCCCCTCCAGGGCCATCTCATTGGGGCCAGGCAATAGGGGGACGTTGTCTCCTGGGGAGAGAGAGTAAGATTGAGCCTGTGGCTCTGTTGAGCCATCCACCACATCCTCCCCTGTCACCACGTGGGACTCATCTGACGGCAAAGCTTTGGTGTCCAAGTGTAAGGCCTTTGTACCCTCAGCTTTCTCCTCAATGGGCTCGATAGTGCTGGTGGCCTGAGGGTGACCCTTGGCATCTACAGGGTTCTCATCAGCGTCATTCACGGTGGGTGGAAGTTCTGCGTTCCGGGTGGACTGTTCCTCAGCACTTGGGGCAGGGGGAGCTAATTCCGGCTCCTCGCTGGAAATACTCTCCCCTTGTGTCTTGTCCTCACTCAGGGACTGACTTGGGAAAGTTCCCAGACTCTGAGTTTCCCTTGCCTCTTGAACCAGCCTGTCCCATGAAAGGTTCTGGAGGCTCATGGACATTTGCAGGCCACCTGGGTCTTGTCTGGGGAGCAAAAGTGTGATCCCTTCGGTCGTCTCCTGGCTGTTGCTGGGAGCAGCTGCATCCTCGTCCGTGTCCCCAGATGTTGACTTGGCCTCGGAGGTAGCTGTCTTGAAGGAGGCCTGATCTGCATCCTGCTGTTCAGCGGATGTCGCAGGGCTGCCCACCACCACTGGGACATCTGCAGGGAGGGACCCCCCTATCGGGCTGTCCGTAGACCTGCTGTTGGACAGGGAGGCCTCGGGAGAGCCATGTGTGGGGTTGCTGGCAGCTCCCAAGGGCTCGGTGGTCATCTATGTCCTTTTCCACTTGTGGTGGTTTGAGGCAGTGACCATAGCCCAGCTGGGCTGGGTTGTCCAGGTGGTGAGGTCACAGGGGGATGTTGACAGCTGGTGATGTCACAGGCACTTGTAGAGCAAGGTCCTGAGCATCTGGAGTGGCCGCGTAGGTGGGGTGAGGATACAGGACAGTTTGCAGGTCCATAGGGAAAGAAAGGCATGTCTTGGGAAAGGGTGGAGGTGTGTATACAGGTGCAGGTGCAGCCACAGGGCCGTGGGGAGTCATGATGGCTGTGGCTTTGATGAATGAGACGGGGATGCAGATGTTGACTGAGGACCATTGTCTAGAAGGAACCCCTCCTGGCACCTCTGTCTGCACCCATGCCTCAGGATCCCGATTTAGCCATTCTTTCTGCACGGAATCTAGATTTCTAGCAGTGGCGAGTAGGAATAAGCAAAGGCCAAGGGTCTGGGCAGCTGCTAGCCCTGACCGTCTTTGGCTGTGGGGTTAGCCCTTTTGACACAGGACACATGATCTCCATCTTCTCCCTGCTCAACTGGGCTGGGAGGGCAGAGAACAGCAAAAGATCCGCAAACCCCTTGAGTATTCCTTGGAACGGTGTAGACTGGATAAACCTACTTGTGCTTATTATGGTCCTTGTTAAGAAGGTGATTGGAGTGGAAGGTTCTGGTCTGTTGTGTCTGTGCTTCTCCGGGGGTTATCAGCTAACACGTAGTGACTGCTTCTCACGGGCAAGAGGAGCTAAGCATCCCTCCAGGGACCCCTCGTCTTGAGGTGGGTGTGGATCTATCAGGATACCCATGTCACACCTGGGGAAGCTGAGCCTCAGGGGGAATAAGTGACTTATTCAAAGTCACAGTCCTAGTAAGCACGGAATCCAGGATTTGAATCCTGTTGGGCTTTAGAACTCAAGCTGCCAGCACTCTCTAACGCGCAGGCGGGGTATTAAACACACCGAGTGACTGCACGGTGAGAACACATTTCCCGGCCTCCCTTGCAGGTAGGTAAGAACATGCAGCCACGTTCTGGCTAGAGGTCTGCTGTCACAGTTGGTCCACACACCAGCGGGTAATGACAGGTGCCAGCTCCGGGTGGTATGATCATCAGTACTGTCACGGGCAGAGAAAATCTGCACCCCCCTGCCCCGCTTTCTCCTGTGCTGCCTCTCCTGGTCGTCCTCCCCTTGGCTCCTCATGTCCCTCTCACTCTGTTCACTGACTCCCCTCAGCCAGCCTGGGTCTTGACCCTCCAGGGTGACACCCCGTCTTCTGAGCACCAGTCTCAATGCTCATTAGGTATTTATTCTCCCTGTGGGGACCCTGCTGCCATCCCAGAGGTCACAGGGCAAACCCGCGTTTGCTGGAGTGTGAGGGACCAATTGGTGCCACCTGTGCCTTGTGAGGGAATTACGGAGGCTGCTGGCCGCTCATCCTGTGGTTGCCTTTCTTCCTTAGTGTCAAAATAATTGTTAAATAAACATTACAGGGGGCTGCTGTGTTGGATTAAGCTCCTGCACTGGGTCCCAACAGACTGGACTAAAAATCTCAATGGAGTCACCCATGCTGAGGTTCCACATCACCAAACTGAGTTGTTGTCTCAACTTCTGAGAAATTGGGAGAAAGAGACAACAGCCAGTTTCCTGAACAGGCCAGTTCCAGCCCTCCACCGGCGTGCTAACGAAGTCCCCTCTGTTTTCATCTTTAACCTGAAGGAACCAATCAGTTTTCTTTCATTCTGTTTCCCCGCCCCGCCTTACAAGGAAAGTAGCCTTGAAATGACCAATCCACTTTCTGTTCTTGTTTCCGCTTTCTTCACCCCCTTTTCTGTCTATAAAGCTAAGCTTTGCTGCTTGACTCATTGGAGCACATTGTATTTCATGGAATGAACTGTTGTCTGATACCAGAATCACAAATAAAGCCAATTGAGATCTTTAAATTTGTTGTAATTTCATCTTTTGACACTTAGTGTCGGAACCCCAGTTTTATTCAGGGTGGCTATGTGCTCAGCTAAAACAACACATTTTCCAGCCTCCCTTGGCAGATAGGTGAGAGCACGGGACCATGTTCTGGTCAATGAGAAGTAAGCAGAAACTATTTGTTGGAACTTTGTAAAGGATCCTTCAAAGAGCTGAACACCTGTTTGCTCTTCTGCCTTCATGCCATCCTGCTATCAGGAATGCGAAGGCTGGAGCAGCAGCAGCTGTCTTGGTCCATGAGGTAATCTTGAGGGTGGATGGTATGCACTAAGGTGGTGGGGCACAAAGATGGAAGGAACCTAGGTCCCTGGTTGGAGGCATCATACCAGCCACCAGACCAGACTATCGCCAACCTTCAGAATTGTTTTATGTGAGGGAAAATAATCTCATACATGCTCAAACTATTATTATTTCTGGTTTTCTATTACATGCAGCTAAACTTAATCCCCACCCAATTCTGGCAATTAAAAATCTCTGTCAGGTGGTGGTTCTGTGTTTGCTTGACTATCTCCCAGTCCTAAACAGTCAAAAGCAGTGTATTGCATTGAGTGCCAGTATGCCTGACACCGCACAGGTGTTATTTGCACACTTTTTGGGTGGGGAAACTGAGATGTAGAGAAGGCAGGTGCACAGCAGGCTCAATGGTGTCTGCCTGACTCCAAAGCCCCCACCTCACATGCTGTCCCCGCTTCTAATTAGAAAGTTCTTTCCCCCCATCTTTATTAAGGAAATAAAAACTGTATGTATTTAAAGTGTATGACTTAGTGTTTTGATATCCATTTGATTGTGAAATAATTGCTACAATCAAGGTAATTAACATATCCACCATTACCTCACACAGTTAGAATTTATTTATTTATTTCTCTTAGTGACAGGCTCTTGCTCTGCTGCCCAGGCTGGAGTGCAGTGGTGTCATCATAGCTCACTGCAGCCTCCAACTGCTGGGCTCAAGTAATCCTCCTGCTTCAGCCTCCCGAGTAGCTAGGTGGGACTATAGGCCCGGCTACTTTTTCTATTTTATGTAGAGATAGGGTCTTACTATGTTGCCCAGGTTGGGGTTAGGTGTACTAAATGCATTTTCAACTTATAATATTTTCAACTTACATGAGTCTGTTGGGACACAACCCCATCATAAGTTGAGGAGCATCTGTAAAGAAATTCCAAAGGTGAAAAATAGGTGTGGGGAAAAATAGGCGTAGGTCAAAAGACACTGAAAATTTTAAGAACAAATCATGAACTGGGAAAAAATATGTGCTACAGATACCACAAAGGGTTAACATCTATGCAGTATGAAGATCCCAAACAGGTCAATAAGACACCATTAAATATCCAATAACACAATATACAAGAGACAGAAACAGACTATTCATCAAAGAAATCTAAACAGCTAATAAACATGAGAAAACGTTCAAATGTATCAGTAGTCAAAGAAATACAAGATACAAAAAGAAGATCTCTTTAGGCAGTAGGATTATAAGTGACTTAATAAAATTGTTTTCTTTGGGCTAACTACATTTTCTAGCTTTTCTACAATAACATTTATTACTTGCATCAGGGGAGATCCTGCAAGTTGAAAGCACGCAGTTGTGAAATACCGTCAGCTCACAAATGAGCAACCAGTGTCAGTGCCGTCTAGTCACGGTGGAATTGTGGGCAAGGTTTTTCTTTCAAGCTTTTGTACATTTTTAAATTCATACAATTAACTTACCCTTTCAATATTACATTAATTATCAGAACAAATTTGCAAGTTAAAATAAACTCCTTCTTCCTAACTTCCCAGAAGCTTGAGCCTTATACAAATGGAATTCAGGGGCTGCCCAAACCCCCACAGGCTGGAGCCACAAATGGAACTGAGAGAGACCAGCCCTCCCACCCAGCTCTAAAACAAGGGGTGCTTCAGCCTCCCCCCACCACATACACCCCCTCTCCTACCCCAGCCCCATCCCTGCCCTGACCCCTGCCCAGCCCCAGTTTGGCCTGCCAGCTGTCTGAGGGCCCAGGGAGTTCCTGGGAGGGGGATGTGCAGTGGCCTAAGGGGGCCCAGGTGCAGACCAGCCTGGAGAGGCTGGCGACGTGTCCACAGGGTGGAGTGTCCCTCCACCCGTCCCTCCCTCCCCTGTTACTCCCACGGGTTCTTAGCACCAGCTTAGGCCCTCAGATAGAATCCCAAGGAGATTGAAGATAGCAGTCTGCTTGCAAAAAATGGAACATTCTATTTGAGAAACAATTCCTGTTATCACAACACAGCTCTGTGGGTCAAATTCATGTTCCCAGTTGTGTGCAGGTTCCCAAGATCCAGGATGTTGGCAAGATCTACAGACAGGGCCAGCTGGGGAGGCCAAATCTGGGTTCTGCCCTCAAGGTCCCCAGCTCTTTGCTAGGCCCAGAGATCTGCTAGACCTCTATATCCAGTGACAGAGCCTTCAGCACTGCCACTCCTCCTGTCCTCTGCAGGCATCCAGATCCCCTCTGTCCCTAAAGCATCCTGAGGGCCTTGCCTCCAGGATGGCACCTATGGATGGTTGACCCTTCGGATGGTCTGTGACTAGGGGAGAGGGGCCCTTACCACCTCCCCCACCAGGGCCCCTGGCTTGTTCCCACCAGGGCCCCGGGCCCCCCAGTACAGAGAGAGTGGGGGGAGGGGTTCTTCCACCTTAGCCCCCTTTCCTCAGGGTTACTGCTCTAAGGGAGAGTTGCTCAGCATGAGTCCTAGATCTGTGGTTTTTAGCCCCTTAGGGTCAGAGGGAAAGATTTGGAGAAGTGACGAAAACTATGTCCCCCCCCAAATAAAATGCACTTGCACAGTCTCCCTGAGCCCCACCTCTAAGAATGGAACTGTCTTTGGTTATTTGTGTTCCAGGGACATGTGGACCCTGAAACTCACCCGCTGTGTGGCTTGTAGGCAAGCAGGGTCAGGGACAGGTGGAGGGGATGGCGGCAGGGATGCAGCCCAGGGGGAGCAGCACCAAGGCAGCAGGAGGTGGGCCCTGGGGGGAAGGTGTGGGAACACCTGGCTAAATCCGGGAAGGCCAGCTCTGGAAGGAGGAGCAGGAGGTCACGGTTCCTCCTGAAGGCCACCAGAGCCGTGGAGGGTTCTGGGCATGAGAGAAAGGCATGGAGAAGCACGGCCCCTTAAGAGCCTGCCTGCTATCTTGCCACTATGATGCGAAGTGCTTTTGCACATGTTCCCCGGAAAGACAGGCCCTGTCTTCCCGGACAAAACAGGAAGAGCAGAGTCAAGAAGTTCAGTCACGTTTTGAGTGACTAGAGCAATGAGTCCTGACCTGTCCAAATCGGGAGTGTGTTTGTGGGGGCAGGTCAGCAAAGAGCTTAGGAGAGGAGGAGTTGGGAGCCAGCATTGTTGGGGGAGAGAGCATTCTCCCCAGCACGTCCCCTGGAGGGGACGGACCCTCAGCTTGCAGAGACTAGCCCTGGGGTGCCCACTCACCCTCAGCTCTGCGTTCATACTCAGCCAGCCACCTTGGTTGTCCTTTGTCTTCTGTAGTGGATTGAATTGTGCCCTTAAAAGACACGGGCACCTGGAACCTGTGAATGTGACTTTACTTGGATTGAGGCTCTTTGCAGATGTAATTAAGGTAAGGATCTTGAGATGAGAGCATCTGGATTTAGGGTGGGCCCTAAACCCAATGACTGGAGTCCGTGTGAGAGAAAGGGGAAGGAGATCTGCGAGTGAGAGACAGAAGGGAAGGCCACGTGAAGACAGGCAGAGACGGGAGTGATGCACCCATCTGTAAGCCAGGGAATGCCCAGGGCTGCTGGCGGCCCCCAGAAGCTTGGAGGCAGGCCCGGAACAAATTGTCCCTTAGAGCCTCCAGAAGGAACCACCCTGCTCACACCTCGATTCCCAACTTCTGGTCCCTAGGACTGTGAGGGAATAAAGCCATCACGGTTGTGGTAGTTCGTTATGGCAGCCCCAGGAAACTAACATCGCTTCTGTGACGATCATAGGTGTTGAAAAAGGATCTTATGTTCAAATAAAGTTGGGAAGTGCTGTGTTAAACTATGGATTTATTTGCGGAGGAACTTCTCAGAGCCTTTAATAGGCTAAAAAGCTTTATGAATTCCCAAGGGGGAAGGTCAGTACTGAACACAATATTTCTGAAACTTATTTAACCAAGGAACCCCTATGTATTAGTCAGCTCCGGGTGCCATAACAGAATACCACAGACTGGGTGGCTTAACCAACAGAATTTTATCTTCTCACAGTTCTGGAGGCTGGAAGTCCAAAATCAAGGTGCCATCAGGGTTGGTTCTGGTGAGGCCTCTCGTCCTGGCTTGCAGACAGCTGCCTTCTCACTGTGTCCTTACATGGTCTTTGTCCTGTGCACGTGCATTCCTGTTGTCTCCTCTTCTTATGAGGATACCAGTTCTATGGGATTAATGTCCCATAAAATTATGACCTCATTCAACCTTAATTATCTCCTTAAAGACGCTATCTCTAAATATAGTCACATTGGGGGTTAAAGCTTCAACATAGGAATTCGGGGTGGGGAACGTGAGTCAGTCCATAACACGTTACTTCATGGGTCTGATATCCCCCCCCCAGACACACCTGGGGAAATGCATATTTAACTGCCTTGAACTTGATCCCAGGGGATTGGGATGGCACTGTTAGTTGGCACGTGCCTGCCATCCATCCCTGCCTGTATAAGGATGTCCTTGGAAGTGGCAGGAGAGGAGAAAGCACATGGTAGAATTTTTTTTTTTTTTTTTTTTGAGACAGAGTCTCACTCTGTTGCCCGGGCTAGAGTGCCGTGGCGTCAGCCTAGCTCACAGCAACCTCAAACTCCTGGGCTCAAGTGATCCTCTTGCCTCAGCCTCCCGAGTAGCTGGGACTACAGGCATGCACCACCATGCCTGGCTAATTTTTTCTATATATATTTTTAGTTGTCCATATAATTTCTTGCCCAACCCTATAAGCCTTATAGAATTATTTGATTTTGAAAAACATTACCTGGGCCAGGCACAGGCTACTCAGCTACTGGGGAGGCTGAGGCAGGAGGACCCCTTGATCCCAGGAGTTTGAGGCTGCAGTGAGCCATGATCCTGGCACTGCACTCCAGCCTGGGTGACGGAGTGAGACCCTGTCTCTAAAAAATAATAATAAATCAATCAAAAATGTTACCTGTAAAAGCTTAATAAAATGAAAATTTAATTAAAAAACAATAGGAAATGTAATGACATTGAAAGAGAGAAATCAATAGCTCTTTCCTAGTAGTTTAATCATGGAAATATCGTGGAAGGTTGTATTATTGTTCTTGGTGATTCACTCCCCGGGCCTGAAAGGGGATGATGCAGCTTCTCCCTTCTGGGGAAGGAGTGTTCATCCAGCCCCACTGACTCCGGGCTTGATTCTGTAGCTGCCTTTGCCAAGGGCACATGTGTGGACGTGACCAGTGGCCCGTTGGAGCAGAAGCTAAGAGCCATTGCTTATTTCTTCTACCTGCTCCCTTGCTCTTGTCTTCCACCATGAGACTGTGACCCAGGTGCAGGCTGCTCCTGTGACTTGCATTCTAGAAGGAAGAATTTTTAATACAACCACAGCTTACCCACAGCCAAAGGGAAAGGCCACGGCCAGCCTGGAAAAGAAATATAAAACAGGCGAGAAATAAGCCTTTATCATTGCAAGCCATGAGATGTTGAGATACTTTGTTACCACAGCATCACCTAGTGAAAACTGACTAAAAAGCATTCTACCATAGGTGATTGGTTAAATAAATTGTGGTGTGTCTGGGAAGGCAGCTATTAAATTTAAAATTGTATTTTAAATTACATTAGATTTAAATGTATGCAGCTATTATAATTATATTTAAGGATATAGGAAATTGCTCAAAATACCATTTTATATAAGTAAACAAAAGCAAAGTTTAAAACTGAAATACTGGGCCGGGCGCGGTGGCTCACGCCTGTAATCCTAGCACTCTGGGAGGCCGAGGCGGGTGGATCGCTCAAGGTCAGGAGTTCGAGACCAGCCTGAGCAAGAGCGAGACCCCCATCTCTACTAAAAATAGAAAGAAATGATCTGGCCAACTAAAAATATATATAGAAAAAATTAGCCGGGCATGGTGGCGCATGCCTGTAGTCCCAGCTACTTGGGAGGCTGAGGCCGTAGGATCGCTTGAGCCCAGGAGTTTGAGGTTGCTGTGAGCTAGGCTGATGCCACGGCGCTCACTCTAGCCCGGGCAACAAAGCGAGACTCTGTCTCAAACAAACAAACAAAAACCTGAAATACTACAGGATCTCAATTTTGTAAATACAAATATATCTTGTGTGTGTATGTATATATATATATATATATATATATATTGGCTGAAGTTTGGTAATTTGGGTGGTAATTTTTGCCTAGAGAAGGGCATTGAGGAAAAAAATACACCCAAATGTTAACAGTAGCTATCTTGAGGTGGTAGGATGGAGGAGGTTCCCCTTTATGCTCATGTGCACTTTCCAACTTATCTATAATAACCAGTAAAGCTTTTTTTTTTTTTTTTTTTTTTTTTTTTTTTTTTTTTTGAGACAGAGTCTTGCTTTGTTGTCTGGGCTAGAGTGAGTGCCGTGGCGTCAGCCTAGCTCACAGCAACCTCAAACTCCTGGGCTCAAGCGATCCTACTGCCTCAGCCTCCCAAGTAGCTGGGACTACAGGCATTCGCCACCATGCCCGGCTAATTTTTTCTATATATATTTTTAGTTGGCCAGATAATTTCTTTCTATTTTTAGTAGAGACGGGGTCTCGCTCTTGCTCAGGCTGGTCTCGGACTCCTGAGCTCGAACAATCCTCCCGCCTCGGCCTCCCAAGTGCTAGGATTACAGGCGTGAGCCACTGCGCCTGGCCTTAACCAGTAATGCTTTTACATTTTAGAAAACTAGTTGTGCTGTGTAGGTATACTGAAGAGAATCACTGGTCGTGGCAGTGTGGAGAAGCAGGAACGCTGAGGACGGCAGGGCCCGGGGTCGCAGCAGCTCCTGGGGTGGAGCGGGGGGTTGGGAGGGGCGGGCAGAGGCCCTCGTGGCCTCCTCATACGCGGAAACTCCAGGCACAGACCCAAGTCTGGCAGCTTTGAAGGTCTTGTGAGAATATGTGTGACTTTAAACAAAGTTAATTGACTCCAACTATAAAAATAAAAATGTGATATCAAAGTTGATAAATGTTTAAATGTCTAGAAAGTGTAACCTTATGTCAAAAAGTCAAATGCAGTGACTGCTTAATGGGTATGGGTTGCCATTTGAGGGAATGAAAACTGGAACTAAATAGCGGTGATGATCCCATGACATTGTAAATGTACTTACTACCGCTGAATTATATACTTTAAAATGGTTACATTTTAGATTATATGTATTTGACCACCAAAAAAAACCCCCAAACAAAAACAAAACCCTCAACTGCAATGCAGGTCAACTCTCATCTAATTGCTGTACGTGGAACTCACGTTTAATGTGGGATTTGAATGGCCTTCTGTCTATCTAATATGACCTTAATAGGACTTCCAATATGAAATTGCTCCAGGAGAGGCAGTGGTTGCTAATGATCCATGTTCTCCTGTCATTGGACACCTTGTGGTGTGACAGTGAATGGGCAGCTTTTGGGGTGGGTTGGGAGTGAGTTGCAGAGCACAAGCCTCCTGCTCACTCTCCCCTTGGGGTCCAGGGGCTCAGATTCAAACCCTGGGAGGGATTAGCCCTCCCACAGAATCAGACCGCAGTCTCCTGCAATGCCGTCGAACCAGCACGGGGGGGCAGCAGAGAGCTGGGTCAGCCGGGAGAGCGCCCCCCGATAGCCTGGGCTCTCCCTGCCTTTTCCTGCCCCTGCCCAACCCTACCACCAAGACAGTCACCTCAGTTTGGTCTTCAGAAGATAGTGCCATTTTGCTAAAGTAAATTTCTTTGCCAATAAAACCTGAGTGTTTCACCAGCTCCTTCCAGTGGGATATTCAGGCGTATTCAAGCAAGGTCAGGTTTCACACGTTTAACACATTCCATCATTTGAACATGTTTTGGATTTCCTCTGTAGGTCTGTGGGTGACTTCAGGGGCTGACCTAATAAAGCTCACATCCTATTTTTGTGGAGTATCAGTTTAAGACTTTTCACCTGATGTGCATAATGCTGGTGTCTTTAAGAGGCTAGGAAACTTTAATAGCAAGACTGGTGGCAAAGAATGTTTCTCCGTAACACTGAAAAGGTTAACTTGGTACAGATGGGAGCAGCTGAGACCATTCCGTATAAAGCAGTGATAGTCACAGGTCTTTTCTACGATGCTTGGTATTGGCCCTTACTACGTAACAAATCACCTCCAAACTGAGTGATGTAAATCAGCGGGCCCCAACCTTTTTGGCACCAGGGACCGGTTTCATGGAAGACAATTTTTCCATGGATCGGGGGTGGGGTGGGGGTGTCGTGCGTGGGGGTGGTGGTGCAGAGTTCAGGTGGTGATTCTCAACCCATTTCCTAACAGGCCACAGACCGGTACTGTGCCCAGGCCTGGCGGTTGGGGACCACAGGTGTAAAGCAACTATTATTATTATATTTGGGTTGGGCTCAGCTGGGTGATTCTTCTGCTGGTCTCACTTGGCTCACTTTGTGGCTGCAGTCAGCCAGGGGCTGGGAATGGGTAGGTGGCTAGCGGGGTTGGAGCTGGTTGGTCCAGGTCCCAGAGGGCCTCACTCAAGTGTCTGCATTTGTCTGGGGTGATGAGGACAAACTGAACCATGTTAATCTCATCATCTAGGAGGTCAGGCTTTTTCACTTGGCAGCTGGGATCCAAAAGAAGCAAGAAAGGCTGAGCCCTAGTGCACAAATGCTTTCTATGCCTCTGCTTGTATCGTGTTTCCTACTGTCCCTTTGACCAAATCAAGTCACGTGGCCAAGCCTGATTCAGGGAGCAGAGAAAATAGACTCTATCTTTTGACAGGAGGAGCTGTGAAATACTGTGGGCTTTTAAAAAAACATCTACCAGCCGGGCACGGTGGCTCACGCCTGTAATCCTAGCACTCTGGGAGGCTGAGGTGGGAGGATCGCTTGGGCTCAGGAGTTTGAGACTGGCCTGAGCAAGAGCAAGATCCTGTCTCTACTAAAAATAGAAAAATTAGCCGGGTGTGGTGGCACGTGCCTGTAATCCCAGCTATTTGGGAGGCTGAGGCAGGAGAATCGCTTGAGCCCAGGAGTTTGAGGTTGCTGTGAGCTAGGCTGATGCCATGGCACTCTAGCCCAGGTGACAGTGAGACTCCGTCTCACCAAAAAAAAATAAAAATTCTATAAGGCTTATAAATAATCAGTAATCAGTAGCTTCCTTCCACCCAAATTGCCACATCTCAACCAATTGATAAACTTTTATTCGGTCCTACTATGTGTCAGGAAATGGAATTATGCTAAACAATTTCCCCAAATTATCTCACTTAATTCTTACAACTACCCCAGGAGGAAAATGTATTATTTCTCTCTCTACTAGAGATGAAATTTAGGCCGAAGAAGTGATTTCTTGCCTGCAGGGGGCAGCCTTGGGATTGGAGCCCACGTTACCCGACTCCAGACGCAGCGAGACAAACGTGTGCATGAGCAGTTCTCAAAGTGTGGTCCTCAGCCAGCAGCCTGGCATCACCTGGGAATCTGCTCGACATGCGACATGCGTGCTCTCGGGCCGCCCAGCCTTACTCACTCGGAAACGCCGGGGGTGGGCGCAGCAATCTGAGTTTCCATCAGCAATGAGGCGACTGTGATGACGCTAGGGATTGCCACCTGTGCTCTGCTAGGCAGCATGCTCCTCCTTCTGTGAGAACAGGAAGGTACCTTGTGCCCTGTGGGCGCCCCCTCCCCACCCCGCTTCAATGACTGCCCTGGTGGGAGGGTGGCCCGTCTGCCTGCAGGACACAGACGAGAGCCAGTGGAGGTGCCGCCCACTGCAGCTTCAGGGGAGCACCCCCCCTAGTCTGCAGTACAGCCACAGGGTGCCCAGTGCAAGAGGGCGGAGCCCCTCAATCACAGTGAGTGGGTCCCTCCCTGGTCTGCAGATGGGGAGCTGTGAGCTGGAGAATTTGGGGAAAGGAGGAGGAGGAGGAGGAGGAATGAGAGAGGGGAAGGCCTCAAGTCAGAGGGGGGTTTCTAGACTAGAAGGGGAAGGGCCTGGGGTCCAGAGTTTAGGGAAGGGGTCCCAGATCCAGGGGAGAATCAGTGCCCAGGGTCAGCAGGGGAACCCCCAGGACTGTCTCTCCAAGGGGTTTTTCTGGGCACACTGCTTTTGTCCCCACAGTAGAACGTCTTAGAAACACAGCAGGTGGCTGGGCGAGGTGGCTCACGTCTGTAATCCTAGCACTCTGGGAGGCCGAGGTGGGAGGATAGCTTGAGGTCAGGAGTTCCAGACCAGCGTCAGCAAGAGCGAGACCCCTGTCTCTACTAAAAATAGAAAGCAATTAGCCGGGTGTTGGCGTGCACCTGTAGTCTCAGCTACTCCGAGGCTGAGGCAGGAGGATCACTTGAGCCCAGGAGTTTGAGGTTACTGTGAACTAGGCTGATGCTGTGGCACTCTAGCCTGGGTGACAGAGTGAGACTCTTGTCTCCAAAAAAAGGCTCAAGTATTCTGTACCACTTAAAATGTGCTCAGGCCACCATACGAAGCGTCACAGGCTGGGGGGCTCAAACAACAGAAATTAATTTTCTGACCATTCTAGAGGCTAGAAGTCCAAGACGAAGGTGTCAGCAGGGCTGGTTTCTCCTCAGGCCTCTCTCCTTGGCTGGTAGACGGTGTCTTCTCCCTGAGTTGCTGCATGGCTGTCCCTCTGTGTGTGTTTGTGTCCTACTCTTGTATTCTTATAAGGACACCAGTCTCATCTGTTAGGGCCCACCCCCATCACCTCATTTAACCTTAATCACCTCTTTAAGGACCCTATGTCCACATGCAGTCATCATACTCGCTGAGGGTTAGAACTTCGGCTTATAAATTTTGGGAGGCAAAATATGCACACTTAAGAAATGGACAATATGGTGTACAATTTTAATTGCTAAACTGTGTGCTAGAGACAAAAAAATAAAATAGTATGTAAGAAATGGCTACACATGGGGATGCTGACTAAAATATAGTAAAATAATATTTTGAATATTTAACCAGGTTTAAACTGAGAGCAGGAAATCTTCAGGTGCCAGGAATAGAAAGGGAACATAAAATGAGTGACGTTAGTGGGAGAAGTTCAAACAGCTCATGGAGTTTATGAGCCGGATCTTGGCCTTCAAGGCTTTGGGCAAGGTTCTGAAGTTACACGGGGAGCGGAAGAAATTGGCTTAACTGGTGAATCCCACGCGGGCAGGAGAGTCAAATGCAAGGCCTCTCTGAGGGATTGCTTCTGCGATTTCAGAACGAGAGGCTCCTGTGGAGAGCAAACCCCACTGAAGCTGAGCTCACAAAGGGTCAAAAGCAAGAAAAGCAGCAGTTAGAGGGAAATAGAGGTTGCTGTGGGCTAGGCTGACGCCACGGCACCCTGGCCTGGGCAACAGAGTGAGATCTCTTTCAAAAAAAAAAAAAAAAGAAGAAGAAGGAAATAGGAAGATTAGCCTCCCAAGAATAGGATTAATAGAAACATTTAAAAAATACTCTAATGAAAAATGTTTAAGATATCCACAGAAAGAAAGACACTTTGGGAGGCCAAGGCAGGAGGGTCACTTGAGCCCAAGCGTTTGAGGCTGCGGTGAGGTATGGTGACCCCCCACTGCCCTGGTGCCCAGGCAACAGAGCGAGACCCTGGACCCTGCCTCCAAGAAGAAAAAAAAAAAAAGAACACAAAAAAGAAAGGACTATAAATCATTAAGGCGAGGGCAGAATAAAATGAAAAAAAGGACAGGCAGATTTAGAACAAAATCAAGTAAAATTTATAGCTATAAAAAATATAGTTATGGAAAAGAAAATAAAAACTTCACTGGTTCAATAGCCATTAAATTCCAGAGGAAGAGAATAAGAGAACAAGGGAGAGTTCAGGTTTGAGGAGCTAGAAATGGGGAAATCTGTAATAAATAAATAAAAATAAATATTGAGTAATTAAAACAAGAAAAGAAAAAGATCAATCTGGACTTTAATACAACCACTTAAATAGAACTAATACAGCACTTTCTACATGCCAGGCATTTTTCTAAGCATTTTATGTATATTAACTTATTTTCTAGAAAATAATAACACAAAATATGGGGGCATTGGCATTAAAATGTTCTAAGTTCCTTATATCATTTGAGAAAAATATAAAGATTAAAAAAAATAAAGATTTTATTATTTTTCAATATTATTAGTTCCTTATATATCAAGAAGAATAAACTTTGAACTCTAATTGATTTCTTTTCTTTTCTTGTTTTGAGACAGGGTCTGTGTCATCTGGGCTAGAGTACAGTGGTGTCATCACAGCTCACTGCAACCTCAGACTCCTGGGCTCAAGCGATTCTCCTGCCTCAGCCTCTTGAGGAGCTGGGACTACAGGCCTGCGCCACCACACCCAGGTAATTTTTCTATTTTTAGTAGAGATGGGTTCTCACTCTTGCTCGGGCTCGTCTTGAACTCCTATCCTCAAGTGATCCTCCCACCTTGGCCTCCGAAAGTGCTAGGATTGCAGGCGGGAGCCACTGTGCCTGGCCTTGATTCCTTGATGGTTGCTGCACCTCTTTCTGCCCCTTGCCTTCTGGGCAGTTGGCAGTATCACATTTCCTGGCCTTCTAACAATTGACTAGGTAGGGCCACAGGACTAGTTCTGGCCAATGAGCAGAGGGATTTGAGTGACTTCCAGGCTGGATATTTAATTGCCAGTGCAATACCCTCCAGAACTCTGGCAGAGTGATGTTCAAGGTGGTGGTTGCTCCATCAGCATCAGTCCATGAGTGACACAGATGAGAATACCCCTCTTGTCTCTCTGAGAGACCCCGAGAAAGAAATACACTTTTATTGTGTCCAGGGTTGGTCTAGAAGCTCCACAGTGTTACCAGAGATTCATGCTCCCTGTGCCTTTCAGCTTTGCCATTCTCAGGCTGAGACTTCTCCAGATCACTTCAGGTTCCATGATGGCTGCTGGAGCTCCAGCCATCACATCCATATTGCAGAAAGGAATTAGGAGATGGAGGCTAAGGAGAAGGTAAATATAGCTCCCATCAGCTGTCTATCCCTTCCCCCACTTTTTTAAGAGGTGAAGTCTCCCTATGTTGTGCAGGATGGAGTGCAGTGGCTCAGTGGCTATTAACGGTGGCTATTTATAGCCCACTATAGCCCCAAACTCCTGAGCTCAAGCAATTCTCCTGCCTCAGTCTCCCAAGTAGCTGAGTGTCCGTCTCTTAAGGAGTTTCCTCGCGAGTCCCACTCAGCAACTTTTCAGTGGCCTCCGCTCGTTGGGAAATGTGGTCATTTAGCTGGATTCATGCTGTGTAAAGGGTCACTTGAAAACACAAACACACACATTAGGATCTGTCAGTGAGGAAAGAGGGAGACAGGAGAACAGCCTGGGTGGGCAGCTGCGGTCTCTGCCGCAGGCCCCAGCGAGCAGCCACAGTGATTGTGTGTTTGTTTGTTTAATTTTAATGCAATCAATACATGTACGTGGTTTAAAAAATCTAGCAGTGTAGCCGATACTACAGTAAAATATGTCTCCCTCTCACCCCACGGCCTGCTCCCGTACCTCAGAGCACTCTCCTAATTCTCCACACGTTGACGAGGCCCTGCCTCCCCCGGCCTGCAGCTCCTGTCTCCCTGCTCACAGCCATGGCTTTTCTGGCTTTCCGTGAGTTTCTAGAGACGCTGCCTCAGTGCCTCCCCCTGCCGCCTGCTGTTCTCTCTTTCTAGAACATTCTCCCTCAGCTCTTCAGTGAAGCTGCAGTTCGAACCTGCTCGCTTCAGTTCCACCCCACTCAGGGGCGAGGTTTTCTCCTCAGGCCGCAGCCTGTGGGAGGCTCCTGGGTCCCCCACCTTCCAGTCGTTGTCCTGCCACGGCTCTACTGTCAGCCGCTAAGGGACACGATGGGATCAGCCTAGGGCCCCTGGGAAGGTGGGGAGGGACCCTGACCCAAACGTGGATGAGCTGAGGAGCTGAGCAGTCATTCATTCGCTCATTTATTCATCAGGCGTCGCCTCCTGTGGTGCTGGGGAGACACAGAGACTGAGATGGGCCTGTCCTGGAACTTACTGACCAGAGGGGGAAGACAGACAATAAACAAGAAAATGAATTAAAAATAAGATCGTTCCACATCATGGTAAGTTCCAAAAAGACATAAATAGAAGTAGTTACAGAAGGTTTTGAGGGGGGATGTCAGAATGCGTGGTCAGAGCCGTAAGGGAGAAGGTGCCAGGCAAAGAGCCAGGGGGAAGGACTTCCGGCAGGGCAAACAGCATGTGCAAAGGCCCTGAGGTGGCAGAGGGTGGTTTGGCGGGAACACAGGGAAGGAGAAGGGCAGCAGAGGTGAGCAGGGCTGGGCACAGGCCGAGTGGAGCGTTTTTTTATTCTGAGAGTGCTGGGAGGACTTAAGCAGGCAGTGGCGTGATCTGGTCTGATTTATGAGAGAGCTGGTCATGTGATCTGGGCTTCATGAGACTTTGAGTGGTTTCTGTGATTTTCCATTTACAGTGTGGTCTTGGGATAGTTTTGTGGGGGTTATTTTTGGTTCTCTGGTCATTTTGGTCAAACCAGTAGCAGGGTGTATTTTTCTGAGTGTGGAGCAGCAGGGCGTGTTTCAGCAGATGTCGTCTATGACCTCAGCGAGAGACGCTCACGCCCCCTGAATGGCGGACTCTATGCCCGACACACCATCACCGGGCAGCTCACACGCCTGCCTTCCACTAGGGCTAGATCAGTCAGGGCTGTGCAGAGGGACAGAACCAACTGGAGATACACCCACCCACACGTGTGTATGTACATGTATGTGTATCTGATTTGTTTTAAAGTATTGGCTCATGCGACTGTGGGGGCTGGCAAGTCTGAAATTTGTAGGGCAGGCCGGCGGCCTGGAGACTTGGGAGGAGCTGGTGCTGCAGTCTGGCGACAGAATTTCTTCTCCAGGAAGCCTCAGTTCCTGCTCTGGAGGCTTCAGCTGATTGGGCGAGGCTCACCCACTTTCTCGAGGGTAATTCCCTTGACGTAAAGTCAACTCTTTGTAGATGTTAGCCACACCTACAAAATACCTTCACGGCAGCACCTAGACTAGCGTTAGAGTTAATGCCCGTGTACTGTAGCCTAGCCAAGTTGGCACATAACACCATCTCAGTAAAGTATATACAAAATGAAATCAAAGTCTTTATTCTTTGATCAACTCATGAAATCTTTGGGCCAACTTGAGGTTCTCTTGTTCTGTTGTTCTGGGCAACTCTGTGTGTGAGCATTGGGACATTAACACCGACCACGGCCCTCGGCTTGACAATGAGGGCATTTGACTGAGGCTGAATGGCCTGAATTTGTGAAAGAATAAAATTCTGGGCATCTGTTTCCCCACCTGGGCCTGGAGCCTGGTGCGGGGACCGTGTTGAGCCCAAAGCTTTCCTCTCTGCTATTTGACTCTTGGCCTGTGCTCAGAGTGACCGTCAGTAGCCAGTTCATGGCCAAAGTGACCGAGGCCTTGCTGGGCAGGAGATACCTCACCACGCTGGTCCCTTTTCCTCCTTCCCCTTGGCATGGGCTGAATTGTATCCCACCAAAATTCAGGTATTGACTGGGCACGGTGGCTCACTCCTGTAATCCTAGCACTCTGGGAGGCCAAGGCAGGAGGATCGCTTGAGCTCAGGAGTTTGAGGTTGCTGTGAGCTAGGCTGATGCCATGACACTCACCTGGGCAACAGAGGGAGACTCCGTCTCAAAAAAAAAAAAAAAAGAAAGAAAGAAAGAAAAGCAAAGAAAAGCAAAATTCATGTGTTGAAGTGCTAACCCCCAGTGCCTTGGAATGTGGCTGTATTTGGAGACAGGGCCTTTAAAGAGGTAACTAAGTAAAATGAGGTTATAGGGCTGGGCCCTGATCCAACATGACTCATCCTTATACGAAGAAGAGAGCAGGACACAAATACGCACACGCATGGAGGAAAGACCATGCGAGGACACAGGGCACAAACGGCCACCTGCAAGCCAAGAAGAGATCTTGGGAGAACTAAACCTGCCGACACCTTGATCTTGCACTTCCAGTGTCCAGAACTATGAGAAAGTAAAGTCCTATTGTTGAATCCACCCAGTCTGTGGCATTTTGTTATGGCAGCCCCAGCAGACTAATACACCCCTTCTCTGGGGCCCTGAGGGTTGTTCCTGGTTCGCTCACGTCACGTCTTGGCTGTGCAGTCTTTGCCTTCTCTTAATCAGATAATTCAAGACCACAGTCGAGGGGTCTGACCCTTCCCACAGAGTCTGCTGAACTCTGCCCCCGACACCCCTCCGTAACTTCCTCTTTCTCCGTCTTGGTGGTTTGTGTGGTCAGATGAAGCCCAGCTGCGGGGACAGGCAAAATACGGTGAAGGGAGATGAGCA
Organism: Varecia variegata; assembly: GCA_028533085.1. Lineage (NCBI taxonomy): Eukaryota > Metazoa > Chordata > Mammalia > Primates > Lemuridae > Varecia > Varecia variegata. The sequence continues at coordinate 5,958,998 of CM052439.1, forward strand.
CGTCCCACACAGCTTGACTCTGGGGTAAAGGGCATCGACAGGGCTTGGCTAATTAATGGTCCTTGCCACTGTTCCCAGGCCTGAAGGCGTGTGTGCGTGTGTTAGCATGTGTGCAAATCACATCGCGCTGATGCCAGGCGTGCTGGGTGGGCTGGGCCTGGCTGTGACATCAGGACAGCGCTTCTGGCCTGGGTTCCCACAGATGGGGCTCAGAGGGGCACCTTGGGTTGCAAGGACCTTGACTTCCAGCCCAAGGAGGATGGTTGCTTTAGCTTGGGTTTCTTCAAAAAGCAGACCTAGGGGCAAGAATTGGATGAAGTCGGTTATTTGATATGTAATCCCAGAAAGCGTGGTGAGGGCGTGGAGACAACGAAGACAGGAAAGGAATTATGGTGTGTATTCACAGGCACATTAGGGCTGTGAGCAACTGGTCCCACTGGGGACCTTCTGAGAAACCATGTGGAACAGGACTCAGAGTTGTCCCACCGAGGAGTGAGGAAGCCATGATGTGTTAGTTATATGCTTTTAAAAACAGCTTTATTGAGATATAATTCATATGCTATATATAATTCACATTCGTGCATTTGAAAGTATACAATTCAGTGGTTTTTAGTATATTCACAGATATGTGCAGCCATTACCACAGTCAAATTTAGAACATATTTGTCACCTCGAAAAGAAACCCCAGACTCGTTAGCTATCACCTCCTATCCATCCCTGCCTCAGCCCTAAGTGACCACTTACCTACTTTCTGTCTCTACAGATTTTCCTGTTCTGATTTTCCTATGAAGGGAAGCATATAATACGTGGGCTTTTGTGACCGGCTTCTTTCACTTTCCAACTTATAGCATGTATTAGTACTTTGTTCCTTTTTGTGGCTAAATAATATTCCTTTGTATGGCTGTACCACATTTTATTTATCCATTTAGCCATTGATGGATATTTGAATTGTTTCCGCTTTTTAGCTGTTATGAATAATGCTGCTGTAAACATTCATGTACATTTTTTGTATGGACATATGTTTTCATCTCTCTTGGGTATTTATCCAGGAGTGGAATCACTGGATCATATGGTAACTCTATAATGGTTTGAGGAATTCCCAGCCTGTTTTCCCAAGTGGCTACACCACTTTACATTCCCACCAGTAGTGTATGAGGGTGTTAGTTATCTACTGCTGCATAACAAATTACCCTAAAACTTGGCAGCTTAAGAAAATTAACATGTATTATCTCACATCATTTCTGTGGGTCAGGAATGTGGGAGCTACTAAGCTGGCTCAGGGTCACTTAGGAGGCTAGAATCATCTTGAAGACTTGAGTAGACATCTTGAGAACATACGTCTATACAAAAACATGCACATGAATGTTTTGGGGCTGGAGGATCTGTTTCCAGCATGGCTGGCTCACTGGCTGGCAAGTTAGTGCTAGTTTTTGGCAGGAGTCCTTAGCTCCTCGCCAGGTAGACCTTTCTGGAGAGCTGCTTGAGTGTCCTCACAACATGGCAGCTGCTTCCATAAGAGCAAGTGATTCAAAAGAGAGAGAGTAGTGCAGAAGCTGCAATGCTTTTATTTTTAAAATATTTTTAAATTGTGGCAAAATACACATAACACAAATTTTACCATCTGAACCATTTTTAAGCATACAATCAGTGGCATTAAGTACACTCACTTTGTTATGTTACTATCATTGCTATCCATCCACAGAACTCTTTTCATCTCGCACAACTGAAACTCTGTACCCAGTAAACAACAACCCCTCCCCCACCCCCACCCCCCGCCCCCATGGTCCC
>CM052439.1:5960885-6027583 GCA_028533085.1 Varecia variegata
AGGAACCACCATGCTGTTTTCCATTTTGGTAGTACCATTTTACATTCCCACTGACAGTGCACAAGGGTTCCAATTTCTCCACATCCCCAACACTTGTTTTCTGTTTCTGTTTTTAAATAGTAGTGAGTATGAGGTAGTATCTCATGGTGGTTTTGATTTGCATTTCCCTAATGATTAGCGATATTGAGCCTTTTTTCATGTGTTTACTGCCCATTTAGATACCTTCTTTGGAGAAATGTCTATTCAAATCCTTTGCCCATTTTTTAATTGGCTTGTTTGTTTCCACATTGCTTTTATGGTCTAGCCTTGGATGGTAGGCACTGTCATTTTGACAGTATCCTACAGGATGGTTCAGCCCTATTCAGTGTGCGAGGCAACTGAACAAGGGTGTGAATGCCAGAATGTGGGGCTCATTGGGGGCCATCGTGGATGCCGACGTGCTAAAGAACACTCTTGGGCAGAGAGAGGAGCTGTCAGCATGGACAGCCCATGTCTGTGAATGTCTACGGCCTCTCACTGAGAGGCCACCGCCACCCAATGCTTGTCCTGGTGCCAATATCCATCCCTCCCCTGCCTGGGTGTACCCTGCCTTTGCTCAGTTTCCAGACCTGTGGTTGGAACTTAGTTATTTTTTTTTTGAGACAGAGTCTCACTCTATTGCCCAGGCTAGAGTGCTGTGGCATCAGCCTAGCTCACAGCAACCTCAAACTCCTGGGCTCAAGCAATCCTCCTGCCTCAGCCTCCCGAGTAGCTGGGACTACAGGCATGCGCCACTATGCCCTGCTAATTTTTTCTATTTTTAGTAGAGATGGGGTCTCACACTTGCTCAAGCTGGTCTTGAACTCCTGACCTCAAGTGATTCTCCCACCTCGGTCTCCCGGAGTGCTAGGATTACAGGTGTGAGCCACCACACCTGGCCCGAACTTAGTTCTTATCTAGTCCTCACTTAGTAGTCGGTCCACAGCTATTTCTGCAGACTCCCCAGGACTTCTTTAACTACAGCTGACCCCTGAACAACAGGGGGTTAGGGACGCTGACTCCAATGCAGTAAAAAATGTAGCTATAACTTTAGACTCCCCCAAGACTTTACTAAAAGCCTACGTTGCCCAGACACCCTACCGACACTATAAACAGTCCATTAACACATATTTTGCATGTTATATGTATTATATATTCTTATAATAAGGTAAACTAGAGAAAAGAAAATGTTATTAAGAAAATCAAAAGGAAGAGAAAAGATATAATATTTACTATTCACTAAGTGGCAGTAGATCATCATAAAGGTCTCCATCTTCCCCGCTTTCACACTGAGCAGGCTGAGGAGGGGACAGAGGGCTGCTCTTGCTGTCTCAGGGGTGGCAGAGGTGGAAGACAATCTGCAGGTAAGTGGACCCATGCCATTCAAACCCCGGTTGTGCAAGAGGCAACTGCACTTACTTAATTGGTTTTATTCTTTGTTTTCTGATTACAGAAACAATACACATTGCTGAAAATACAAACACAAAAATGTATTTCTTAGAAAGTGAAAGTCCCTTGTAATCTCACTCTCTGGCCATGATCACTGTTGCCTGTTTGACATATGTTCTTCAACAATCTTCTGTGCATAAAAGCCCATCCTGTGATTTATGTGTCTAGGATCCAAGCCTCCATGTCGATACATTCCTTACAGGTTCCTCTTGAACACACATTTTGCTGGGACACTTTGCCAGGCCGGCCTGTGTGGGTCAGCCTCCACCTCTCACGCCTGCACGGCACTCCGTAGCTTTGGTGTCTCATCATTGCCCGTGTTCTACTGCTGGAGATAGCAGGTGCCTTTGGGGTCTGAGTCTCCCACTCTTGGCCTGATTCTGATTTCAGCTGCATCTAGGGAGGAAGGATCTCAACCCAGGCTCATGCCTTGCATATTCCACTGTTTGCCCTTGGACCTTGTCTGACACACAGGAGTCCCTGGGACCCCTGTACAAACACGGCCAGAAAGTTACATTCCTAGAGGAAGCCAATTATCCACCAATTATCTGATGCATCAGGCAAATGATTCTGGGAGGCATGCAGGACACTGTGCTTTCAGAAGCTAAGACAAAAGTCTCTAGGGGGCTAAGACAAGGAAAATCAGGTGGTTTCCAATTTTTCATTGCCACGAACAAGGCTATCACTAGTACCACTCATCTCTATGTATTCAGGCTACTGTTCTTTTCCATAAATTCCAAGGGGTAAAGTTTCAGGGCCAAAGGGATAGACTTCTTTACTTTGGTAGCCATTGCTAAACTTGTCCTCCAGAAATAGTGACATCCCCATTCACAGTGAGGGAGACTGTTTCCCTCTATCTGGGAGCCTGGTGCTGTGAGGAGGGTGTTCATGCAGGGGATGGGGACAGCCCAGAGCAAGGCTTCAGAGTGAGTGGGGAGGGTGTCTACATAGGGGCAGTGATGGCGGCAATGGAAAATCGGTTGTACACTGAGGGGATTGGCCTGATAAGGAAATACACTGAAAACAACGGAAGGCAAGTTTCTTCCTCTCAGGGAGGTGTAGTCAGATGGATGCTGTGGTGTCAGATTGGAATTAGAGGCACTGATGTCAGTGCATGGTTTTCAATATTTACAGGTATAAATGTAAGTATCAATATAAATGTGTATACACACAGCAGATGTGTTTGTGTGCATGCATGTATTTGTGTTTCTACCTGCATGTATGCCCTGGCTCTGCCCACTAGGAAGGCCAGCAGCCACGAGCACACCCAGCATGCAGACCTTGGCTTCTGAATGTCATTCTCCACTAAACGGAGCCAGGGCTCCTTGGAAAATGGCTTATTCCAGCCTGGCCCAGGCAAATACAAGATGAGCCTGGAATACCTTATTGTGCCAGAAAATACAAAAATATTTATGATGACATGTCAAAAGGATACAGGAACGAGCTTGAAGGGGTTCCCACATTTGAACATCAACATAAATAATGATAATGAATTGTTATCCGTTGAGTAGAATAAGAAATCCTGGGTCCACGTGGATGTAAATAGTGGTAAGAGAAAGTTTTTCCTTATAGTCAATGTCAGCTAAGAAATGATGGGACGATGAGGTTCAGAATCACCATTTGGCAACCATCATAGTGATCATTAATTCATCCCAGAATCATAAACAGATGCTAAAATTAGTGGGTAAAATTTAATGAGAAGTGGGATATTTACATAATCTCAAAGTACCTCCCCACAACATGCCACTAATCCCCAAAGGAAAAGCGTAGCTCTTTGGAGGAGAAAGCTGGCAGGTACCACATCAGCCAAGAGAATACAGGTAATGTCTTCAGTGATGGGACAATCCAAACCGTGGGCGGCTTCATAGGATGTAATGAAAAAAACACATCTCCAGGGTCCCAGGCCTGTCCCCTCCCAGTGCTGGCTCTTGCTCTGCCTGCCCTCCCCCCCTGCAGAGAGGCCTCACCCAAGACGAGTCTCCCCCCAACCTTGCTGCTCAGGGAAGAGCAGAGCCTGGAGCAGGGCGGAGGGGCCAGGGTCCCCTGTGTCCCCTGGTGTCCCCTGTGAGGCGGGGACCCTTTCCTGCGGCTGGGGCTTGGCCAGGGCCTGACCGAGTGCCGTTCTGCCCTAATAAAGGCCTGCCAGGGCCAGCTCGCTCTTCCCTTCTTGTTTATGGTGCTCCACACAAACACACTTGAGAGCCTCTGGGAACACGAGTGGCCGAAGGCAGGATCCTAGCGAGACGGCTTCGAGAAGGCAAGGATGCCCAGTGGAGCCTGGCTCTGGCCCGCCGCCTCCCAGTCCTCCAGCGCCTCTCTCCACACCACTCCTCTCAGGGGCTAAGTCAGAGACCGCTAGGATATTTTCTCTTGCTGCCTTGGAGAAAAAATATTAAAAATCACTTCCTTTTTGTATCAAGCTCAAGTGAAACACGCACTTACTGTTCATTTATTTGAAAAACAGTTATAGGTGCCTGCTAAGTGCTCTCTGGGTACTCTAATCCTCATGATAACCCCATGTAGTAGGTACTGTTGTCACCTCCATTTTTCAGATGAGGAAACTGAGGCATAGCAAGTCTAAAGCAGGATGCCCCTAACAGCCTGCCATCCTAAGAATGAAGGGCATTAAAACTTCTGTTCCTGGAAACATATCTCACAGCCTCTCTGAACTGCAGCCACATGATGAAGCCCCTTGGAAGGCTCCAAGTTCCATTAATAACTAGGGAACTCTTGAATTTCTACCAAGAGTTCCAGAGCAACTTAACTACTAATGATAGCTCCCTCAGGAAAGGCACTCAGTGGGACTTGCTGGTCCCCCCAGAGTAGCTGCCCTTGAGCCAGAAGGTGCCAGGCTAGCCCATGGAAGGTGCCAGGCTAGCCCATGGAAGGTGCCAGCCTAGCCCATGGAAGGTGTCAGGTTAGCCCATGGAAGGTGCCAGGTTAGCCCATGGAAGGTGCCAGGCTAGCCCATGAAGGTGCCAGGCTAGCCCATGGAAGGTGCCAGGTTAGCCCATGGAAGGTGCCAGGTTAGCCCATGGAAGGTGCCAGTCTAGCCCGTGGAAGGTGCCAGCCTAGCCCGTGGAAGGTGCCAAGCTAGCCCGTGGAAGGTGCCAGGCTAGCCCGTGGAAGGTGCCAGGCTAGCCCGTGGAAAGTGCCAGGTTAGCCCGTGGAAGGTGCCAGGTTAGCCCGTGGTGGAAGGTGCCAGCCTAGCCCGTGGAAGGTGCCAGCCTAGCCTATGGAAAGTGCTGCCCACAAGCAGTTCAGGGGCAGTTAAGAACAGCACCAAGGCAGGGCAGTTTTGGGAGCAAACCTAACTCAATGAGGTAACATGGGCTTCAGAAGAGGGCCTATGCCAGACACGTCTATAAAAGTCCTGCTCTCTGAGGGGGTAAATACGTCCATGGACTTTTCTTTTTTTTTAAGTCTAGACTCCTGAAATTTGACCTTCTTTACAAATGGGGGAACTTGAGTCAGAACTGTGGAGTAAAAGGTGGAAAGCTTTTTTTTTTTTTTTTTTTTTTGAGACAGAGTCTCGCTTTGTTGCCCGGGCTAGAGTGAGTGCCGTGGCGTCAGCCTAGCTCACAGCAACCTCAAACTCCTGGGCTCAAGCGATCCTCCTGCCTCAGCCTCCCGAGTAGCTGGGACTACAGGCATGCGCCACCATGCCCAGCTAATTTTTTCTATATATATTTTTAGTTGGCCAGATAATTTCTTTCTATTTTTAGGGGTCTCGCTCTTGCTCAGGCTGGTCTCAAACTCCTGAGCTCAAACAATCCGCCTGCCTCGGCCTCCCAAGTGCTAGGATTACAGGTGTGAGCCACCGCGCCCGGCTGGTGGAAAGCTTTTTACGCAGATAAATTTAAGTTCGAATCCCAGCTCCGCGTGGCACTGGTTAGCTGTGGGATGTTGGGCAAGTTACTAACATCAGGCCGGTCCCTCCACTGTACGCTCTCGGCGACTCCTCTGCTCCCTTCTCTGGTCCCATGGTCGCTACTGACACGCCCAGCACAAGAGTGATTCAGTCACCTCATGATTCGGTCTTTGTCCCTGAGAATACTGCAGCCCTAGAAAGACTCATTCCACATGCAACTGTCACTTGTCACTACTGTCAGGCTCTTTGATTTATTGTCTCCACTTTATGTAATAATGTTATTTCCTTTGTAATTCTGACTCTCCTCGCACTTGGAGGACCTACTGGCTGTGGCAGCAGCTTGCCTTGGAAACAGGCAGTAATGGGGAAGAATTGTCAAACCAACTAAAGGTGGTCTGCTTTTTATTATCACCATGTGCCTGTGATTCTAAACAATGTCAGTGATAAAATATTACTCGCTCCTGCCCGGCCGCCTGCTCCCTTAACACCCCAACCCCAGCCCCACACGCCTCTGCCTATTGGCCAGGTGGAATTAATGACTTTCATAGAACGCTTTGAAACAAACCCAGAACTCAAGAATTAAATATTTAGTGGTGAAGGGCATCATATCTGCTACTGACTGTCATAGTCTGGAAAAATTGCGTGATATAGGAATCCTTTGTACTATTCTTTCAACTTTTCTGTAGGTCTGAAATTATGCTAATATAAAAAGTTGAAAAGGAAAACAAAAACACTAAGCCAGACACAGCAAATCGCCCTGGACTAATAAGTTCCCGAGCCCTGATACCAGTCACCTGTTAGGGGCATGAGCTTTTGTCTGAAAACTAACTTTGATCATAACTATGAGCATTTGTAAATGGAAAGACCCCAGAGGAGCTTCTACAGTGCACATCAGTGTGGACTGTTAGCTGGGAAGGCTGGGTGGACGTTTTGGGGCCCTTTACGTAGGTGCCAGGAGCACCCTGTGGGCACCCAGTAACAGCTGGGCCCAGTCCCAGGGTGGCGTGAGGATACATAGGCTCAGGACAAGAGAGACGCAGGCTTTTTCTGGCCCTCTTACCGTGTGACCTGATCATGTCCTCCCTTTGGTCACAAGTGGAGGAGGTCAGGGTTGCGGGGCACAGGCCAAGCCCTTGGAGGAGGTGGCTGACTGCCTGTGCCCAGCACCCTCCCTGAAGCCTGTGGCTGTCTGTGGGATAGCTCAGAAACAGGGCTCACGGCCCTTAGGTGGCAAGGGGCTGGACAGATGGTCCCGAGTGGCCCTCTCCATGGGCAGGAAAGGCAGAGGTGACAATGCCTGGAGGTCTCCCCAGGTGCTGGTCCCTGCGCTGCGGCAGGTGCCTACAAATCTGTGTTCTCCTTCCTTCCACTGGGGCTCAGCTCTCCTGCCCTGGGTTGCTGGGGACCTCACCCTTCCAACGCTGCTAAGCACAGCTCCCACTCCAGCCCTGACTCCTGGCAGCTTTCCAGTACCTTCCAGAGAATTCCAATCATAGATCTGGCCACTGTTTCTTGAGCATGTCAACCCTGTACAAGTGCTTTAACCCATATTATCTGGCTTAATCCTGGCGGCTTGGGAAGCAGGGATGACCACACGAGCCACGAGGCTCACTGAGGTGCAATCCTAGTCCTCAAGATGGGGGGACCCCACCACCTGGGGGGCTCAGACCTTCCTCCTCTCTCTCCTGACCACGGCCTGGCCTGGGCCCAGCGAGCAGAGCAGGTGGCGGGCTCTCTGTCCCAGGCAGGTGCCCACATGAGCATGGTGACTCTCCCCTGCATTGGACATTTGCTGTTCCCAGCTCTCCATGTTTGTCCCATGAAGCCCAATGACAGTGAGTCCTGGGCTGTCCTCACTGCCCAGGCTGCCCAGTGCCTTGGTGTCCCCAAACTCATCTCACACTCCTTGTGTCCTCTCTATAGGGAGTAAAGTGGGGTGAGGCTGGGGGCCTTCTGGGGGAATGAGGGGTGTACCAGGAGCTGCTGGTCAGCCTGAGGCTGAGGAGGTTCCAGTTTAGGCCTGGCCTGGGCATCCCCCTCCGTGGCGTTCAGGGAGTCAGCAGGGTGAGGAGGGACTGAGGGGCTACTCCGGTGCCATGAGCGCTGCACGCCCAGGACCTGGGAGTTATCTCAGCGGCTCTGGAGGCCCAGCAGTCCTCCCGCAGTGTATCTGCTGTCGTGCAGAGTTGGGGCCTTGGCCCCCTGGTCTGAGCAGGTGTCCACCAACCAAGCTCAAGAGCTGGATGTGTACACCCAGAAAACCTGGGGAAGCCACCTCAGGATGGAGCAGGAGGCAGCAGGATGTCACTGGGCTCTGATGGGACACTCTGCTGTGGTGGTCTTAAGCTCAAGCCCAGAGGCCAGGGCGCCCATGGCCCTCTGGACAGTGCTGGGGTGGGGGCTATGGCTGTGATGGCCACTGGGCCTCTCCTTTTGGGGGGTACCCTTTAATGTGAGGTCCTTGATGTCTATTAATGTGGTATGAATTATACAGCCGGCTGGCGGGAGCCATTCTGCCTCTGTAAGGCAGGGATGGGCTCTGAGCACCTCCAAAGTGTCCACAGTGGGTTTAAGGCACTCAGAGTGTGTGCAGAGAGGTGTGTGTGCGTGCGCACGTGCGAGTACACGCGTGTGTGTGTTCCAGAGAAGGGCAGTGGTCAACAATGCTCATCACTTGCTAAGAGCAGTCTGTGACACCACAGTGGGCTCTGTTTCCCTATGACACTGCCCCTTGTCATTCACCTAATGTGGTAGCAGCTACATTTTGAAGGCTCTTCCCAGGCTAGCTTGTCAAGGGCTGAGTAGTTAACTTTCGGGACACCCCAGAATCCTTTCTCTCCAGGCCCTGGGGACCATGTACCCAAGCACATCCCACAGCGTCCCCATGCCTGGCCTGTGTTTACATGTGGAGTTCCTGGGAAGGCTGGCCTGCTGGAGCCTCAAGGGTCTAACTCTGCCCTCCCCCAACCCAGCCCAGACAGTGACTCATGGGGGAGGGGCAGGAATCTTGGGAGAGGAGGGTGGCTCCTCCAGTTGCCATTAAATGGTGATGATCCCACCGGACATTTCTTGCATGCTGGCCCCGTGCCAGCCCCTGTGCTGAATCTTTATGCTCCTCCGTATCTCACATCACCCTTAAAGGTAGTGGCGACAGTGGTTAGCCCGCCCATTCTACAGGAAGGGGAACTGAGGCAGAATCCCACGGCTCACAGCAGCCTCTCTGGGTCCTGGGGCTTTGTTGTTAACCCCTCCCTGTGCTCCTCAAAGTGTGATTCTGGGACATGGGAGTCTCCGAAGGGCACCTGTCAAGCATGACGGATTTCTGGGCCAAGCCCAGACTAAGGGAATCAAACTCTGGGAAGAGGCCTAGGAGCCAGCATTTCAGCGGGCACAGTCCCTGTTTCTAGGGTCCTGGCAAGTTCCTGGTGAAATAACTGCCAGGTAAGGAGCTGACCGCAGGATGTGCGGTTTGCATGGGGACAGTCTAGGGGAGCAGGAGGCTGGGGCCACGCACTCTTGGCTCTTCCCTCGGTTCCCTCCCTCCCTCCCTCCCTGTCTATCTCCCCTTGGCAGGGTGAGGGGGCAGGGGGCCTGTGAATGGCTACGGGGGAGGGTACTGGGGCTGAGTGAACATAGTGAGGAAAGGGGGACCACGCGGCTGGAAAGTGGGGGGTCCGACACCAAGCTAGACTTAGGCGTGTTCTTTTTCAGAAGGAAGTGGGGACCCCACGCCAGGGTTTCCAGGAGGGAGAATGGAGGCTCCCTCAGCAGTCCCGGGAGGGGAGAGCACCTGGACTCGGACTGGAGGCCGGGAGCGCGCGCCGAGCCCGCGGCGGCTGCGATCCTGGGCGGGCGGAAGGGGAAGGGTGGGGCCCCGGGGATGAGCCCCTTTGGCGCCGGTTGACTTCAATGGCTGGTGGGACGTTCTTGGAGGTCTGTGCAGTGTGAAGCAGGAGGAGATAGGGATCAGAGAGACACCGAGACAAGGGGTTGTGCAAAAAGTCAGCACGCAAGGGCGGGTACAGCGTGCGAGCCCCAGGTCACTCGGGCTTCACCTCTGCGGCTCTAAGGCACAGTTTTCTCATCTGTAAAATGGGTTGTTGTGAGGGTTCCGTGAGATAAAGGTGCTCCTGGAAGCGCCACATCAAACCACCGCCGTCGTCTGGCTGGGTGCGGGGGTCCGAGGTGAGCGAGGCCCGGGTCCCTCGCCCCGCGGGCTGCGGGGGCGGCGCTGCGCCCTGGCGGCGTTCCCCGCCCGCGAACAGGCGGTGACGGGGCGGGCTGCTGGGGCTGGTCGCCGTCAGTCCGTCAGTCGCCTGGCTCCTGGCGGCGCGTCTGCTGGGCCGTCGGTCGGTGGGTGACGCCGCCCCCGGGACTCGCGGGCCGGAGACAGCATGGTGGGTGAGCGCGATGCGGGCGCCGGCAAGGGCGCGGCGGGAAGAGGGCGCGGGCAGGGAGGTCCCAGGGCGGGAGGGGTCGGAAAGTCCTGTCGGGGCGCCCCCCGGGGGCCTCGCAGCGTCTCCGACCACGTCTGTCCTTTTGCTCCAGCGCGGTAACCCTTGCTCGAAGTAGGGCGTCTCCCTGGAACCCGGGGCCGGCGCCTGCCCGTTCGCAGCTCCTCCGCGGGGCTCCCGCACCAGGCGCCGGGGCTGAGGGTGGGCAGGAGGAAAGTCAGGGGGAGCCCGACAGAGAGGAGAGGGCCCCAGAACTGGCAGTGCCAAGGGCGTCAAATATTTAGACTTTGAATATTGTAGGTGTCAGAAAACAGAAGCAAGAACCAACTTTTGGATCAAGCGTGTCTAGTTTTTAGCCTTTTCACTCCCTCACCTGATCCCCACAGTGACTCGGCGCGCACGGCAAGGGGGTGATAACCATGCCCTGCGGCGTGCCAGGCAGGCCCCGGGTGAATACCTTTCATGGATTAAACTCCCTGGATCCCCCAATAAGGAAACAGCCTTAGAGTGGTTACCTCACCAAAGGTCACACAGCCCGGAACAGGGGAGGCTGGATTTGAATCCAGGCAGTTGCTTCCAAAGCCTTTGCCCTTAAAGACCACGTGCTGTTGTCCCACGTCGTGCCCATTTTACAGATGCCCAAACTGAGTGCCTCTCCTCACGTCCATGTCTGGGAAGGGGAGGCCCCCAGGGGGAGACTGGGGCCTGCTGGAGCCTGGAGGCCCCCAGGGGGAGACTGCTCATGGCAAAGCCCATGCTCCAGAGGACCTGTCATTTCTTCAAAGGTTTCAGAAGGTCATGAAATTTAAAATCCAGGTCCTACATTTGGTCATTTTTAAGATGTACATTTCTACATCTCTGAAATTGTAATGCACCTTACAATGGATGGAAGAGGATTTTTCTTTTTCTCAGTGCTACATAAAATAAGTCATTTTAGGTCGGTGGCATCTTTGGTTTGATGAGTTAGGACAGGGCCTGGATTCCCTGATTGACTTCCTGGGCATCTCTCCCCTCTGTTCCACAGACTCCTCTCTGCCTCAATTGCTCCGTCCTCCCCAGAGACCTGTCCCCTGGGGATGAAAGGAACCTCATGCCCTGCAATGTCAGTGTAGCCAGGGCAGGCTTTGACCCGGAGGACTTGAACCTGACTGATGAGGCGCTGAGACTCAAGTACCTGGGGCCCCAGCAGACCGAGCTGTTCCTGCCCATCTGTGCCACTTACCTGCTGATCTTCGTGGTGGGCGCCGTGGGCAATGGGCTGACCTGCATGGTCATCCTGTGCCACAAGACCATGCGCACGCCCACCAACTACTACCTCCTCAGCCTGGCCGTGTCGGACCTGCTGGTGCTGCTGGTGGGCCTGCCCCTGGAGCTCTACGAGATGTGGCACAACTATCCCTTCCTGCTGGGCACTGGTGGCTGCTACTTCCGCACGCTGCTTTTCGAGACAGTCTGCCTGGCCTCCGTGCTCAACGTCACTGCCTTGAGCGTGGAGCGCTACATGGCCGTGGTGCACCCGCTCCAGGCCAGGTCCATCGTGACACGGGCCCACGTGCGCCGAGTGCTTGCAGTGGTCTGGGGGCTAGCCGTGCTCTGCTCTCTACCTAACACCAGCCTGCACGGCATCCGGCAGCTGCACGTGCCCTGCCGGGGCACAGTGCCCAACACGGCTGTGTGCACACTGGTCCGCCCACGGGCCCTTTACAACCTGGTGGTGCAGACCACTGCACTGCTCTTCTTCTGCCTGCCCATGGCCACCATCAGCGTGCTGTACCTGCTCATCGGGCTGCGGCTGCGGCAGGAGAGGCTGCTGCTCATGCAGGAGGCTAAGGGCAGGCGTGCTGCAATGGCCAGGTCCAGCCACACCCACAAGCTCCAGCTGCCGGATAGGGGCCGGAGACAGGTGACCAAGATGCTGTGTAAGTGTCCCTGCTGGGAAGACGGGCTGAGCCAGGCATTGGGTATGAGGCTGGGGCTCCCAAGCCTGGGGGAAGGGGCTGAGTGTCTGAGTTAGGGAGGGTGAGTGTGTGGTTTGGAGGAACTCCCCTAGCCCGTGTGTGTGAGTGTGCGTGTGTCCATGTGTATGCCTGTGTACTCTTTAGATTACCCTGCTAGAAACTTATACCAAAGATACACATTAAAGGCTCATGGTAGGAGTAATTTGTGGGGTCTAGCACAAAATGAAAATTCTGTGTCCTTGTTCAAAAATTGTTAAGAATATCAAGACAGCAAGAGTAGAGCATTAAACTGAGCCTGGGGCCCTTCTAAGCTGGGGCCCTGTGCACACAGGTTGCTCACCCTTGAAGCCAGCTCTGGCTCCTGGAACCAAAACACAGAAAGGGCAGGGTCATGTGGATGCGTGTGGATGGGCTCCAGGCTGATAGAAACAGGGCTGTGGAGCCCGCAGGTCTCTCGTCTTGGTTCCTGTACATGCCTCAGCAGCCTGTGCAGCATGGCCATTGGCACATGCTCCCCTGTCCTGAGGAACTGGCCACTTCCCTTAGTGGCTATTGAAAAGTCCCAGGGAAGAGTTCTGACTAGTGGGGCTTGGGTCATAGCTGACCCGTGAGCCAGAGTGGCAGGTGGGATGCTAAGGTACAACACAGCCCTAGTGGAACCGCACAGTGGGATCGGGGGGAGCAAAGTCCCCCAAAGAGGGGAGGGAGATCCTAGAGGGAGATCCTAGAGGGGCTGAGTCTCTACTGTGCTATGTCTGCGGTTCTCTGGGAACCACAGGAGTGAGTGTTTGTCTAAATAGGCTCATCAGGAGGTGTGTTTGTGAGGGCTGTCACACAGAGCACAGAAAAATCTGGCCAGAAGCGTGGACTGGGGCAGTCCAGGGCTAGCCTGGCTGGGCTGCCTCCCAGCTCCGCACTGTGAGGTCTGCACTATGACCAACTGCCCCGCCTGCCCCACCTCAGGCTCCTACCACCGCCCCCCTTCTCCAGAACATGTGCAGAGTCTGCAGCAGGTGCTCACCTGGGACAGGTCCCCCCGGAAGGTGGGCTTTCTGCTTGCTGCCCTGGGACCACTGGCCTTCTCTCCGCCCTCCGTCTCTCCCTCCTTCCCTCCTGCTCACTTTCCCAGGGCCTGCTGTGCACAAGGCCACGTGGCTGGGACATTATAAGCAGTGTCCTGTTTGAAATACGGGATTATGAGGAAAACCACGCTAGGGTTTGATGAGGAAGATGCTGTCCTGGAAAGCTAACGAGTCAGAGAAGCAAGAAATGCAAGAAACAAGAAACAAAAATCAAGGCCAGCCCAGTGGCTAAGATTGAAGGAAGGGCAATGGGTGGGTCAGACCAGGGCAGGAAAGAATTTGAGAGAAACAGTGAAGGCTTGGCCAGCCTGTCCTACATTTTTTGGGTTGGGGAAGGGGAGATGACAAGAAAAGTAGGAGAAATGGACTGCCTGGGGTGATTGTTAAAAAAATTTTTTTAAAAAGAAAAGGGTTAATCAGTGCAGGGCAAGATATTCAGCTGGACACTGGGGAGCTGGGGCTGGAGCTGGGAAGGCCCGGGGCCAAGGCAGGCCCATGCGTGTGCGGTGTGCGTGAGCACGGGCGCACGTGTGTGTGTGTGTGTGTGTGTGTGTGTGTGTCACTCTCTGGCCCCACAACCTCGCTGTCTGCTGCTCTCTGAGCACATGCCCCATTCTCCTGCTTCTCTGTCTGGCGCATCAGCAAGCATGGTCCCCAGTGGGCACCCAGAGTGGCCCTTGCCCCCAGCCTGTCTTACCCACTAGTTCAGCAGCCACAGCCAAGCGTTACCAATTCCAAATCCCAGGGTGAGAGAAGCTGGTTGGACCAGCTGGGCTCAAGTGTATACACTTGGTCCAATGGGCTGTGGCCAGAGTCAGGGACGTGACCCAGTCAGTGACAGTGGGGAGGGCAGCCTCTCTGAAAGGGGTGTGGCCAGAACAGGCAGATTTCCAGAAACTTCCAGCTGGGCGATGGGTGTGGCTGGCCTGTGGGTTCGGACAGAAGGTGAGACTGGCCACCAAACTGAAGCCCAGGAGGGCTGCTGAGACGGCTGCTTCTCTGCCCCCGCAGTTGTGCTGGTTGTGGTGTTCGGCATCTGCTGGGCCCCATTCCATGCTGACCGCCTCATGTGGAGCTTCGTGTCCCACTGGACAGACGGTCTGCTCCTGGCCTTCCAGTACGTGCACGTCGTCTCCGGCGTCTTCTTCTACATCAGCTCAGCCGCCAACCCTGTGCTCTACAGCCTCATGTCCAGCCGCTTCCGAGACACCTTCCAGGAAGCCCTGTGCCTGGGGACACGGTGCCGCCACCACAGACCCCGCCACAGCTCCCACAGCCTCAGCAGGGTGACCACAGGCAGCACCCTGTGTGACTTGGGCTCCCCGGGCAGCAGGGCCCACCCCCTGGCTGAGAATGGTGGCCCAGAGGGACAGTGAGAGACTGACCCCTCCTGAGTGGAGCCTCAAAGCAGCTTCACCTGGAGGGGCCAGAGAACCACACGGAGTCTGAGGAGACGCATCTGCCTTCCTCTGCAGGGATGTCCACATGTCCTGTCCCCCTGTGCGTCCCGTCCCCAATTCAGCCTAGAATCTCTGACCAGCACCTCAGTGACTACTGGCCCCACCCATGTATTTGAGATTTGAGGGAAACAGCAAGAGAAAGGACCAGTCCCTGATTATTGAGGGCCCACATCGCGCCAGGCGCCGTGTCATGTGCTTTCGGTCCCTGCAGACCCCCAGACCCCAGTCCAGGTCCGTCCCCTACAGAAGCATCGCAGTTAGCTGGGCTCAGCAGTCATCCTTCTGGGGGCTCCCCTGCCAATTTCTGAAATGTCTCCACCGGGCCCTGGCTTTCTTCTTGTTTCTTACGGAGCTTTTGCAGGTTCTGGCAGGGGTGCCCAGGGATCCAGAACACCTGGTTCCAAACTCAGCCCTGCTGCCACCACCTTGCGTCCAGCAAATCTGGCCACCTTTCTAGGCCTTGGTTCCTTGCTTGCAAAATGAACGGGGCGCCGACTTTCTACAGTGTCACGCTTTGGCACTTTGTGGTTTTCTGTGTGTGTGCATAAGTCACTGCTTGTGATGAAACCAACTGATACCCTCAGATTGACAGGGCGGAAATTACTCTCTGCATCCTTGTCACCCCAACCGCTACTTCCTCCCTGACCTCCACACAACCCCCAGAACCTTGCCGTTTTTTCCTTGTCCTAGAGCAGGCAGGTGGGGCCAGTGTGGGAGCACCCTCCCCGTGCTCACCTGCACACAGGCTGGGGGCCCAGTGAGCAGAGCATTGGACCTGACTGGCCAGAGGGTCTCTGGGGACAAGAGACACGGGCAGCCAAGGGCAAGGCCCTGTGGGGGCCTTGTGGGGACAGTTCTCCTGGGCTCAATGAGGTGAGAAAAAGGACAGGGACAAGTAACTCCTTGAAACTGAGTCCCATCCCAGATCCCTGTGGACCAAATCAGTGCTCAGTCAGGACTGAATCAATAGGTTCCCTTGCCAGGAGTTGGGGGAGGGGAGAGTGGGGAGCTGTTTGATGCATGCACTGTTTCAATTTTGCAAGATAAAAAAGTGCTGGAGATCTGTTGCACAGCAATGTGAATATACTTAATAATAGTGAACTGTATACCTAAATGGTTAAGATGGCAAATTTCATGTTATATGTATTTTACTATAATTTTAAAGGAAAAGAAAAAAAATTAAAACCTCTGCTGAGGTAACCACTGTACACATTTTGGCATGTTTCCTTCCAATAATATTTTATATGGTTATGTTTATAGTCTATACACAATTTTGTATCTAGCCTTGTTCCCAGCAAATGTTCTATCCACGTTCAAGGTTGTGCTCAGTTTACTTGCAGATTCCTCTCTGATGGCCTTGGCCAGCCCTGGTTGAGTCCCCTGGGCCTCGCACAAGCCACAGTGGGGTGAGTTCCCAGATGCTGGCTCAGGAAGGCCCTGATCCCACCTGCCTACTGAGCTCAGAAGAGGCTGGTGAGGTCCCTGGCTGTCAGGGAAAGAGGAGCCCTCCTGCCTGCAGGGCTGGCTGCCGGAGGAGCTCGAGACTAGTAGGCACCAAAGAGGGGGAGCACGGGGGTTTTGGGACAGAGAGCAGTACAGGCTGGGGTGGGGAGTGGGGGGACACTGTGGGCAATGGGAGACGTGAGGATCTCATGGAGGCCAGAGCATGGATTAGGGAGCTGAAGGGGAGGCTGGTTGCGGGAGGGGGGTTTCTTCAGTGGGTGGCCCTGGGCCTGTCCTGACTGAGTGTGCACAGTCTGAGCCCCAAGTGGGCCTTGGGGAGGGGAGGGACAGGAGGGGTTCTGCAGAGAAAGCGGCCCATGAAAAGAGGCTGTACAGAGCTGTGAGTGCCTGGGGGCTGCCCCTGAGACGGGCTCCCAGGGAGCCCTGGGGTGGCATAGGGGAAGCCACCAGACCCCAAACTTCAGGCTGGACTCTGAAGTTGTTCCCAAAGACCAACTCTGAACTCCCGGAGGCCTCTCTTAGGCGACAGTAGGAGGTGTCTCACGCTCTTGAGGTGCTTTGGGCAGCGGGCGGTGCTGGGTAGACTGGGAAGGTGGGCATGAACTGGAAGGGTGCTCCTTAGTGTGAACATGATGTATGTCTCAGAGTGTCTCCACGCTTGTCAGCAGACAGGTCCCATTTGTCACAGGATACCAGTTACCACAGAAAATGGCAACAGCAGCTCTGAGCTCAGCCCTTGAGAAATAGGGATGGAAATGGAAAGTTAGCAGCAAGACCCAGCTGGGGCTCCCCATCGCTGCCTGTCAAGGACCTGGTGACAGCCCTGAAGCTGCCCCCCTGCCCCCTACCCTCTTAGGAGGTGTCACTTGCCTTCTGCACTGGCCACGCTGGGGCTGCATTCTCCTGGGAACCCAGAGCTACTCACAGGCCAGGTACCAGTTCCTGAGGGTCGACAGTCTGGAGACCTTCCTTCACCTGGCTCTGGGCCCCTTGGTGGCATCCTCACTCCCAGTGTCTCTGGAGTTTTTCCAGTTCTGAAAGTGTGAACTCTTGCTCACGATGGCCTTGTTCCTGCTCTGTTACTCTGTTGCTCCCATGACAAATTTATTCTTTAACCTCAGCTGCACTTCTGGGTTCTAGACTGCTCTTTCTCCCAATCCATCAGCCACCTCTGAGCTTCACCTCCTTTCTGATCCCACCGTCCATCACATCCACTCTTCTCTGCCAGTATTCCTCAAGGCCAGGGTGAAGATACTGGAATAATCCTTTCCTTCTCAGAAAGAGGCTTAATTTCTTTGGAAATTCAAAGTCCAGGATTAGTCTCATCAATAAACAAAGGTGCATCTGCCCACTCTTCCTCTGTCAATTATCTACTCAGGGAAGGTGGAGTGAGTAGCACTTTACGTTCTCTGCATGGTCAGATGGTATTTCCAAATCAATCCTGACATCAGGGAAACCATCTCATTTTTGTATACCTCTCAGGGTTTCCCCGCTTTCCCTGTTCTTGTCATCTAATGGATCTATCAAGTTTTCTTTATTCCAAGATTTCCTTGCAGAGAGGAGTTGCCTTTTGGGGAGGGAGCACACCCTAGCATTTGAACTCTTTTCCCATTTGTGCAGAACCCCTCACTATGTGACTTGGTGGGAAACCAAGCCCAGGTTCCCAACTTCCCTACAGAAGCTGAAGGAGTTCTGGATCCTCTCCACTGCTGCCGCCCACCATGTGGCAGATGACAAACCCAGCCAGCTGCATGACCCAACATGGGACTTGTATCTGCAGAAAGTGACATTAAGACAAACAACAATAGGGACAGGCATGTCCAGGGGAAGCAGCATTCTACCCAGCCTTTCTTGGGTTCTGCCCTTTTTCTCAGCCAGGTTTTCCAGCCTTCCTGATGATATTCTGAGATACTGGGAGCTTTTCAACAAATTCCTTTTCTGCTTAAGTTGGCTGGAATCATTTGCAACCAAGAACCTTAACAGATCCATCTGTCCACTGGTTTGAAGGTTACACATTCTGTTTGTTCTACTAGTGGTTATCTTTACATGCCTCTAAGATGAGCAGATAATATCACTGATTTTTTTTAAAACCCGAAACCATAGTCTATAATACTTGATGATTATTTTCTCTTTCTCTCTCTCTCTGTTTCTAAAAGGCAGAAAAAATGAGGACAGATTTACAGAATGTGATCGCAGAAACAGCCTTACACATTTCTAACAGCCTAAACCTCTTCAGCACAAGAAAAGAACTTCAATGTGCTTCCACTGAGGAAGCCACAGAGCAGAGAGGTGGTGAGCAAGGACTCCGGAGTCAGGCTGCACAGGCGGGGCGTGGCTCCAGGCTCAGCTGCTCACTAATTATCCTTACAAGTCAGAATGGCCTGAGGCCAAAGTCAGACTGGATGGAGAGGTACTGACATTTCTTTTTTTTTTTTTTTTTTGAGACAGAGTCTCGCTTTGTTGCCCGGGATAGAGTGAGTGCTGTGGCGTCAGCCTAGCTCACAGCAACCTCAAACTCCTGGGCTTAAGTGATCCTTCTGCCTCAGCCTCCCGAGTAGCTGGGACTACAAGCATGCGCCACCATGCCCGGCTAATTTTTTCTATATTTTTAGTTGGCCAGATAATTTCTTTCTAATTTTAGTAGAGATGGGGTCTGGCTCTTGCTCAGGCTGGTCTCGAACTCCTGACCTTGAGCGATCTACCCACCTCGGCCTCCCAGAGTGCTAGCTGACATTTCTAAAGAAAGAATGTGCAATCCACCTGCACACAAACAAGAGACTCAGAGGCAAACACTGACAGCAGCATCCTTCCAAATAGTGTCCACGTTTTTAAATCTACAAGGTTGAGTCTGAGGATGGTAGTGACTCTCTAAGGCTTTGTCCTTGTATAGCCTGTTTAAGGCAACAGCCCAACTTCACACTCTATCACGCTTCTGCACAGGGCAGGGCAGGAACAGAGGCCAAGGCCCAGGTGGGGGACAGTGGGGATTCAGGGAAGGCTGAACCTGGCTAGGGAAGTGTGTCCTGGTTCAGAAGAGGTGGGATTAGACTGGAGGACCTGAAAGCTGTAGCCACATTCCATGGAACATCTACAAGAGTTTCTGGGATCTTTGAATCTAATATTCAAGCCCCTTCATTAGCTCTGAGCAATGTGGACATCACTCAGCTAACATCTATTGAGCACCAACCACGTGCCGGGCACTGTACAAGGCTAGGGTGGTGTGGGGGGTGCAGATACACATACTGGCATGTAAGCACCCTGACAGCTAGAACTCGAGCACAGAAAAGAGGCACCTGTCTCAGGGGAGGGAAGACTTCCAGGAGGAGGCGGTGCTGCTCAAGACTCATAAAGTCCGAGGAGAGGGGTCCGATTGGCCTCGGAGGTTTGGCCGGGGCAAGTGGAGCATCTTTAAAGACAGTTCCACCGAAACTGAATCCAGGGGAGGAGGGGGGAGACCCTAAAGGGAATGAGGGCTGTCAGGAGACAGAATGAACACTGGGCAGGCACACATGAAAGTAAAGCCCACCGTGGTCCACTTTCATTACTGCCATCCTCTGGGCTTCCTCGGCTGCCCCTCCTGGAACTTGGACTGAGAACCTTCCTCCAGTCCTCCTCCCTGTCTGGCTCACCTCTGCTAGACATGATCAGACAGGATTTCTTTTGTTTCCATTTTAGGAAATTTGAAACAAATGAAAAGTACAAAAAACCAAAAATAATTATGTCTATTCCCAGCACCCAAATTAACCTCTGTTAACATCTTGGTGATTTGATTCCTATACTTTTTCCCCGTATTACCCACCTCCAATTTAACGAATAATAGACTGTTTCCAACCATTTGCTTTGCAAAACAACATTGCAGAAAACTATCCATTAGAAGGTTGATGGTTATCATGGATGGATGAAGCCGACAACACTCAAACTGATCAACCTTAATGCCACTGAGAGTGGGACCACCAGACGGGAGGTGATTGAGTGCCTCCTAGAGGGATGCAACAGAACTACATGGCACCAACAGGAAGTCTCCTTGCAAAGACGTTGAACCTGAATCTAACCAAGCCTCCAGATATAATAACTACCAGCTTACAAAAACACTGAGGATGAAGGAATATGTTAAAAACTGAACACAGTTTCAGCCAAGTCAAGATTAAGGTCAATTCTATAAGATAAATGACTCAGTGTCTTCAACAAATAAAAGGCATTTTTTAAAAGGAGGTTATTTATTAAAGATTTTAAAAGACTTAAGACACATCAACCAAATCTAACATGTAGAGATTTCTGAATCCTAATTCAAACAAACCAACAATTAAAAGACACTTTTGAGACAGAAAATTGAGCTCAGACTTGATATTAGATGATATGAAGGTCTGTATCTTCTGGAGGTACATAATGAACTATTTACAGATAAAATGATATAATGCTTGGGATTCACATTAAAATAAAAAAGAAAAAAAGAAAGGAGGAAGGGAGGGGGACGAGGAAATAAAGTGGGGCAGGGAATAGATGATGGATGAAAAAAGAATGGCAAAAATATTGAAGTTTTGAAGCTGAGTGATGGGCAAAAGGGGATCATTATATATTCTTTCTATTTCATGTATGTTTGAAAATGTCCATGAGAAATTTTTTTTTTTTTTTTTTTTTTTTTGAGACAGAGTCTCACTCTGTTGCCCGGGCTAGAGTGAGTGCCGTGGCGTCAGCCCAGCTCACAGCAACCTCAAACTCCTGGGCTTGAGCGATCCTACTGCCTCAGCCTCCTGAGTAGCTGGGACTACAGGCATGCACCACTATGCCCGGCTAATTTTTTCTATATATATTTTTAGTTGGCCAGATAATTTCTTTCTATTTTTAGTAGAGACGGGGTCTCGCTCTTGCTCAGGCTAGTCTCGAACTCCTGAGCTCAAACAATCCACCCGCCTCGGCCTCCCAGAGTGCTAGGATTACAGGCATGAGCCATCGCACCCGGCCTGAGAAAAATATTTTTTACATTTGCAATAAAGCTTGGCATGGTGGCACACTCCTGTAGTCCCAGCTACTTGACAGGCAGAAGCATCACTTGAGCCCAGGAGTTCCAGCCCAACCTGGGCAACATAGTAAGACTGTTTCAAGAAAAAAATTTTTTTGCAATATGTCTTTCTGTCAGTCTGACTGTTTCTCTAGGTTAGATACCTATAAGTGGAATTCCTAAAGTAAAGAATGAGAATTTTTACCTTTACTGGAAACTACCAAATTTCTCTCCAAGTGTTTGTAACAATTTGCCTTTTCACCAGTTTTCTCACAATCCCAAAACACTTGTTTTAATTTCTGTCAATCTGATGGATAAAAAATAATATCTGACTATTATTTGAAGTTGCATTTTTCTGACGGTTGTATTTGAGCATCTCTTCATATCTATATTTGCTACTTAAATTCCTTTTGGGTTGGGGACAGTGGCTTACGCCTATAATCCCAGCACTTTGGGAGGCCAAGGCAGGAGGATTTCTTGAGGCCAGGAGTTTAAGGCCAGCCTGGGCAACATAGCAAGACACCGTCTCTACAAAAAAATAGAAAAATTAACCGGGTGTGGTGGTGTGCACCTGTAGTCTTAGCTACTTGGGAGGCTGAGCCAAGAGGTTGGCTTCAGCCTGGGAATTGGAGGTTACAGTGAGCTGCAATCACACCACTGCATACCAGTCTGGGTGACAGAGGTAGACACACACACACATACAAATTCTGAAAATAGCTTTTCACAACCTTCACCCATTTTTATTGTTTTTTTTCTTGTTGATTTGCATATCTTTCATATTCTGATAGTAGATTTATGTTCTATATGTTACAAATATTTCTTTCTGATTTGTTCCTTATATTTTAAATTTGTTTAGAGAGACTCCTGCATCCACAAATTGTAAATTGTATGGCCAATCTACCACCATTTCATTTATAGTGGAGAAAATATTTTTCCTCACCCATCGAAAGGGTTCTGGCTGACACCCCTATAATGACAGATATCAACAAGAGAAAGGCATAACAAATTTATTTAACTAAAGTTTTATGTGACACAAGATCCTTCAGAAATGACCCTCCCAGTGAGCTAGGGAAAACTGTATTTTTCTGCTAAGTTTGATGAAAGAAGTGGATAATTGTGGAGACATGTGAATGTTTCCAGGGAGAAAGGCAGCAGTAGATGACAGTGACCTGGCTTCTGCAGTTTTTTCAATTGCCAAGGTGCCATATTTTGGCATATTAATGGATTTTGCTCTTTGTGTCTTAAGAATAACATTCATATCCTAAGCTCTTGTTATTGATTTTTTTTTCTTGAGACGGTGTCTCACTCTGTCACCCAGGCTGGAGTGCAGTGGCAGGATCATAACTCAGTGTAGCCTCAAACTCCTGGGCTGAAGCAATCCTCCTACAGCAGCCTCCCAAGTAGCTGGGACTATAGGCATGAGCCACCATATCTGGCTAAGTTTTCTTTTCATTTTTTATAAAAGTGGGGTCTTGCTATGTTGCCCAGGCTGGTCTTGAACTGCTGGCCTCAAGCGATCCTCCTGCCCTGGCCTCCTAGGGCTGGGATTACATGAGCCACCATGCCCAGCCTTGTTACTTATTTTAATATGAATATTTAATTTTTATCATCAAATGTTTATGTTCCCTTTTCACAGATAAGCTTTCTTAAGTTTCCTATCTAAAATGGTATGATGTTTTTCTTCCTTTAGTCTGTTAATTTGACATATTTTCTTACCTTGAAACCTTTCCTTACCTTGAAACCATATTTCCTTACCTTACCTGCATTTATTCAGGTATAAATCCTACTTGGTCAATTTTCTTTTACTATACTGTTTCACTTCACTAATATTTTATTTGGACCTTATTTGGACCTGTTCATAAATGAAATGGGCTTTTGTTTTCTTTTCTTTGATTATTCTTGATGAGTTTTCTTAAAACATTTGGGCTAGTCTTGTAAGTTAGATCATTGATCCCAAACCTTTTTGGCACCAGGGACTGGTTTCATGGAAGACAATTTTGCCATGGAAGGTGGGGGTTGGTTTTGGGATGATTCCAGTGCATGACATTAGCATGCACTTTATTTCTATTATTATTACATTGTAATATATAATGAAATAATTATACAACTCACCATAATGCAGAATCAGTGGGAGCCCTGATCTGTTTTCCTGCAACTAGATGGTCCTAACTAGGAGTGACGGGAGACAGTGACTTATCTGACAGGAGGTGGAGCTCAAGCAGTGATGTGAGCTATGGGGAGCCCCAGCGGCTGTAAATACAGATGAAGCTTCTCTTGGCCAGGCGTGGTGGCTCACGCCTGTAATCCCAGCACTCTGGGAGGCCGAGGCAGGCGGATCATTTGAGCTCAGGAGTTCGAGACCAGCCTGAGCAAGAGCGAGACCCCGTCTCTACTAAAAAAAAAAATACAAAGAAATTATATGGACAATTAAAAATATATATAGAAAAAATTAGCCGGGCATGGTGTTACATGCCTGTAGTCCCTGCTACTCGGGAGGCTGAGGCATGAGGCAGGAGGACTGCTTGAGCCCAGGAGTTTGAGGTTGCTGTGAACTAGGCTGACGCCACGGCACTCTAGCCTGGGCAACAGAGTGAGATTCTGTCTCAAAAAAAAAAAAAAAAGAAGCTTGTCTTGTTCCCCTGCGCTCACCTCCTGCTGTGCATCTAGTTCACAGCAGGCCACAGTACCAGTCTGTGGCCTGGGTGTTGGGGACCCACAGAGTTAGATAAAAGTTTGGTGAGGTACCAAATCTAAAAAATGTAGGCAAATTTTTCTTTCTACTCTGCTTCCTTTCCACTTTGGGTATTTCTGAAGCTAGAATCAGGCCAGGGCTCCTTAGAAACACCCCTCCCTATGCCCCAAACACACACATTTTTCAAGTTCCAATGTGGGGCTAACTTCTAGGATTTCTAGCCTACTACTGGGCCTCCTGGTGCTAATGGTCATGGGTCCTTGTGAGAGCACATGTTAAGCAGGAGACGGTATTAAGTGATTGAGAATGCAAATCAATAGACTTGGACCCTTAACCTCTGGTTTCCAATTTGCTTAAACGTAAAATGAAACTATTAATAACATCTAAGTCACAAGTTTGAGAAGTCCATGATAAAATGTCTGAAAAAGCAAACAGTATGCTGTGTGGCACAAAATATGCATTAATGTATTCTAGCCATAACCATTATTATTTAATACTATCACTAACTGCTTTGATGGCAGCTTCAGAGGCGGGTCACCAGAGAGGCCAAGTCCCAGGGGTCCAGAGACTGACCCTTAAGTCTCACTCCCCGGGTTCTAGAACACGCTCTACTTCGTGTAATCCTCAGGGGGTCGTCTCCATGCCTCCTTCTTGCTGAAAATGACAAAGACACTAACACATTCCCCACTGAGCGGTAAGGGGCATAACGGGGCTAACAGACCTAAGGGCTTAGAAGCCACCCTGGCACTCGGGCTCTTAATTGAATGGCTGTTTTTAAGACCGCTGTTTACTTTACTACAGCCCCACTGGCAAGAGAGCTTCAGGACATGTAACCGCCCACCAGCTCCCCGAACTTTGCCAAGCCCGCGCCTGCTCCCCAGGCAAGCTAACAAGAGCACCTGGGAGCCCCAGCCATCTCTCGCGCGATCTCTCGCGCCAGACTAACATGTCCGCCACGCGCGCAGGCGCAGCATTGTGCTGCCCAGCTCTTGACCCCGCCCCCAGGCCCGCGCACCGCCCGCTCCTCCCGGGGTCGCGGCTCGGGATTGGCACAGGGGTGGCGCGAGCTCTGGTTGGCCGAGATGGAGTCACGAGGGCGCCTTGGCTTTACTGGCCGTTTCCCTCCTGGGCCTCGGGTCTTCGGGAGTATCCGGGAGGGCGCGCTCAGCCTGTCCGCCCTAGCGCCGAGACCGGGCTCCTGTCGAGCGTCCCGCCGAGTTCCTCCACGTGGTGGCCCGCAGGGGGCACCCCCGGGGCCCTTGCCGGGCTCTAGGAGAGTGGGGCCGTACACCAGCGACAACCTTAAAAGAGAACTCGTTAGGGACACGCTGTGCAGATTAACTTGGGGAGTGGTGGTGATAGATTCTGCCTTGGGACGTAAATTCTGATGGGGGTTGTGATGGAAGCAGCTCCAGTTTACGCCGAGTTCTCTGGCTGGAGAGGTACAGGCTCTTGAATTGTAGGTACTGTTTTTGTCCCCATATGGGGGCTTTCTTTTGGCCCTGTGTGCTTCCATTCGAGCAGTCTGTAGTGGAATTAATTTTTTTAAAAGTCAAAGATATTTGAAAACACGTGAGGAAAGGAGCAGAATGAGAGGAGAAGGGAGGAATTCCACCTTTATTTTCTTGAGTTTCTAGATTGTGGCAAAAGAGGAGGTATGGGAGACATGACTTATACAACGGACACCTAAATTTACCTTGTTTTTCTATTTTCATCTTCACTGGTGTGAGTGAAAGGTTCCAAGTGAAATAAAAAGTTAGGATGAGGCTTAACGCATTTTTGCAGATGCAGACTTACTATTGCAAATACTAGAGACAAAACGTGCGTGGCATAGAATGGCGAAGGCCCTGTGATATGCCTAATAATCTTGTCCATTTTAAGCAGGGAAAAAAATCAAGGTGAACTGAAGAAAATGAGTCTTTCCCCAAAGGAGATAGAAGATGGAGAAGATGAGATGACAGAAGATAAGGACAGTGGTTGTAGAGATGAGGTAATTATATGTACGGTGTTGAGCAGAATAACTTTTATTAATGTCAGCAATCAAAATCTAGAGTAGAGCCGTTAAACTGCATTGTATATTCTGAAGAGTGGTATTGTGAACACTTTGCAACTAGTTTTGCAAGTCCACCCTAAACTTAATACCCAAATCTGACAAGATTATAAAGGAAATTAGAGAACACTCTCTCTCATGAGCATAGATACCAAAATTCCAAATAAAATTTTAGCAAATGGAATATTAACGTTATGTAAAAAAGAGTAATATGTCATAATGCCTTGTGACCAAGTGCAGCTTATTTTGGGACTGCAAAGGTGTTTTATGTTTGGAAAGTGATACTGGTTGTCTAGAAATACTGATTTAAAAGAAAATCTTGATTTTTAACATTGATTCATTAAAATCCATTACTTTGTGTACCTGCTAAATATGTTTCCATATTTATTCTTTTGACAAATATTTAAGTTCCTACTACGTTCCACTTCCAGCTGGGAGCCTCTGCATTGGTATTTGGATATAGATAGGTTTAAGTTGAGTCCTGAAAAAATTGAGGTGGATGAGAGGGTATGCAACTGATGAATATTGAGTACTTCATACGTGCAGCCACTGTGCTAGGGCTTTATGTGTTTGTCCCATTTCATCCTCACAGCTACCATGTTAGGTAGGCATCATTAGCTCCATGTTATAGATGGGAAAGCAGATTTAACCATTAACTAATTTGCTCATGGTTTCATAACTGATAAGTCACAGAGCCAGGATTATACATAGGTCTGCTGACTCCACAGCCCCTACTCTCTCCCTCCAAGCAACTTGTTCTGAGAGTCAGATGCATTTATATATTGTCCATTTTGAGCAGCAAGTTGTGTAATAGAAACTTTCTTTAACACTATTCAGTCTAGTAGTTGTTTTAATTAATCGAATGTAAAAGTGGGTTTTAGCTGCACTTTTCACACACAAAAGGTTAACTGTGTGAGATGATGGGTATGTTAAGTTTGGGTCAAGTTATGCTTGACTATAGTAACCATTCACTATGTATATCAAAACATCATGTGCACCTTAAATATATATAATTTTTAAAAAGTAAAAATGAGGAATCATAAAAATTATATAAACTTTTGATTTTAATTTAAAATTTAAAATAATTTAAATGTGTATTCATTTGCTGATCTTTTGATGTGATACCAAGGCCTTGTCTTTGGCTTTGGGTTCATGTTGGAGTAGCTTATCTTCCTTGCATAAAATACACCCATAATGCATTTTCTGTAATTTATAGTTTCTTTAAAGCAAAGCAAAACTTTAAATATCCTATTAAAGCAATATGAATATAGATTCCTACAGTATTATAATTTTTCCATATATATGTGTGTGTGTGTATGTGTGTGTGTATACACACACACATACACACACACACACATATATATATTTGGGAATGGAGTCTCGACATGTTTCCCAGGCTGGTCTTGAACTCCTGGATTCAAGCAATCCTCCCACCTCAGCCTTCTGAGTAGCTGGGACTCCAGGCCCATCTAATTTTTCCCATTCTTTTATGGTTGCTCATCCACACCTAATTTGACTGAAGTTTTTTAAGCTTTATCAGGTACTTCCAAAGTGTCCAACTTTGTTTTCATAGACTCAGTAACTTACATTTTGCATTATTTTTATTGGTTGATAGGATGTTTATTTAATTCTGCAACTCCAAATTCTGAAACTCCAAATACAGCAGTGATATACAGGTTTGATTCTTATTAAAGATACAGTTCAGCTCAGGGGAAGAGAAATGTGCAGGTTACTAGGAGTACCACAGAGTGGCCCACCAGCCACTCATATTTGGCATCTCATGAACATCAAATGAGTAAATTGTATTTGGAATTGAGACTGTCATTGAATCTAGCCAGTGGCTTAACTTGACATAGTTAAGAGAGCATTTACTGAACTGGTTGAGCATACTTATCCAAAATGGTTGGGGCCAGAAGTGTTTCAGCTTTTGGATTTTTGAGGGGTTTGGAATATTTGCATACCTTTAATGAGATGTCTTAGAGATAGGATCCAAGTCTAAACATGAAATTCATTTATGTTTTATATACACCTTATACACGTAGCCTGAGGATAATTTCATTTTCCGTTGGGGATGCTAAATAAACTGTGTTGTTCGCTTGCATTTTTATTCCAACCTGTCACATGAGGTCAGGTGTAGGATTTTCCAGTTTTGGTGTCATGTTGCTTTAAAAATTTTGAATTTTGAAGCATTTCGGATTTCCAGATTAGGGATGCTCAACCTATACTATGGTGTCAGTAATACACTGCATTAGTTTTCTGTACCAATCAGAGCCAAGAAATTCTTGGTGAATGCAACTCTTGTTTTGGAACCCACATTGTGTTAGCCTGGAGGAAAACAGGAATAATCACAGTATATTTTCCTTAAGCTGATATGCGGTTCATAATGGTAACTTGGTCATTCCTCTTTAAAATGTGGTGCCTAAAGTGGCTTGCTCTGATTGGTACAGCATATAGTAGTACTATCACAGTTGGATTAACTTTTAGGGTAACCATAACTTTGTTTTGAGGCAGAGTTGCTCTGTCGCCTGGGTTAGAGTGCAGTGGTGTCATCATAGCTCCTTGGATCAGAGGCCCACCCCCGAGGCCAAGTCATGTAGCCGTCATGGTAATGTCAGTGTGCTCCTGGGCCACCTGCCCCACCTGGTTGGGGGCTGGGGGTGTCCCAGGCAGTAGGAGTCCTACCAGCCAGCACTATAATTTGAGGGGCTTGGTGCAAAATGAAAACGCAGGGCTCTGGTTAGTTGAACAGGTACTAAGACCTCAAGATGGGGCTGGGCACCGTGGCTCACGCCTGTATTCTGAGCACTCTAGGAGACAAGGTGGGAGGATCACTTGAACTTGGGAGTTCAAGACCAGCCTGAGCAAAAGCAAAACCCCATCTCTACTAACTAAAAATGGAAAAATTATCAAGGCGTGGTGGTGAACACCTGTAGTCCCAGCTACTGAGGAGGCGAAGGCAAGAGGATCACTTGAGCCCACAGAGTTGGAGGTTGCAGTGAACTATCATGACACCAGTGCACTTTACCTGGGCAACACAGTGAGACTCTGTCTCAAAAAAAACAAAAAACAAAAAACTAAGAACTTGAGATGGTGACGGCAGAACATTAAACCAAGCCCAGAGCCCTTCTAGGTGCAGGTCATATGCCCATGAAGCCCGCCCTGCTGCCATCTGAGAGTGGGGCACCCAGGAAAGCAGTTGGGTGGCAGGGCCGGCAGGAGAGGCGGGGCCCTTCACCAGGCGCCCCTCACAGGCTGCGCCAGACTGGCCTGCCTCGGCGCTGCCCCTCCCTTAGGAGAGAAGGGCCTTAGGAAGAGTGGGGAAGCAGCTTGGAGGTCACCAGGTGACCAGGCCCTTCCCTTCACAGAAAACAGCCAGGTGGCATGGAGGGATTCTGCCTGGGGTCACACCAGCCACAGCACCCTGCTGATGGTGGCAGTACTTAACTGTTGTGGTTGAACCACTCTGTGCTTTATAAACCACAAGGTAGAGGTGATGGCCGCCCACTGCTGACAAGGAAATGAATGAAGGATTTGGGTTTTCTGGCTGCAGTGGCTATCGGGTGGCGTCCCATGACCCTTCTCTGCTCTCCAGGTCCTCCCTGATCATTCTCGGGCTTCCTGTCTCCCTCCCACCCCAGGGCCTGTGGGCGGGGCAGGTGGCCCAGGAGCACACTGACATTACCATGACTGCTACATGACCTGGCTGCACGGGTGGGCCTGTGATCCAAGGATAGTGGAGGGGACTCCTCTGTGGCTGGGGGCTTCTGAGAAAGATGTTTTCTAGCTCCCTCTGGACTCTAAGATATGTAGACATGAGACTTATTGCTTGAACCACAGCAGGAGGCGTTTGCCGCCATGATGAAAACTGGCCTGAGACGAAGCTGACATGGAGCAGCAGGCAAGACAGACAGGGAGGTGGCTCCAGGATGGCATCTGGGAGTTGCTGGATCCAGCTAGGCCTGAAGGGCTGGACTTTGCAGGGCTGTGAGCTGTGGAAGCCCCTCGACTATTTAAGTCATTCTAAAGTGAAACGGAACATGGAAGTGGATTTAACAGATGAGCAATAGCAGGAGGCGTTTCCGGACGAATAGCACTGACTCCCAAGACAGAGGATCTGAGGGGAGCTCTTTCTTCCTAGATGCCCGATCCCCGGACAGTAGCCACAGCCCCAAGCTCACCCTCCAATCCAGTCTCTCTGAAGCATCCATCTTCACAAAATACGAGATAGGACCATGTCATTCTCTGGCCTGCACCTGTTAGGCAGCCCCCACTGTGCTTCAGATACAATGCCAAAGTCCCTCCACCCCCTAGCTGTCTCTCTGGCCCCATTTGTCACCTCTTCCTCTCCCCTCAATGAGATTGATCGATAGTCTTCAAGCCTCTCAGTCATCCCTGAGTGCTTGAGGGCACCCTCCCTCTCTCCAGGGCCTTTGCACATGCTGTTCTGCCTGCCCAGGGGACTCCCTGTCTCCCACCTGGCTGACAGACCTACAGCCCTACTGGGCTCACCCTGAATGGCATTTCCTCAACAAGTCTCTCCCTAGCTCTCAAGTTCACTCCAGAAATGCTTCCTGAGTTCCTGCCCTGTGCCAGGCACCAGGCTAGGCCCCAGCACTGCACTGGAGCTCTGGAGATACTGGTGATCTACGTTCACACTCATGTCCTTAGAGGAAGGGAAATGAGACCTGGCCTTGGAAGTGTGGCTGGGTGAATCTGAAGATTTAAAAGAAAGCCATCCAGGCTGGGGAGCAGAGAGTCAGGGCAGAGCTGGGAGGGCAGCGAATTGTCTTGGCAGGGTGGAGGTGGTAAGAATGGTGAGGATTCTGATGTACTGTGAATTTAGAGTCAACTGGCATTCCGTGTTTGCCAGGCTACACGGATTCAGCTTCCGCTGGAGGTCTGCAAATAATCCAGTCCCGGTCTGGTGAGAGCTATATTTCTCCTTGAAGGTTAATACATTTTTAATATAGAATTTTTATTACAATGTAATTCACATGCCACAATAGTTAACCTTTTAAAGGGTAAAATTTAGCGGTTTTTTTTTCTTGGTGTATTCACAAAGTTGTGCAACCATCACAACTAATTCTAGAACATTTTCGACACCTCAGAAAAAGACCCCATACCCATTAACAGTCACTCCCTATTGCCCCCTTCCTCCAGACCCTGGAAACTACTAATCTGCCCTCCATCTCTATGGATTTGCTGGTTCTGAATATTTCATATAAATGGAAGCATAAAATATGAGGTATTTGCATCTGGCTTCTTTCATTTAGTATGTTTTCAAAGTTTGTCCATGTTGTAGCACAGATCAGTACTTTTTATTGCTACGTAATATTCCATTGTAATATACTACATTTTGTTTATCCATTCATCAGATGATAGATGTTTAAGTTGTTTACTTTTGGTCCATTATAAATAGTGTGCTATGAATATTTGTGAGCAAGTTTTTGTATGAACATGTGCTTTCATTTCTCTTGGCTACATTCCTAGGAGTAGATTCGCTGGATTATAAGGTAACTATGTTTAACCATTTGAGGCACTGCCAGATTGTTTTGCAACGCAGCCGCACCATTTTGCATTCCCACCAGCAGTGTACAGGAGTTCCAATTTTTCTACATCCTCATTAATACTTGCTATTTTCTGACTGTTTAAAATTTTATCCATCATAATGGGTGTGAAGATGTAGCTTATTATGGTTTAGATTTGTGTTTCCTGATGGCTAATGGTGTTGAGCATCTTTTCTTGTGCTTATTCACTATCTGTATGTCTTCTTTGGAGAAATGCCTATTCAAATCCTTTGCCCATTTTTAAAATGGTTTTTTTTTTTGTCATTAAGGTGTAGGAGTTCTTTATATATTCTGGATATTAACTCCTTATCAGATATATGATTTGCAAATATTTTCTCCCAATCTGTAGATTATCTTTTCACTTTCTTGACAGTGTCCTTTGCAACAAAAAAGTATTTTATTTTGATTTAGTCCAATGTACCTTTTATTTTCTTTTGTTGCCTGTGCTTTTGGTGTTATATTTAGGAAACCATTGCCTAATACAAGGTCAGGAAGATTTATGCCTATGTTTTCTTCTAAGAGTTTTGTAGTTTTAACTCGCATATCTAGGATGTTGATCGATTTTGAGTTAATTTTTGTATATGGTGTGAGATAGGGGTTCAATTTTATTCTCTTACATGTGGATATCAGTTGTCTCAGCATCATGTGTTGAAGAGAGTGTTCTGGCTGGGCGCAGTGGCTCACGCCTGTAGTCCTAGCTTCCTGGGAGGCCGAGGCGGGAGGATAGCTGCAGCTCAGGGGTTCGACACCAGCCTGAGCACAGTGAGACCCCCATCTCTAAAAAATAAAAAATTAAAAAAGAGAGAGTGTTCTTTCCCCATTGAATTGTTCTGGCAAATTTGTCAAAATCAATTGATGATAAATGTGTAGATTTATGTTTGGACATTCAATTCTATTCCATTTATCTATATGTCTTTCCATATAGCCTTATGCCAGTACTAGACTGTCTTGATTACTGTAGCTCTGTAGTAAGTTTTGAAATCAGAAGGTATGTTCTCGGCCAGGTGTAGTGGCTCATGTCTGTAATCCTAGCACTCTGGGAGGCCGAGGCGGGAGGATTGCTTGAGATGAGGAGTTTGAGACCAACCTGAGCAAGAGCAAGACCCCATCTCTACTACAAATAGAAAAATTAGCTGGGTGTCATGTCATGCGCCCATAGTCCCAGCTACTTGGGAGGCTGAGGCAGGAGGATCGCTTGAACCCAGGAGTTTGAGGCTCAGTGAGCTATAATGACGCCACTGCAGTCTAGCCTGGGGTGATAGAGCAAGACTCTGTCTCAAAAAAAAAAAAAAGAAAAGAAAAGAAAATGTGTTCTTCAACTGTATTCTTTTTTGAGATTGTTTTGGCTATTCAGGGTCTCTTGAATTTTTATATAAATTTTAAGATCAGCTTATCAATTTCCACAAAAATAGGCAGCTGAAATTTTGATAGGGATTGCACAGAATCTCTCAATCAATTTGGAGAGTATTGCCATCTTAACAAAATTAAGTCTTCTGACCCATGAATGTGGAATGTATTCCCACTTAGTAAGTATTTTTTTTCTACTCTCCCCATCCCTTGCCTAATCTTATTAGGTCTTTAATTTCTTTCTGTATTGTTTTGCATTTTTCAGTGTTTAAGTCTTATACTTTTTTGTTAAACTTAACTAACAGGCCAGATGTGGTGGCACATGCCTGTAGTCCCAGCTACTTAGAGGCTGAGGCCCAGGTGGGGGGTGGGGGAAAAACCAGATGTGGTGGCATGTTCCTTTAATACTAGCTGCTTGGGAGGCTGAGGTTGGAGATCGTTTGAGACCAGCCTGGGCAACATAGCAAGACCTCATCTCTAAAAAAAGTAAGATTGAAAAAAAATTTTTAAACAGAGTCTCACTGTGCTGCCCAGGCTGGACTGCAGCGGGATCTAGCACACTACAGTCTCCAGCTCCTGGGTTCAAGTGATCTTCCAGCCTCAGCCTCAGGGTCTCAAAAAGATATTTGTATACTTATGTTCATAGCAGCATTATTCACAATAGCTAAAAGGTGGAAGTAACCTAAATGTCCATCAATGAATGAATGGATAAACACAGTGGAAGTTATTCAGCCTTAAAAAGAAGGGAAATCTGACACGTGCTACAACATGGATGAGCCTTGAAGACACTACGCTAAGTGAAATAAGCCAGTCACAAAAAAGACAAATACTGTATTATTTCACTTGTAGGAGATATCTAGAGTAGTCAAACTCGTAGAAACAGAAAGTAAAATGGTGGTTGCCAAGGACTGGGAGATGGGGAGGTGTTGTTTGATGGGTGCAGAGTTTTAGTTTTACAAGATGAAAAAGTTCTGGAGATTGGTTGCACAGCAATGTTAATATACTTAACACTATGGAACTGTACACTTAAAAATGGTTAAGTTGGTACATTTTATATGTATTTTATCACAATTTTTAAATAAGAAATATTCAATAAACCAAAAATATGAAAGGATAGTCAGTAAAAATTCTCTTTTGCACCCCTGTGTCCCATTTTCCTAGTTCCTACTCCTCTACCCGGCACAGGGAACTACTTTCAGAAATGTGTTAACCAAAAGCTAGGGACAGTGGTGCACCTGTGTGCCTAGCTACTCGGAAGGCTGAAGCAGGGGGATTGCTTGAGGCCAGGAGTTAAAGGCTGTAGTGCACTATGATTGCACCTGTGAATAGCCACTGCACTCCATCTTGGGCAACATATCAAGACCTATCTGTGCAAAATAAACAAATAAATAAAAGTTAAAAATGGGCCGGGTGCGGTGGCTCACGCCTGTAATCCTAGCACTCCGGGAGGCTGAGGCGGGATGATCACTTGAGGTCAGGAGTTTGAGACCAGCCTGAGCAAGAGCGAGACCCCGTCTCTACTAAAAATAGAAAGAAATGATTTGGACAGCTAAAAAATATATATATAGAAAAAATTAGCCGGGCATGGTGGCGCATGCCTGTAGTCCCAGCTACTCGGGAGGCTGAGGCAGGAGGATTGCTTGAGCCCAGGAGTTTGAGGTTGCTGTGAGCTAGGCTGATGCCACGGCACTCTAGCCTGGGCAACAGAGTGAGACTCTGTCTCAAAAAAAAAAAAAATATGTTAACCATAAAGGACAAAGCCACATAATCCTCTCAATAGATGTCGAAGAAACATTTCGCAAAAAGCCAACACCCTTTCATAATTAAAAAAGAACAAAAAACACCACCAAACAAAAGAGAATAGCTCCTCTTCAATCTGATAAAAGGTATCTGCTACCAAATCCACAGCCAGCATCATAGCCAATGGTGAAAGACTGAAAGCTTTTCCCTTTAAGATCAAGAACAAGGCACAGATGTCCATTCTTACCATTTCTATTCAAATTGTACTGGGGCCATCCAGGGCAATTAAGCAAGGAAAACTAAATAAAAGGCATCCAGATTGGAAAAAGATGAAGTAAAACTATCTCTGTGTGCAGGTGATATTATCTTCTATATAGAAAATCCAACAGATTCACAAAAAGCTATTAGAGCTAATAAAAGGTTAAGCAAGGTTTTAAGATACAAAATCAATATGCAAAAAATCAAGCATATTTCTATTCAATAGCAATAAATAATAAAACATGGAATTAAAACAATTCCATTTACAATAGCATTGAAAAGACTAAGCAGGAACAGAGGCTGAGGCCTAGGTGGGGGATAGGGAGATTCATGAAAGACAGTACCTGGCTGGGCCAGGGTTCCCCAGCTCAGGCAAGGTGGCCAGAGGCTGGGGTTAGACTTGGGGGCCTGGAAGCAACTGCCATGTTCTCTGTAGTATCTAGGATCTCACAGTCTCTGGAATACCCATTAGAGTTATTCTGAAGTCCCTCCAACAACTCTAGGCCTGGTAAGAATCATTCATTAAATCAGCATTTATTGAGCACCAACTGTTTGCTGACATTGTGCATAGCTTAGTGTCGAGTGTGAATTCCACATGACCTCAAGAAGCTCCCGGTTGAATGGGGAGACAGACACAGTATGCTCACCCAAGAGCATTGTGACAGCTGGTGCTTTTAGAGCATGGAGGAGAACCTGACCCAGTCTGAGGACAACAGAGAGGACTCCCGGAAAAAGGGGCTCAGTCCTGAAGGATGACCAGGAAGCTGGGGTTGGGGGTGGTCATCTCAGGCAGGGAAGGAGCAGAAGAGGAGGTGCCGGAGGGACAGAGCCTAGAGGGACCACTGGGGGAAAACCCATCGTCCAGATGACCTGGAGCCTGGAGGTCACTGCAGGGCACAAGATGGGGACTAGGGTGTGATAAGTGAGGCAGGTGCCTGGTGCACAGATTTTAAGGCCAAAATCTCAGAAATCAATATAGTATTTTAATGTAATATTTTAAAATCAAAATTAAGGCAAGAAAATCCATCATGAACGAAGTATCAAATTTTAAATAAGGACAGGATCAATAACAGCACTGTGTAAGCCATAGTGGAGCCTAAAGCAAAAGAAATAGTAACAGTGATCCTGTGTTCATTTTTAAAATTCTGATTTTTTTGTTCATTATGGATTTAATTCCCCAGTAATTCAAAAACATGGCACGGATATAGTTTTCTCACGGCTGAGTTTGTTGTGTCCCTTAAGAGGTGAGGCCTGAGGCAAGTGCCTTGCCCTGCCTTAGTCGCTGTCTGCAGAAGGAATGGGCTAAGGCACTTGCACTTTCTCAGGATGGCTGTGAGAAGTCATGGAAAGCTCCTAACTAGAAGAATGTATCTATATCTGTTGATGAGAAAAACTGGTTTGGCTACAGCGTGGCAGATTAATAGATGGGGCGAGACTGGTGTCAGGGAGGCTGATTCACAATTGCTGCATGAATCCAGGCAGAACTGAGGAAGGCTTGCAGCGAGAGGGGCAGAGGACAGAGTGGTGGAAGGACTCCAAGCACACTTGGAGCCCAGGCCTGGCGAAGCCTGGCTGTGGGAGCTGAGGGAGAGGGTGGAGTCTAGACAATGCTATGGTCTGAATGTTGGTGTCACCCCAAATTCACATGTTGAAACCTAATGTCAGTGCAACAGTATTAAGGGGTGGGGCCTTTAGGGGTGATTAGCTCACAGGGGCTTTGCCCTCATTAATGGAATTAGTGCCCTTACACAGAGGCTTGAGGGAGCCTGTTTGCCACGTAAAGATGGCAGAAAGGCACCATCTATGAGATTCAGCCCTCACAGACGCTGAATCTGCTGGTGTCCTTATCTTGGATTTCCAGCCTCAGAACTGTGAGCAGTATGTTTCCGTTGTTTGTAAATCACCCAGTCTAAGATATTTTGTTATAGCAGCCCAGATGGACTAAGATAGATCACATCCCCGCTCTTGGCTAGGAAAGTTGGTATTGAGGTAGGAAAGATGGCAGTTCAGGGATAGAGGAAGAAGTCAAGTCAAAGCGGGACACTCTGAATTTGAAGATTTACAGGGCACCAAAGGGAGACATCTGCCAGGCTGCTGGGTTAATAAGTCTGGAGCCCAGGAAGAAAGTTGCTACTGGAGAGACCCTGATTTGGGTGCCGTCAGATGGCTTCAGCCACTGGCGGGTGGACCCACTGGGGAGCTGCAGCTACTACCAGAGAAGCTGCTCCCAGCAGAGGGCAGGAGGTGGGTGTGTGTACAGATGGTAGTTGAGGCCCCAGGGCAAAGGGGTTTGTTCAGGGAATGTCTAGGGAGGAGAAAGGGGGAAACACTCCCCTTTGAGAAAGGAAGAAGGTAGGCAGAGGAAGGAGGCCAGGGCACAGTGGTGTCAGGGAGGCAGGGGAGAAGTGGATCCAAGGAGGATGTGGTCAGGAGAGAGAAGCTGCGAAAGGGGCAAGAGAGATAAAATCTACAGAGCGTCCTTTGGGCTAGCAACAAAGAGGGTGTCTGCAGAGGGTGGGACTGGAGGTCCCCTTTGGGGGTTGGGACATTGACAGCAACTGTCAATTCTCCCTGGAGCTTGCTCCTGCAAAGTGCAATGGAGGGAAGGAGGTGTTGGGATGGCAGGTAGCTTCGGAGATCACTGGTTTGGGACCCTGGGAGGGGGCTGGGAGGGGCTCCCTGGTCCAGGGGAAGGGGTGTTTTAGAGAAAGATTCTGGCTTCCCTGGGGCCTTGGGCTAGGGTGGGGGAAGCTAAGGCTGCCTGGGG
Source organism: Varecia variegata (assembly GCA_028533085.1). NCBI lineage: Eukaryota > Metazoa > Chordata > Mammalia > Primates > Lemuridae > Varecia > Varecia variegata. The sequence continues at coordinate 5,998,062 of CM052439.1, forward strand.
CTGTGTGCCAATCAGAGGGTGGGATCCCTGAGAGAGGTGTCTTTGCTGTGTAGGAAAGGATAAATACCTGTTGACAGGGAGGGCAGAGGAGGAGTGAGAGCCCCGGAAAAAAGAGGCTTGGAATAGATGCTGGAGAGATGGCAATGAGAGCCCGTCAGGAGCTCCTGGAAGATTGTCTCAGCTAGTGGCTGGGGCTGCCGGCAGGGCAGTGGAGACCTGTGTCATCCCAGATCTCTCTCCAGCGAGGGCCATCCTCCAGGATGGGGATGGGAGAGCTGACCATGGCCTGGACTGGGAGGTGCAGCAGGAAAATTGGGGTGAGGATCTGGGGCCTGCTACAGTCTCCTCCAACAGGCTCAGGGGCGGCTGGTGAGCTAAGGGGCTGACTCCTCCCTCTTGATTAGCAGGTGAAGCTTCCTGGGCCACCTGAGCTGCTTTGGGGAGACAAAGGCTGGGTTCTTTGGCTCTGGCTCCTGAGCCCTGGAGGCACATGTTGCATCCAGCAGGGGAAGATTGGCTAACACACCTAGCAAGCCCTGGCAAGGGAGGAAAAGCTTAGGATCTCCCTTTGGCATCTGGCTGAAAGTTCTAGGGAATTTCTGGACATCTGAAGGCCTCAGGGAAACTAAAAGACAGAATCGGGCTGGGTTGGCAAAGGGAACTTGGTTCTGCCCATCACCACAGCAACACCCAGGCCTGGAGCTCTGGAGACAGGTTGAGGTTGCAAAGCCCACCGCTGCCCCCTGCCCGGCCTACATTGCAGGGGGCTTGCCCTGTAGGCTTTGTCAGCTGCAGGCTGGCTGATCTCAGGAGCAAGGGCAGGGGAGACACAGGAACAGGATACCCGCCACCTCCCACCCCTCTTCCTTGGGCAGCTTCTCTGGCAGTAGCCCAGCCTCTTCCTCGCAGGTCCACCTTCACTGGAAGAGCCTGGGGCGGTGGGGCGCCTGAGAGTGGCAGCAGCTTCCTGCTCTCACCTCATGTCCCATTTGGCTTCTTAGTAATTCCATCAACCATATCACCAAGTCCCTGCATTAAACTCCGTTTTATTTTTTATTTATTTTACACAGGGCGCCTGGCACGCGTGCGCGGACACCCCAAAAACTCCGTTTTAAATATCTGATGTGATTTTATTTGCTGGTTGAAGCCTGAGACACTCAGTTCCTAGAGGCCTGGATTTGGGAAATGGAGTTAATCCTCTGAGGCCCTGCAGACTCCCTCTGTGGGCTTTTGGACCTCTGCATGGGTGCAAGGTTCACTGTGGCCGACTGGGTCTTTGGGTCCAGAAGTACCCATGGACGCCCCAAGTGGGCACCTCAGTGCGTGGACAGGTGTGGTGGTTAGTGGGGGCCAGCGAGGCAGCGGGCAGAGTCAGGCCAGATCCATGCAGGTCTGCAGAGGTGGCCAGCGCTGCTCAAGGCAGTGCCCCTGGGGCTTCTGGGTTGGTGTCAGGGACTTAGTCAAACTCCCCAGAGAATTAGAGCCATGACCTTGGGGATGGAGTAGCGTTACCCTTCCCGCCAGCCATTTCCTCCTCTGCAAAATGTACAGTGCTAAAGGCATTGCATATAAGTAACTGTTCCATTTTTGTTTTTTTTCTTTTTTTGGAGACACAGCCTTACTCTGTCACCTGAGCTAGAGTGCAGTGGCGTCATCATAGCTCACTGCAACCTCCAACTCCCTGGGCTCAAGCCATCCTCCTGCTTCAGCCTCCTGAGTAGCTGGGACTATAGTCCCACACCACCACGCCCAGCTAATTTTTCTATTTTTTGTAGAGACAAGGTCTCACTCTTGCTCAGGCTGGTCTTGAACTCCTTGCTTCAAGTGATCCTCCCACCTTGGCCTTCCAAAATGCTAGGATTTCAGGCGCGAGCCACCGTGCCCAGCCTGGAAAAACATATTCTAATATCCAAATGACTGATTTGCAAATAAACTTTTGTTGCGTCATTAAAAAAAAAAAACAAAAAAACGCACAGTGCTGTCTTGGAGCTCTGGGGGCAGCAGATAACCCCAGCCAGCCAGAGCAGGTGGGGTCACTCTTGGCTAGAACTGTCACCAAAAACTTCAAAAGGCAGCACTTGGGAGAACATCTATCAAAATGTAAAAGGCCTTTGACCTAGCTGTTCTGCATTGTAGTATTCTACAGATATGATTTGTACATGTGTAAAATAAAGTATGTAAAAAGGCTATTTGCGGCCAGGCACAGTAGCTCGAGGCTGTAATCCTAGCCAGGAGTTTGCGAGCAACCTGGGCAACATAGTGAAAACCCACCTCTACAAAAAATAAAAAAATTAGGTGATGGTTAATAACAGGTGACACGTTCCTGTAGTCCCAGCTAATTGGGAGGCTGAGGCAGTAAGGCAGCTTGAGCCCAGGAGTTCAAGACTGCAGTGAGCTATGATCATGCCATTGCACTCCAGTCTGGGCAACAGAGCAAGATCCTGTCTCTTAAAAAAACAACAAAAAAAAAACTTGCTATAGCAGTTTATAATAGCCAAACATAGGAAACAACCCTAAATGTCCAGCAATGGTTACTGGTTAAATAAATTGTGATCCTTTCACATAAGGAGCACCATGTAGCTATTAAAAAGAATGAAGCAGCTCTACATGTGCTGATATAGAATGAGTTACAAGATAAATGTAGTTAATAAAAAAAAAGAGTTCAGAATAGCGTACCTACTATGACAGCATTTGTATTAAGTATAATAAATACACCTGTCTATTTGCAAGTGAGTTGATTGCATCTGGAAGGATACACAAGAGACTGCTGCAGGCACTACCCTGGAACGAGGAGGCTACAGGACAGCAAGGGAAGACTTAGTGTACTGTGCATCTTTTTGAATGTTTTGATTTTTGTACTGTGTATGCTTTACAATTCAATAAATAATTCATGTTTTCTTTTGTTTTCCTAAAAGTAACCTGGGAAAATAATTCATGTTTTCAAAACTAAAAAAAAAAGCATTTGGAAACAAGCTCCTTACCCACCCCTCCCATTCTGGTCTTGTGGTCCTGGTTAGCTACAGGGTGGGGATGGGGGACAGCATTCGGACCCTGGTGGCAAGAGAATAAAGCTGGAGGTAGCCTTACTTAAGTTTCTGGGCATTTGGGCAGCCCACCTGTGGTTGCCTCTCCAGGATCTCAGATCTAGAGCCCCAGAGGACGTGGATCTGATCCATCTTTGCCTTACTCTTAGTACTTGGGCATACCCTGGAAAAAGGAACAGGAATTACTGCCTTTATTTAATAGATGAAAAACACTGAGGCCCAAGGTCACATGGGGAGGAAGTAATATTTCATGTTTGCCCACCCATTATATGCCGGGACAGGTTCAGATTTTATAATTTCCACTCATCCAAGGACTGAGGCATTTGGACTTTGTTAGGGATGTCCAACCTGAAGAACATTATCTTGTTCAAAACAGTAATCTGTTCTTCCCTCTTCTTACTGTAGGCAATTTACTTCATCTGCAGTTTATTTACCTTTTAATTCAGTCCTCTGGAGTTTAAGACTGTGTCCCTGCCTTCTTTCCTGCCTGTGTCCACCAAACTCCTATCCAGCCTTCCTTCCCTTTCCTCTTAGAAGACAGCTTTTTCTTCCCAAAGAAGAGACCAGGAGACAGGAATTACCTTAATTCTCACACCTAGGCACTGTCTGGGCACATAGGAGGCTCTTACAGAGCCAGCCAGACAGTAAGTCCTCCCCCAGAGCCTACACTCTGGCATACACTTAGGCCACTAGTTTCCCTGGTGCCTACTCTTACCTTTATTCTCAAATTGGTATGGACCAGGAGGTGGCCCCTCCCTCACTCAAGCTGGTCTCCCCACCCATTTTTTTCTGGCCTTCTAAGTCTCCCTCTACTGGCTCATTCCCCATAGGCTGTAAGAAAATATTTCCCCCCCTCCCCAAGCTGCTTATGTGCCCTCAAAAAAAAATACATGCAGTATCTCCCTTAGTATGCATAACTCCAGAGGCAAGTACTGTTATTATCCTCACTTTATAGATAAACTGGGATGATAGAGCAGGGTCTCAATTTAAATCCTACCTCCTCCACTTACTAGCTACGTGACCCTGGACAAGTTAATTTACCTCTATGCCCCAGTGATAACTTTTTCACAAGGTTATTTTGAAAAGCAAATAAATTTATAAAGAACTGGAATAGTACCTGGCACTTAATAAGCATTATATAAGTATTAGCTATTGCTGTTTTGCCCCAGACTGACCCCAAAGCAATGCCACGTGAACTATATGGGCTTTCCCTACTGCTGCTTCTACCTAAATTATACTTCTCATTCATTTAACAGATAATTTTCACTCTACTGTGTGGCAGGCAATGCTTTAGGCGCAGCAATACATCAGAAAACAGTCTGTGTTCCCAAGGCTGGGTGGGGGCAAACAGACAGTAAACATCGAAGAAAAATATCAGGTAGTGCTAAGTACCCGCAGAGGACTGAATTAGGGTGGCGAGTCTCTCTGGGAGGCATTTTTCATTGGAGAGTTGGGGAAGGCTTAGGAAGAGTTGAGATATGAATGAGAAAGTAGCCAGCCATGCCACTATTACCAGAATTCATTCCATTCACTTCAGCGCATCCACTGCTCATCTCTCCAGCCTCTATGAATGCCCTAAGCCTGCTCTGATTGAAAATAGATGGTCTTATGCCACCACGTCTTGGTGTGGTGTTCTTTCTGTCCTCATCCTCCAGAAAGTATCCCCTTGGCCCCCATCCAGTCGAGTTCAAAGTGTGAACCTCCTCAGGGGGCTCTCCACAGACCATCAGAAAACAGGGTGGGGCCCACAAAACTGGTCTCAGCCTCCTGCCATGATCAAAGTGCCCCACTGGGTAGCTGTAGGTTTCCTATACTCAGTCTCAGGAGTGTGCTAGTAAGAATTGCAAAATAACCTGATTGCTCATAAGAATCCCCTGTGGCCTTGTTAAAATACAAAATCCTGGGCCCCAACACAGACCTCTTTAATTTGAATCTCCAGAGGTGATACCTAGCTGAAGGTATCCTGGTTCTGTAGGAACAATTAGATACTAGATGCCCAGGATATATCCCAAGCAGGCTTTAAAATGAAGGAAGGTGCTCTGGTTTGCTAAGTCTCGCACCAGTTAAGTTCCACCCATATGGTAACCCACTGAGTGGCAAAAGCGTAACGCAAAGACAATCTTCTGCGCCTGTGCCATCGAGGGAACCTTTCCTTTGGCTCTCTTGACCTACCCCTGAGCCACCTGCTGACACTGACTTCGCAGGCACATTTTAGTGGGTGCATTAGTCCCAAATAACAAAGAGGGAACTTGTGAGCGGCCAAAGGCCTGGCTCTGCGGCCAGTCTGCCCAAGTCCCTCTCCCATGCCCACAGTCGCAATACCCTGTGACCGTCAGACACTTACTCCTCCGAGGCTGTTACCCATTAGGAGGAATACCCACCCCATGAGGTTACTCTGGCACTAAATGGGATGTTTGTGTACTACTCACAGTAAACCTCACGAATATACGCGACTGCCTTTATTTACAGCTCTCAGGAGGCTGCTTCAGGCACGTGGCCCGGGAGGGACTCACTGCAGCCAGGGGGATGACTTTGCCCCCAACCTCGTCGGCCGGCAGGGCTAAGGTGTGCCTCCGAAGGGGCCACCGTGAACTTTGCGGTTCCTGAACTTCCGGCGCTCGCAGGCTCATCAGCAGGAAAACCGGCCGAACTCCTTTCTCCGGGGCCGCCAGGAGGATTAGCGTGGAGTGCCGGGGCCGCGCGTGGGGTCTCTGAGGAATTCCAAGGCCGCCGGAGTCTACAGGACCAGACCACATTAAGGACCAAAGGTCCCCGCGTTCCCCTCACACCCCACGCTCAAAATTCCCATCTCACCCCGCAGGCCGGGACCCGCGCGCCGGCCACCCAATCAGCGCCGGCCTGGCACAAAGCGAGTCCCGCCCCAGGGCGCCGCCGCCGAGCCCTCCCCCTCCCCCTCCTGTCTCGGCCCGCCCACTCCCGCCCGCGCCCCGCCCCGCGCCGTTCTAGGTTAGAGGCTCGCAATTGGCTCCTGGGGTCGGGCGCGGGCTCTGGTTGGTCGAAGCGGAGTCACGAGGGCGCCGTCGCCGCCTTTCCAGAGGCGATTACTGGGCAGGCTCAGTCTTTCGCCTCAGTCTCGAGCTCTAGCTGGCAGCGAGGTGTACGTGCTCCGGGATCTTCTGTACCCGTGGCCGCCGTCGACGTCGCTTAGTTCTTCTAGGTTTGTCTCCGCCACTTGCCCGATACATACTCCGCCGTCATAAGCCGCCATCATGGTGAAGCTCGCAAAGGTAAGAGGCCTTGCGCACAAGCACGGAAATCTAGGCCTGCATTTCGAGGGGCGCGCGCGCGGCGCCGCGGGGAGGAAGGCCTGCGCGCAGTCCCGGGCGCGTTCGAGGGCGCCATGCTGCGGGGAAGTCTCGCGCGACAAGCGGGGAGTTCTCGCGGCTTTTGGCTACTTGGTGGCGAGGTGGAGAGCTTTGGCAGGTGCGTGGGGTGGTGAAAGCGGTGGGGAAAGACTTAGGCGAGGACGGGGCGCTGGGCCTCGGGGCGGGCAGGATGAGGCCAAACTCCTGCGACTAACAGGAGCTGGGCCCCGCCTCCTGACGCACGTGTCCCGGAGTGCGGCCCACCACGTGGGCCCAGCCGCGTGGGTCCCAGAGTCTCGGAAGAGACTGGTGTCCTAAGGCGGGAAACGGTAGGATGAGCCCTAGTGGGAGGCTCAGTGGCCTCCTGGACCTTTCCGCCCGAGCCAGGCCAGCGGACACGTGGCGGGCCCTTAAAGGAGGCTTTGCCGCGTACTTTTTGCACCGGGCTGTGCGCACATGGTGGCCTACCGTGTACCCCCACGTGGCCCCGCCGAGTCTGGAAGGGGCGGGGTTGTCTCGCTGGGAAAGGAAAACTTAGTAAGACCAAAGGCAATTATTTTTAAAAGTCGATTTAAAAAAAAAGTGTCTTAAAGATCTTTAGCCTTAATTTGGATTCAGACGAGGGTGGTAGAATAAGGTGCCAGAATTTACTGAAGGGCTGTGAATAGTTCGCTGGAAAAATAGTCCAGTTGCGGGTCACTGGTTATTAATGATTGTGCCTGATGTGCTTAACTAAGGCAACAGGAAGAGAAATTATTTCAGGTTGCCTTTTTATCTTGAAGTTTGGTTTTCTGTTTGTAAAACCTGACAGGAAAAACGTGGGAATTTGAGAATTCCCCCCTCCTGCATATCAAGAATAGTTTTTGTTGTGCTATTTAGCATTATGAAAAATGGATTCTGAGAAAGGAGATTATTGCATTTTACTATGTAGAATGATGGCAAAATATGTATAGCTTGAAAAGTTGATGGGAGTGCAGTGTTCTACTTGTGTCCATTTTTTAGGCAGGTAAAAATCAAGGTGACCCCAAGAAAATGGCTCCTCCCCCGAAGGAAGTAGAAGAAGATAGTGAAGATGAGGAAATGTCAGAAGATGAAGATGATGACAGCAGTGAAGAAGAGGTAATTGTATCCATCTTAATGCAGAGTTGTGTTGAAACTACAAAATGGAGAGTTAAAACAATGTCATTTGGGTATTTGAATGAGTTTGAGACACATGGGATCGGGATTTTCCTTTTCATATGCCCTCTGCAGGGCTTGACCTGTGATAAGTTGTGTTAAATTGTTACATTATCCAGTTTCAACATGTTATTGTTAGCCCTATGGGCTAGAAAGGGAAAGGTATATGTTATAAAATAAGTGGCAGAGCTGAACATTGTATTCAGATCTGAGGATAACCTTATCAGGTTCCTTTCCTACCCTCCAATCAAGATTAATTGGTCTCTATTCCCCTATATATAAGCTTAGTAACACTGATCACTGTTAAAATTATCTCTGGTACAGATTAGCACTCCTAGCTATGGTTTGCTCACTATAAAGACAACTAACCACTTAAATGTGCTCAGTTTTGTTTAGAGTTTAATAAAAGTTTTACTCTTCCACATATTACCTGGTAAAATTAATGCAAAAGCAGATTTGAATAGGACTTAAATGTAGATAAATGATGGTTTTTATCAGGCTAACATGCTCACTCTTTGATGTGCTATAATTTGGCAAGGGTTATTCAGCCTGGCTATTTGAACTTCATTTTACCTTGCGTCCTAAAAATTGAGCATTTGTTGGGCTCTATCACCACACTTAGGAACCCCAAATGATTTATTAACAGTCAACACAGCCTTCTGTGTTTAAGGTTTTGAATAATATTCATATATTCTTCACCCTTAAGCTACATTTATGGTTGATGCTATTCTCATTTTCAGATGAGAACGTTGAGGTTTAAAAAAGTATAAGGTAGAAGAATTCCACAGGTATTTTAAATGTTCAGAAAGTTTGTTTATGCTTGGGTATTTTACCTGATAGAACTGTGACTTTATGGACATAAAACAAGGCTCTGGAGTTTCACATGCTATCATGTACCTAATGCCTGTGGCACTGAGGCAGTGCCTGAATCTAACACTCATTGGGACCACGGCTATCTTTGGAGGGGGGGCAGAGTTACATTGGTTTTTTAAAAAAATTATTATTTTTTTTATTCTCAAGGTTATCATTCCTCAGAAGAAAGGCAAGAAGGCTACTGCAACCCCAGCAAAGAAGGTGGTGGTTTCTCCAACAAAAAAGGTTGCAGTTGCCACACCTGCGAAGAAAGCAGCTGTCACCCCAGGCAAAAAGGCAGCAGCCACACCGGCCAAGAAGACGGTTACACCAGCCAAAGCAGTTGTGACACCTGGCAAAAAGGGAGCCACACCAGGCAAAGCACTGGTAGCAACCCCTGGTAAGAAGGGAGCTGCCACCCCAGCCAAGGGGGCAAAGAACGGCAAGAATGCCAAGAAGGAAGACAGTGATGAGGAGGAGGATGACAGCGAGGAGGACGATGAGGATGAGGAGGATGATGAAGATGAGGAGGAGGATGAATTTGAACCAGCGGTGATTAAAGCAGCAGCTGCTGCCCCTGTCTCAGAGGAGGAGGATGATGAGGATGATGAAGATGAAGAGGATGAGGACGAGGATGATGACGAAGAAGATGGTAAGGCATTCTCTCGGTAGATACTAAGGTATCTTGAGATGAGGTTCTGGAAGCAACACTACATACACTTGCTATGACAACCTGGAGATTAGATGAGGATCCTTCTGGAGACTCTCTGGGCTATTGTGTGCCAAGCTCTACTACCAGTGAATGATTTCCTGCCCCTGAGGAAATGCTTATCAACAGTACCCTCTGTGAGCATTTTTCATAACGTAGGCTTTTGCTGCCAAGTGATCTGTTAACTCTTGCCATAACTAAAAACTAAGCATGGTGGGAAGATTGTGTTTCCTTTTGTTTAGGTCTTCTCAGAACTAATGTTGACTTTTGGAGATGTCTCTTAAAAGTTTTGACTAAGTGGCTTCTCTTTCAGACTCTGAAGAAGAAGCTATGGAGACCGCACCAGCCAAAGGAAAGAAAACTGCAAAAGCTGTTCCTGTGAAAGCTAAGAACGTGGCTGAGGATGAAGATGAAGAGGAGGAAGATGAGGATGAGGATGAAGACGATGAGGAAGATGATGAAGAGGATGAGGAAGATGATGAAGAGGAAGAGGAGGAGGAGGAAGGTAATTAGATTCAATTCTGAGGTACATTGACCTGAGTTATGTTTAAAGGGGGTATTTAGATATATGTAGCTACTCATGGGTGACACATTGTTTGACATCTTGTCCAGAGCCTGTCAAAGAAGCACCTGGAAAACGAAAGAAGGAAATGACCAAACAGAAAGCAGTTCCTGAAGCCAAGAAACAGAAAGTGGAAGGTAACTAGCAGAATTAGGGGGTATGAGAGGAGATAAAGTCAAATTAGCACAAATGATGAATGACAAAGGGACTTAATACTGAAACCTGATGTTACGCTGTAACATGCTGATGTGCTATACATAGAAATTTTGTACTAGAAATTTTGTACCATGCTTTACAAACAGATCGATATTTCAATTTTTCATATAGGCACAGAACCAACTACATCTTTCAATCTCTTTATTGGAAACCTGAACTCTAACAAATCTGCTCCCGAATTAAAAACTGGTATCAGTGATGTTTTTGCTAAAAATGATCTTGCTGTTGTGGATGTCAGAATTGGTATGACCAGGTAAGTGCTTCACTGCACATTACAAATGAAGTCTGCTAATGCTTTTCTCCTCCCTTGTTAGAACTGTTACCTTAGCCTGTCATAGGAATTTGGTGTGTATATTCTTCCAAATACCTAATCTGTTAGACCTGAATAGTCAGCATAGTAAATGCTTTTATTCAGACAAGATTCTCCTTTCTTAGTGCTTTATGTAGGTTCTTTTGTTAGCTACTACTATTGGTATAAGCAATTTAGCTGATAATGAAGACTTCAGAGGTGAACTTGCATGTCCATGTGTTGGTATAATATATAGACTTTGTTCTGTAGTCACAATTTGCACAGCCCAAACTTTATTTTGTTATTAATAAATACTGTAGGTGCTTTTTTACTTGATCTTTGTAATGTCACATTTGCCCGGAATACATGTGTAGCTTTTGACTTGTTTCACCTGTAATTTTGCCCTCCTCTTCACCTTAAAGAAAATTTGGCTATGTGGATTTTGAATCTGCTGAAGACCTGGAAAAAGCCTTGGAGCTCACTGGTTTGAAAGTCTTTGGCAATGAAATTAAACTAGAGAAACCAAAAGGGAAAGACAGTAAGAAAGGTATGTAAGGCTTTGGGAGATTGTGCTCCTAATGTATCTAGGAAGTCGTAGTCTAATGTAGGGAAAATGCTTTGTAACTTTTCTCCTGTGGTTTATATTAATGTGAGAATTGAATTAGTAAAGTGTTTACAACAGTACTTGGCACTGCTTGCTGGTATTGTAATATGAATTCCTGAATCAGGCCAGCAAGAAGACTTATTTAGAAAAAGGATTATTAAATTCACCTAAATTAATATACAGGAGCCTTTCTTCACTGAAACTGTGTTTGGTCCCTAATTACTCCCTTTGAATCCTTTATTTTCCTCTATGCACTTCTGTTTTAAAGTGGTATGTTCCTAGTTTTTAAAATTCAGAGATAATGAGCATCTACTTTAGATGGAGTTTGTCACAGCTGATGTGACAACGTGGAGGGGACCCACTTGTATTTTGCAACGTCTGTGTCTTCATACTTAGCACAGAGCCTTTTACATCACAGGATCTCACATAATTTGTTGAATAGAACTGCCTTTGTTTTTTCTTTTTTTTCCTCTTTGGTCTTGTAGGCCATGCAGCTCATTTTTGTGTTTTGTTTTTGTTAATTGTTTTTTTAATCTAGATCGAGATGCCAGAACACTTTTGGCCAAAAATCTTCCTTATAAAGTCACTCAGGATGAGTTGAAAGAAGTGTTTGAAGATGCTATGGAGATCAGATTAGTCAGCAAGGATGGGAAGAGTAAAGGGTATGTTTTGTCTATTGAAATGTAAGAGTTTCATTAAAATTAAGGCACTTCCCTGCTTTTTTAAAGCAGTGTTGGTCCAATTTTCCTAGGTGTGTGATCTCTGATAGTTTAATCTCTGAACCTGTGCCTCAGTTTCCCTTCTGTGCAGCAGGGATAACATACCTGATTTATAGGGTGATTTTGAAAGATGAGCTGATACATGTAAAGGAGTAAGGAATGTGCCTAGCTTATAAGTGCTTTGGAAGTGCCAGGTACTGCAGTGAGGTGAGGTTAATATGAAAAGATTTTTTGAGACAGTCTTGCTGTCACCCTGGGTGCAGTGCAGCGGCATCATGATAGCTCACTGCAACCTCAAACTTCTGGGCTCAAGTGGTCCTCATGTCTCAGTCTCCCAGGTAGCTGGGACTATAGGTGTGTGCCACAACGCTGGCTATAATTTTCTATTTTTAGTAAAGACAGGGTTTCGCTCTTGGTCAGACTGGTCTCAGAACTCCTGAGCTCAAGCAGTCCTCCCATCTTGGCCTCTCGGAGTGCTGGGATTACAGGTGTGAGCCGCTGTACCAGGTCTGAGAAGATTTTTCTAAGAGTATTTGTTAAACTTTGTAGTGGGAGGTAAAAGGGAAGCTCAAGTTCTAATTGAAAAGTGGAAGATAGGGGAAACTTCAAATGTTTCAGTGAGCATAAAACTAAAGGTATTTATTGTACTCAGAGCTGAAGCAAGGTCTGTTAGGTTAAAACATTTGTGTTCTTTCCCCTTGCCCATTGCAGGATTGCTTATATTGAATTTAAGACAGAAGCTGATGCAGAGAAAACCTTTGAAGAAAAGCAGGGAACAGAGATCGATGGGCGATCCATTTCCCTCTACTACACTGGAGAGAAAGGTCAAAGTCAAGACTACAGAGGTGGAAAGAATAGCACCTGGAGTGGTAAGAATTCATAGGCTTGTTACATGGTTTCCAGCATTGATGGGGGGAAATCTTTTGTATCTTTGTACTTCATAAGTTTAAGTACTGATTATAATCAGTAAAGATTAATTAATTTGATGCAGATGAAGATTAAGGAAGTTATACCCCTAGTCATGTCCTTAGTTGTCATAGTAATCTCCAGTCCCTTGAATGAGAGCTGAAATCCTTTTGCGTTAGAACATGGTAAGCAAATCTGCTTCCTTTTTTATGCTTTAAATCAGCAGTCCCCAACCTTTTTGGCACTAGGGACCAGTCCGTGGAAGACAGTTTTTCCACTGAGGGGGTGGTGGGCAGGCAGAACTTGGGTGGTGACTTGTGTGCTCTGAACTCCGATTATTGTTGTAGGGAGACGTAGACCAGTAGTCAACCTATACATAAAGAACAATAAGCAGGACATTACAGTACATGATGGGTACTCAACGTGTTAAGTAATAGAAGCAGGATTTATTTCACTTTCATCAATATTGGCATGTTAACTTCCCAAGCACTGAAGTTCTTCAGAAGTGTGACTAAGGCTAGGAACCACTGCTTGAGTCAGACTGTGGGCATCTCTTTATTTGCAGGTGAGTCAAAAACTCTGGTTTTAAGCAACCTCTCCTACAGTGCAACAGAAGAAACTCTTCAGGAAGTATTTGAGAAGGCAACTTTGATCAAAGTGCCCCAAAACCAAAATGGGAAATCTAAAGGGTAAAATAATTAATATCTTTATACTGTCACCTGTGGGCTCTTAGGAGTGTTTTGAATTGTTTTAGCCATGCAGATCAGTGTAAAGCAGCATTTAATACCTGCTTTGGGGAAAGATTTGGTGGTATCATAGGGTAGTGGGAGAGCCATGTGCTTGGTCATTTATTTGAGGTCTTAACTGTTCATCCTCAGGTATGCATTTATAGAATTTGCTTCATTTGAAGATGCTAAAGAAGCTTTAAATTCCTGTAATAAAAGGGAAATTGAGGGCAGAGCAATCAGGCTGGAGTTGCAAGCACCCAGGGGATCGCCTAATGCCAGAAGTCGTAAGTTCCTATTGACAGGATACTGTGGTTGGGGGTGGCACTCTCAGTGCTTTGCTTGAACTTGTTTATGTCAATGTTTACTTTGACTACAGGTCCCATTTTTCTTTTGCTACTGAGTGAAAGATAACTGGATATGATGACTGATTACCTGAGAAATAATTGATGAAATTTCAAGAAAATTCCTCTAGATAGTCAAGTTCTGATCCAGCTGTGTCAACTCAGCAGCAAATTGGCCTGTGATTTACTGCCCTAGATGGTGGGCAGCACTCCCATTTGGGTTGCTTCTCCCACTTTCCAAAGATCTGGGGCAGGATCTCTACTAGGCAGTGGTAATAAAAAAGGGCTGTTGATATGAGCCCTTTAATTAAGCACTAGTTGGCTAAGGTGCTTTTAACTGCTTTCTCCACTAAGGGCAAGCATTCTTGGCCAGCAGTCATTCTAGGCATTGTGCAAATTCAGTGTCATTATGAATTGTGACTTAGTAAAAAGGTGCAATTTTTATTTTCCTTCCCCAGAGCCATCCAAAACTCTGTTTGTCAAAGGTCTGTCTGAGGATACCACCGAAGAGACATTGAAGGAGTCGTTTGACGGCTCTATTCGTGCAAGGATAGTCACTGATAGGGAAACCGGATCCTCCAAAGGGTAAGGTGCAGTGGATGTGCAGCGTTGCCTCCACTCCCAGGGTCTTTATGCTGTGTGGGAATCTCAGCTCTCTCGTGTCTTCTCACTGAGCTCCGTTCTGTCTGTTGGTGGCAGTTTATGGATTCGCACGAGAAGAAGAAGAATTCTCAGAACTTAGCATTATTCTACCTTCTTTTTTATGGAGGTATATTTGGCTGTTTTGTGAGACATTCGGGGGTTTAGGCAGTCAGTTAAACCAGTTAAAAAATTTCCATAGAGAGCTTACTCTGTCACTTGGGCTTTTCCTAACTAAGGCTGCTTTCTGTGGAACAGCTAACATGTGACGTTAACTTGGCGGTTGTTCAATATGTGCTTGCTTTATAATGGGTGATTTCATTTGGTTTTTTAGGTTTGGTTTTGTAGACTTCAACAGTGAGGAAGATGCCAAAGCGGCAAAGGAGGCCATGGAAGATGGTGAAATTGATGGAAACAAAGTTACCTTGGACTGGGCCAAGCCGAAGGGTGAAGGTGGCTTTGGGGGTCGTGGTGGAGGCAGAGGAGGCTTTGGCGGCAGAGGTGGTGGCAGAGGAGGCCGAGGCGGATTTGGTGGCAGAGGCCGGGGAGGCTTTGGAGGTAAGGCACGGGGTGACCTCAGCATCTGTGCTGCAACACCATGTGGCATGTGCACTTCAGGCCCTGTGCTGTTCTTAGGCAGGGTACCTGATCACTGGGGAGGAGAATGTTTGCCGCTTTGTACCTGTTCTTTAACACGCTGTCTTGCCTTCCTTGCAGGCCGAGGAGGCTTCCGGGGAGGAAGAGGAGGAGGAGGAGACCACAAGCCACAAGGAAAGAAAACGAAGTTTGAATAGCTTCTTCTGTCCCTATGTCTTTCCCTCTTCCATTTGAAAGAAAGGACTCTGGGGTTTTTACTCTGTTACGTGATCAATGACAGAGCCTTCTGAGGACATTCCAAGACAGTATACAGTCCTGTGGTCTACTTGGAAATCCGTATAGATAACATTTCAAAAGCGATACCCTGTTGGTTTTGACTGGATATTCATATAAACTTTTTAAAGAGATGAGTGATAGAGCTAACCCTTATCTGTAAGTTTTGAATTTATATTGTTTCATCCCATGTACAAAACCATTTTTTCCTACAAATAGTTTGTTTTTGTTTTGTTTTTCTGTTTTTTTTTTGCATTGGGGGGTTGTAAAGGAAGGCAGAATGTTTTATCATGGTTTTTGCTTCAGCTTTAGGACAAATTAAAAGTCAATTCTGGTTGCCAGACTTGTTACTTCCTAAAGAGTTTCTCCTGGAATGTCACTGATGGCAGTCACTGAAGAGCATGACAAAGCCAGCTCGGTCACTCAGTTCCACCCATCCTGATGGAAATGATCAATGTGTTGGTTTCCAGTATCCCAACCCCCCCAATTTGGGTGGAATGGCTGGTGGGGTGACATGGAAGGTGTGTCGGAAGGCTTTTGTGGCTTGTAGCAGGCCTGAGGATTGTGTACCGAATAAGCTCTGAGAGAGGCATTGGCACACGTTAGTTAGGTCTCCTAAGATAAGGTGTTGGAGCACCAATTCTAGAATGACAATGAGTAGAATTTATGCTAGATGAATAGACCAGTGGAACTTGGTCTATTGAACTTAGGACTGTTGACTTGGGGATGAGGGGGCACCAATAAGTGACCCCCCAAAAAGCCTTTAGTTTTGTACTGTATATTGCTCATCCTGTCTGGTCTCACCAAATACTCTCTGCCCTCCCCCCACCTCTGCTTTTAATAAAAGTCAAAAGGCCACATTAGAGGTTTAGGTCAAGGGATTACCAGCATTTTGACAAATTTAGTTGAAACACAGTTCCCAAAACAAACCTAGGCACCCAAGTCCCAAGTCTGTTTTAATCAGACAAGTGAAGTCAATAAAAGGTTACGTGGTGGAATTCAATGACTTTAGAATGCAACCTGGAGACTGTAAGTATGTGGCTTTGTGTTTGCCCTGGTTGACTTTCCGTGTTGGAGTGGGGAAATCTGAGAGCCTTGTGCTCATCATCACCACCTGTCCTGTTCCAAGTACTAGGATGAGAAGGGGACAATGTTATATGGCCCTCATGCTCTGGAGGGGAAGATGGTCAATGAGTGGGGTGCAGCTGTGAAGAAAAAGTGGGAGGGTCTCTTGTCAGGCCAAGGACAAAGGCTTTTGGCAGCCTAAATTCTAGAAAGAGGAGTTAAAAGCTTCTAGTTGATTGAAGCCCATCAAGGACGCAATGGATTAAGTTTATTAGCTCTTCATTTACAGCAGGGCTGGTTAGTGTAAGCACATGTGTGAATTTACATTGGCAACAGGTCATTCTGTCCCAGATGACTCGTTCGAATGGTGATTCTAGGCCCTCCCCCCATTACCCTGTAATCTTCTCCCAAGCACATATATACTGTGGCTGGTTTCTTCACTCAATCTTTGGCAGGCCCATGTGTTTAAGTGAACAAGGTGTCAGCCATTTAGCCATCTCGGAACACGAGTTCAGTTCTCTCCTAGCTGGGCTGCAGCACAGCCGCTGCTTGTTCTGCACTTAATGTGCCTTCGCAGGGCCTGTGGGGAGCTCATTTTGATGGGTTCCCCGGCTGTGGCAGGTAAGGCTCAAACTTAGCCCACCTGCAGGTAGAGTTCATGGCCCCCAGGCTAGGGTTCGCATTTGAAGTCTTACAGGCCTGGACCCACTGTGTCATCACAGTCGTTACTGATGCTCAGTGAGTTAGCCATTGCTGCTGTCAGCGCTCAGTGTGCCCTTCTATAAGCCTGCAAGACGGGGAATTCAGGTTCCTGCCTCCTGACTGCTATTCTGTTCCTGTTCCTCAAGGGAAGCAAAGTCGGAATGGTCCAGCCCTGTTAATTATCGGTGTTCCAGTCAGGCGTGTGCCGATTTCCTGTAGAGTGAAGATGAGGATGGAGAGCGGTTACCCTGCAGGCAGAAAGATGCCGGGGCTTACAGTTAGGGACTGGAATCCTGCAATCACAGGCTTCCCTGGTGCCTGTGTCTAGTTTCCGATTTGGTGGGTTTCGCAGCCATTTTAGAAAAGTGATCTGTTCTCTTCAGCAAATGGTTGTTGCCACATGCGTAATTCTTCCAGCAGGTGGCAGCACGAGACCACAAGGATATGGGAACTCCCGGCCAGGAATGTTTGGAGGGAAGCCGGGAGATGACCTGGCTTCGGGCCAGTGAGGCTCCAAACTTGCCTTCAGGTTGTGGGTGGAGCCCGGGAGTCTGCAGGAAGTGTACTCAGCACACTTTGAGAGGTGCTGCAGGACCCCCAGAGAAGCGGTTATTGAAAGCTGCTCTTGTGCTCTTTCTCTGACTTCCCCATTATCTCCTTGTACCTCAGTCTCTGCCTTCTCTCAGCCTGAAAAAGTACCAAAGCTTTTCTCACCCGAAAAGCCTGTCCCCTGATCCTGCCAGTCCACACAGCTGTCCCCTTTTCCCTTGTTGCCAAACTTTGAGAATGACCACACTCTAGCCTCCTGGCAGTGTGGTTTCTATCCCCTGCCCCCATCGGGTGCCAAGACTAAAAGCTACCAAACCCAATGGTTGGTCTTCCTCAATTCACCTGCCTCCCTGCAGCAGCTGACAGCTGATTCCTCCTTCCTGCCCGAACAACTCCTCCACTCCTAAAAACACAGGCAGACACACTACAGGGGTGACTCCGTGACACCAGGCTGACTTGGAGAAGAAGGAAAAGAACAAATCCCCAGGGATTACAGCCCTTCAGCAAGCAAGTTCCATACAATTAAGAGATGGGAGCCAATAGCTGTCCACACTGATCAGGTAACCAGCCCAGGAACAGGGCAGTGAGAGGCCAGGAGGGTTGCTCTATTGCTGACTCTTCTACATGGAAACATGAAAAGGGCACACGTGTTTCCACCAGCCTGAGGGGAGGGACTTGGTTTTGTTCACTATGCTGTCCCAAGAGCCTAGACAAGTGCCTGCCACACAGTAGGTACTCAGCAACTTACGAAGAACCCTGGGAAGCACCTTCCCCTGACTTAGGGGTCTGGTAGCAGCAGAGACATGGTCTCGCTCTTGCTCAGGCTGGTCTCGAACTCCTGAGCTCAAACGATCCGCCTGCCTCGGCCTCCCCGAGTGCTAGGATTGATTACAGGCGTGAGCCACCGCGCCCGGCCATAAACTCTACTTGTAATAAGTATTTTTGTCCTAAGAACAATGAGTTAGTTCATCTTTAGCTAGGTCACAATTCAGGTGCACATTATATCAGAAAGAAAAGAATTATGGATCCATGGTTCAACTTTAATGTCCTCAATATCAAAATAACTTTTGCAAGAGTTATTAAGTATTTCCAGGTGTTGACAAATTTTTCTTTGCAAACATATTTTTTTTTTTTGAGACAGAGTCTCACTCTGTTGCCTGGGCTAGAGTGCCATGGCGTCAGCCCAGCTCACAGCAACCTCAAATTCCTGGGCTCAAGCAATCCTACTGCCTCAGCCTCCCGAGTAGCTGGGACTACAGGCATGCGCCATCATGCCCGGCTAATTTTTTCTATATATTTTTAGTTGGCCAGATAATTTCTTTCTAATTTTATAGAGACAGGGTCTTGCTCTTGCTCAGGCTGGTCTCGAACTCCTGAGCTCAAACGATCCGCCCACCTCGGCCTCCCAAGTGCTAGGATTACAGGTGTGAGCCACCTCGCCCGGCTTTGCAAACATATTGATAGAGAATTTTGTGTCTCTGCTCTATTCTGAGGAAGCACTCGCTGTAAGTCGATTATTTGCAAGGACATTACCTCTATTCTCCCATAGCAGCAGCTCAACCTAGAAAGCCTGTGAATTTTCTAGGAGGGGCATCATAAATGGTGACTTCAGGACCTTGAATAGGAAAACTTATTTCATTCATATGGTTAAAAATATCTACATTATAAGCCAATGCAAGGATAAAATCTCTTCCTTCAAAGTGTTTCCAGAAGTAGGCTTTCCTTTTCTTTCAGAAAAAGTGAGATTTCTGCTGTTTGTTCTGTTTGAACAAACACTTCAGGACTCATTCTCTGAAAGCTAGTGACAAGCACTTCACACACTGCCATTTCCTGATAAACTCTTTCAAATGCAATGACTGAGAGACTTGCTTCTGATAAAGTTGATGACTTTTACCAATGTTGACAGAATATTTTTCAGACATGTTGGGAAAGTCTTTGTAAAATGCATTGAGTGATGAGGACCTGGGAGAGTCTTTTTTCACCAAAGTTGCAAAATCAGCTTTGCAAGAGGTCCATCTGTGCAGAATGACACTTTTCTTTCCAGGCAAAGTTTTGTTTGTCAAAACATCTTTTTACCACTGCCCAAATGTCGATAGCGTTTGTAGTTTGCAACATGACTCACGATTGGATAGCGGTGGTCAGCGTTGGTGCACATGGAGTGAAAAAAAACAGGGAGGCACCTGCCTTGAGAGACGGCCATGGTTGCACCAAGTTGCCCAAGTCGCATGCTCCAGGGGAACGGCGAGGCTGCTGCTTCCTTTCAACAATCTGCTTCAAAATGTTAACAGGAATGTCGTTTATTCCAGAACATATTATGTCATTTGATAGGGGAACTATTTACAGTGTTTTCTTCTGATCCAAGCCAAAAAGTAACTCCATAATTTCTGTTCACTTGACCTTGTGCTCTGACATGTCTCCCTAACAGTGTGGAAGTCTTTTGTTTGGCACTCTGGTCAGCATGTAATCATATTGTGAAACAGCAAAGCAAGTAAGTGTTCCAGCTTTTTTTGAATTGAGCTTTCCTTATAATAAAACAAAACAAAACAACCCCTGCGTCTTTAAATGCATTTTCAAGAGGGACCCTTTAGTTTTGCTGGTTTCATTCTTCCATTCACAAGAATTTTTCAGCACAAAAAACCACCGTAGATTTTGTGTCCTGTCATGTTCATTACTAAAAGTGAAACTAGTAATACATAGTCTTTTTCATGTCTCTTTCTTCAATATTACAACTGTAATGTGGTGTGACAGTATCTGTGATTTCTTTTGGTGACTGTGATGGTCTTTTGATATGTCAGTTTGCCTAAGCAATAGTCCCCAGTTCTTCAATCAAACAGTAATTGGGGGCCGGGTGCGGTGGCTCACACCTGTAATCCCAGCACTCTGGGAGGCCGAGGCGGGCGGATTGTTTGAGCTCAGGAGTTCAAGATCAGCCTGAGCAAGAGTGAGACCCCGTCTCTACTAAAAATAGAAAGAAATTATCTGGACAGCTAAAAATATATATAGAAAAAAATTAGCCAGGCATGGTGGTGCATGCCTGTAGTCCCAGCTACTCGGGAGGCTGAGGCAGGAGGATTGCTTGAGCCCAGGAGTTTGAGGTTGCTGTGAGCTAGGCTGATGCTACGGCACTCACTCTAGCCCGGGCAACAGAGCGAGACTCTGTCTCAAAAAAAAAAAAAAAAAAAACAGTAATTGGGTTCCTGTGAAGGTATTTTGTAGATGGGATGAAAGTCCATGGTCAGGTGACTTTAAGTAAGAGGGATTATCGTAGGTCATCTGGGTGGGCTGGATTCAAACACGTGAAAGGCCTTAAGAGCAGAGCGGAGGAATCCCCGAAGACCTGCTGCCTTCGAGCTTCAGCTCCTGCCAGAAAGTTCCAGCTCGCCTGCCCTGACAGCCTGCCGAATGGATTTGGACTCACCAGAGCCTGCAACTGCGTAAGCCAATACCTTGCGATAAATGTAATATATACAGTTGTTCCTCATTATTCATGGATTTCATACAGTATTAGCAAATTCACCTTTGCTAAAATATACTGGTAGCCCCCAAATTAATGCTCGTGGCACTTTTGTGGTCATTCATGAACATGCACAGAGCGGCAAAAAATGTGACTCGTCTGATGGGCACAGTCCCAGCTGAGGTGGAACAAGGTCACTCTCTGCCTTCAGCTCCCATATTATAAACAAGTGTCCTTTTCGTGGTCTATTTAGTGCTGTGTTTTTTGCATTTCGTGCTTTTTGTTGATGATTTCCCTGTTTAACGTGGCCTCTGAGTGAAGTGCTCAAGAACTGTTGGTGTCTCTAAGTGCGAGAAGCTGTGATGTGCCTTAGGAGAAAATGCTTGTGTTAGATAAGCTTCGTTATCAGGCTCAGGTGTGAGTTGTAGTGCTGTTGGCCATGTGTTCAATGTTAACGAATCAACGCTCTGTATCAGGTAAGATGTCTTTAAACAGAAACAAACATAAAACAAGGTTATATGTTGATCAGTTGATCAACCATCCCAGAAAATGAGATTGGTCTACTCAGCCAGGTTTGTCACAAAGGTAGATTGATAATCCCAGTGACAGAATCTACCATCCCGTCTGTGCCCCCACACCAAGTGCCCCTCAGCTGAAGCTCTTGGGCCATGAGGACTTCCTCCTTCATCATCCTCAGACCATGGGCTGGGCCTTGATCCTTCCTGCCTGGGCTCACATTTCACTTCCAATTGCTGATGCCTCCTTGAGCGAGCGCAGCTCCACTGCCCCCACAATATCGCCCTTGAATGTCAGTCTTGTTTCCATTTTGTGGGTGAAACTGGGCTTCACAGGGCGATCAGACTGGCACAGTGCTTTTTCCAGGCCGAGGGACCCTGTCTTGCCTTAGTCACTCTCAGATTTCAGCTTTGCCAGACCTTTCGCCTCAACATCTCCACTGCTTTGGGTAGGACGTGGCTGTCCTTACACTCAGGATGTGGTCCATCCCGGGAGATCCGGCCCCAGTCCCTGGTGTGAGCGTGGAGGATTCGCACATATTTCCTAGAATCCATGGTTCCCACCTCAGGCTCACTCCTGGGGAGATGCTATTATACCACTGGCACGACCCCTGCCCTTCCCCTCTGCATAAGATCACATTTTCACACCCCTTTCCAATGCTACAACAACACACATCCCAGGACATGCAACCGGGGGATTATCAGACAGAGACCTTTAGTTATGACCCCCCAAGTGGACATGTTTCTCTCCAGAGGCCTCCTTCATGATCTAGAGCATCTCGGAGCATCTTGGCACCTGCCCACGAGCCCAGGAAAGTCTGTGATAGATCTGGGTGCCCTTCCTGTCTTGGCACTTGCACTGTTGCTTTGAGAATCTGAGGAGAGCTCTGGGCCCTCTCCAGAAAAAGCCACAGGTCCGTACACAGAATCTTGCAAGCGACTTCAGGAAACTCGTGAGCCCCAAGTCTTCCTCTCAGTCTCTTCCCCTGTGTCAAACATCACTGGGTCAGGCACAGTCAAGGCAAAAGGTGAAGGATTCCCGCTCTACTACTCTCATAAATGTTCTGGGGCCGCAGGGGTCGCAAGGCTAGGGGCAGGGTCCTGGCCCTGGAGACGGTCATATAGCACCCTGGAGACTTGTAACAGGCCTCCCTGGGAGAAAGTAGGGACAGGACTAGGGCCGGTCCTGCTCCTACCTGAGAGTTAGCCAAGCTTGAGATGAAGGGCACAGTCCTTCTGACTCCCACATCTGCCCAAGGCTTGTGACACCAGCTGCAACGAGTTCAGCCAAATGTCCTGTTGTGGGGAACAGTCCCCACAAGACTGCCTTCACTTTAGATGCTACCCACAAATTCAGGGTCCCCAGCACTACCTTTACTTTTTAGATCAGCTGTCTACAGTAATTGCGGCCTCAGGTTTGATAATTCACTAGAGTGACTCACAGAACTCACTGAAAATTATTAAACTCCTGGTCGTGTTTATTATAGGGAAAGGATACAAATTAGAACCAGCCAAAGGAAAAGACACGTAGGGCAGAGTCCAGGGAGGCTCTTGATGGGGAGTCATCTCCTCCCTGTGGAGTCACAGAAGGCCTTACACAGCTGGCCATGACAGGTGGCAGTACATACAGAGTGTTGCCAACCAGGGAAGCCTACCCCAGCTTTGATGGCCGGAGTTTGTACTGCAGTTCCCCTACGTGGGCATGATTGATCGAATCATTGCCCACACGGTTGAACTCAATCTCCAGTTTGCCCCCCACCTCCCACCCCAGAGGTTGATCTGATGTCTCCGGCCCCAAGGCCACTGTGAGTCACTTTGTTAGAACAAACTATCAGGTATGATCCGAGGGGTCCATTGTGAGAAATGAAGATACTCCTATCACTTGGAGAATTCTGAGGACTTCTAGGTTATCTCCCAGGAGCCTGGACAAAGGGACAAAGGCCAGATCTCTCTCTGGGGAGGCCGAATTGCTTAGTACACAGCTCCTCACCTCAGCCCTCTGCCCCTCAAGCTGGGCACTCACCCCAATTCTGACTGTGCATTCCACTTTGTGAGGGACCCCGCAAGTCTCCCTCAGCCTGGGGACTGGCAATGGGGAAATGCGGAGGCGGGCGGCTGGCCCCAGGGCCTGGCTCAGGGTGGACGGGAAGGCATCTGTGCTGCCCTCCCGTGAGCCCCCAGGCACTCCTCTGCACAACCCACTGATCTTCAGGCTTTCGGTGCAAACCCTGTCGCTTCCTGCAGTATCTGTGCACGAACCCGGACTCTGGCCTGGTCGCTTGCAGGACAGCAGACGGTGGCTTGTCTCACTGCCTCTTGAAGAGGAGGCTGGAGGGTGGCCACCCGCAGAACCTCTGCCTGTGGCTCCCGTCCCGGGCACTGTGTGGAAGTGGCTATCGTGGGCCACATCCTGTCTGGCCTGAGCTCCTGCGTGATGTGGACAGAGGATGCAGTGGTTCAGTGTTGGGAGGACAGACCAGACAACCAAGAGTGACCAGGAGTTCCCTGTGCCTCCTGACTCTAGACCAGCGGTCCCCAACCTTTTTGGCACCAGAGAGCGGTTTCATGGAAGACAATTTTTCCATGGATGGAGGATGGGGGGCGGGGGATGGTTTCAGGATGCTTCAAGTGCATTACATTTATTGTGCACTTTATTTCTCTTATTATTACATTTAACATATAATGAAATAATCGCACAACTCACCACAATGCAGAATCCAGTGCCGCTGTTGATCTGACAGGAGGCGGAGCTCAGGCGGTGCTGTGAGGATGGGGACCCGCGGTAAATACAGGTGAAGCTTCCCTGGCTGGCCTGCCGCTCCCCTGCTGTGCACCCCGGTTCCTAACCCCAGGGGTTGGGGACCGCAGCTCTAGACTGACGGGGGTCCAAGCAGACTGCGGAGGCTGGAGGAGTGCATGGGGACAGCGCTCTGAGGGACTTTGGCTGTGAGGTCAGAAAAAAGATGGCATGGTGGAAGAGGTTCGTGGGATTGAAAGACTTTTCGTCTTTGTTTATTATAATACGTGAAAGACTTGAGCCCATTTAAGAGGCCCTGGAGAAGGGTCAGTGCCGCGGCGGATGTTGACCACAGAAGAGAGGAGGTTGGTTCTGAGGAGCTCGGGAAGGGGGTCTCTGAGACTCAGGTGGAGGGACGTCCTGAGAGGAGGGGGGGTGGGTCTTCCTCTTTAAACTGGAGGTGCTCCTCTCACGGCCCCTCCAGGTCCTCTGTGAATTAAAAGGCAAGGTCGTGAATGGAAAGAGGAGAGATGTTAGAGTCAAAGGTTTGAGAAGAGCACACAGCGGTGGGGAACCTGCGGCCTTCCAGGTCCTTCTGTGCAGCCTTTTGACTGAATCCAAATTTTACAGAGCAAATCCTTTTATTAAAAGGGGTGCAGCAGAGAAAGATGAAATTTTTCTTGCCTCCCTTGGTGCTTAAAAAGGAACAATCTTGAAATCAGAAGGCCAAGACGGAATTGTGTTGGGACCATGGGATAACCATTTGCCTAGAAAAAAATGGAATTTTTTCATGTCTTATATTAAAATAAATTTCAGGTGGATCAAAGGTATTAATGTGAAAAGTGAAATATAAAAGTACTGGAAGAAAATATGGGAGAATTTATTTTATAATCTCAAAGTTGGAAAGGACTTTCTAAGAATGATATTGACCCTAGAAGCTATAAAAGAAAAGATAGATAATTTACATAAAATATTACTGTATTGTAGAAGATTATGGAGAAAGTCAAAAGACACATGACAAATGGAAAAATATTTGTACTGCATATCAGATAAATTTCTTCAATGAAGCCCTTCTACAAATCAATAAGAAAAAGACAAATAAGCTAATAGGAAAATGGACAACAGGGCTGGGCGCAGTGGCTCACACCTGTAGTCCCAGCACTCTGGGAGGCTGAGGCGGGAGGATTGCTTGAGCCCAGGAGTTTGAGGCTCAGTGAGCCATGATGATACCACTGCACTGTAGCCGGGGCAACAGAGTGAGACTCTGTTTCCAAAAAGAAAAAAAAAGAAAGAAAGAAAGAAAAACAAAGGAAAATGGACAACAGATACGAACAAGCTGTGAAGCAGGTTCACTGTGCCCTGGTTACCACTTGTCTGAATCCAGCTGGACAGAACACACACACGGAAGTTACATGAAACAGGTTTATTACTTACACATAGTCGGCAAGGCACAGGATTCATTGAGAGCCCATTCCCCCAGGCTCAGGAAAGCCGTCCAGGGCTGATGGAGTTTCAACTGTGTGTGCCCCACATGCACCATGGTTAAGAGACCCCAAAAAGCACCCTGCTCTGACTTATGCCCCATGAGTCACCAGCCTGCGGTGCTGAAGGACCTGGTGTTTTTAAGGGGGAACTGGAACAGAGCCTGAGCTCTTCTAGCCAGCTGCCCCCGGTCTCCAGATGTCGCATTCGACAGTTACTCCTGACGGCTGCCAGTGAGAAAGGGAGAGGACTGTGTCGGTCCGAGGCTACCCAGAGAACTGTCCTGTGTGAACCTTTCTCAGAAGAGGCAATACAAAAGATGTTAACCTCACTCAGAGTAAGAGAAATGCAAATTAAAACAATGACACTATGTACCTTTTCTTACCTATTATTAATACATTGGTGAAAATTGCCAGGTTTGCTGACACACTCTGTTGGCAAGTGTGTGGGATGGGGGGGTCCCCTGCGAGTTGCCGTGGGGCATGCTGTTTGGCACAGTTTTCAGGGAGAGTGAGTTGGCAATAGCCATCTATCTGTTGTGGGCTGAGTTGTGTCCCCTGCAAAATTCCTATGTTGAAGTGCTGACCGCCAATACCTCAGAAAGTGACTGTATTTGGAGACAGGGTCTTTAAAGAGGGAAGGTAAAATGAGGCCGGTAGGGTGGCCCCTTATCCAGTATGACTGGTGTCTTTATAAGAAGAGGAAATCTGGACACAGGCAGGTACAGAGAGATCGTGTGAAGGCACAGGGAGAAGACGACCATTTACAAGGGAAGCAGAGAGGCCTCAGAATAAATCACCCTGCCGACACCTGATCTCAGACTTCCCGCCTCTAGACAGTGAGGAAATAAACTTCTGTTGTTTAAGCCACCCAGTCTGTGGTACTTTGTTATGGCAGCCCTGGCAAACCAATACACCATCAAAATTTAAATTGACCTAGAAATTCCACTTCTAGTAACGTATGCTACAGAATGGCACGTGTGTTCACAGTATGCGCAAGGATATGCACGTGGTATTGTCTGTACCATTAGGGCTCAACCAGGAAAACAGACGCCGATCTAGGTATTTCATGTAGAAAGAGATTTAATACAGAGAAGTAGGGATTTGCAGAAGCACTGGAAGGGCTGGGAGAGGAAAGGTCAGGAAAGTTCTAGAAGTGTGGGGATGGATGGCAGGGAAGGTGCCACTGATGATCCTAGGTGCTGGCAAGACCAAAGCAGAGGACCCCCAGGAGGACGCCCGGAGCTGCTGGAAGTTGTCACCAAGGATCTCAGCTGCTGAGGGCACTGCAGGGAGGGTCGTGCAGAGCGCTGCCCGGAAGCCCAGGAAAGAGGTCGGTGATGATTTTCACTGCTTACCTGTAGCTGCCGCTGGAGAGCAATGGCTTCTACTTCCTTCTGCCTTCTAAATCCCACGAGGGTCACCCTCGTGGGCAGAATTCAGCCTGAAACATACTGGAAATGGATTCTGGAAATGCAGGGACATGCAGGAGGGGATGGGAATGACGTTCTGTTGACATCGATGTTGCATCAGCACCGTCGGTCCACAGGGGCTGCTTAAAGGCACCATGGTTTGTTCACAGGTGGAGCAGCAGCAGCTTCCAATGGAATGGGGCAGCTCCACCTGTCCGGATGCAGAATGATCTTTCAGAGTCGCTTTTAAGTGAAAAACCAAAATACAGCGTGCCCAGTATGCTTCACTTGGTGTGAAATACACAGAGGGCCGTGGCTGCATGCACGCTGGGTGTGCGTGGACACCCTGAGCACATCCACAGACAGGCGGCAGCAGACGGGAACGTGGCGGCTGCGGTGGGGGGTGGGGGGAAGGGGAATGTTCTTCACTATATTCTCTCCCGTAATTTTGTTCGATGTGCAGGTACATACTCAAAAAGCAAGTAAAATAGTTAAAAGGCAAATGACCAAACCAACCGACCACCCGTCCCCCAGAGGTAGCATGGGAGCAAGAAGCCACCTGTGCGTGGACAAGGGTGTCTGGGCGTGTGGAGGGGCCACGGTGGTCTCTTCTGCAGGGTTGTGTGACTGTTTTATGCCCAGTGACTCTCAGCAGTGCTGGTGGCCTAAGGGGTGGCCCCCAAATCGGACGAGGCCCAGAAAGGTCATGAGGACAGAGGCCTAATCGAGGGACAAAGCAGTCCCTGTCAGCCTGGATGACAGCATTTGCCCCCCAGCCCCTAGGGATGGGGGAGCAGGACCAAGAAACAACACCAAGGTCTTCGAAAGAACAAGAGCCAGGCCTGGGACTGGGGGCTCTGCAGGTGGCTGGTTTTCCTGCAGCACCAATGAGGTGGGGCTGGCCCTCCCGTGGCTGGGGAATGTGGCCAGGGACAAGTCCTCATTCATGCCCCTGAGAGGGCGGCTGGTGCCTGGCCAGGCTGCAGGCGCTGAGGCCCAGAGCTGCCTTCTCCACCCGCCCCCGATTTCAGTCCAGACGGCCCTTATGAGCTCGTGCTCTTTGCCTGATACTTCTTGTTTTTTAATTTTAAAAAATGTGCCTGGAAATTGTTTTGATGTCTGGCTTTAGACATACCTGTTCTAACTAGCACACTGGGCCATTCCCAGTGACCTGGCTCCACCTGGTTTTTCTTTTAGGTTGGCTTATCTTTTTCTGGCTATCTACTTACTTTATCATTTCACTTTTACATCTTCCTTTTCCTTGAATTTTGTACGTCCTTTCACATTTTCAACCCTCGGGTACTTTAGCTGCATTATAATTTATCCTTTCAATTCCTGAGCATCTGGTTCGCTCAGCTGCACGGAGGATGGTGGGGTTGAGGGAGCTCGACGCCTCCCCCGACCCAGCTGGAAGGACTCGGGGTCTCCAATCCTGACATGGAGAGATCCGCCCTCCCCACCCCTGGCCTCCCTCACCTATAATTCCTCTGGCTTTCCTCCCGGACGCCACATCACCTCGTGGGTCCAGAGCCCACGAGCTTTTACGGCACAAAGGATTGAAACGTGAATATAGTTGTATCTATTCTATTTCTTTTTAAATTTTTTTATTTTTAATCATTATGGGTACATAATAGTTGTATATATTTATGGGGTACCTGTGATGTTTTGATACAGGCATACAATGTGTAATGATCAGGGTGATTGGGGAATCTATCACCTCAAGCATTTATCATTTCTCTGTGTTAGGAACATTCTAGTTCCACTCCTATAGCTATTTTTTTTATTTTCATTTTTCTTTTTTTTATACTTCTATTCTTTTTATTTCATTATTACTTTACAACACATTCTGTGTTCAGCACCTATGGCTATTTTAAAGTGTCTTTTTCTCTGTGACTTCTTCCATTGCTTTATGCAGAGAGCAATGACATAATCATCTACAGTCCCCAATGCTTTTCTGACTTCATAATTATTATTATTATTTACGTTTAGCCCTTTAATGTCTCTGGCTCTTATTCTGTTATGTGCTATTTTTATTATTTTCCAAATAATCGTGTGTGTTAGAACCATTTATTGAATGAACAGTCTCTTGTCTACTAATTTGCAATTCTTGCTTTGTTAGTTATGACGTTCCTGATCATCCCAGGGTCAATTTCTGTACTATTAAGTGTCATTAATCTGACCATGCATTGTTGTACCAGACAATATTAGTTTAACTACTGCAATAGTTCGTTTGTAATGGGTTTTTAATCTGGTAAGGCTAATTTCTTTCCTTTTCAAATGTTCTTAACTAGCGTTGATTGTTTATCCTTTCAAATGGCTTATAAAAAGGCTTTGTCAAGTTCTCCAAAAAAATAAAAAAGTAAAACAGAATCTTGGATAGACTTGTGTTAAAAGCTAAAATTTAGATTTCCATCCTGAAACATATGTTGTTCCAAAGTTTTATATCACTAAGAAAAAATTTTATGTTTCTTTCTATACCTCTTATATTTATTAATATTATTAAGGTTATTCCTAATAATTTTTATGATTGTATTTCTACAAGCTAGCAATGAACAATCAGAAATTGAAAATTGTAAAGCCATACAAAAAAATTCATACTTTTACAATAGCATCAAAAATTTTAAAT
>CM052439.1:6028083-6038488 GCA_028533085.1 Varecia variegata
CTCAGACTCACACTGCCATACATTGACACGTGGGTGGGCACTGTGCCCCTCGTCCTGGACAGCTGGGCCCAGGCTGCACCCTCCCCCCAGGCCACCAGTGACTCACATCCCGCCCGCCAGGCAGCCAGCGCTGGTACACACAGCTTCCTTTCAGCCCCTCGGCCTCAAACACTAGCTTAGTCTTCCGTCCCTGGCACCCCCTCCCTGCTGAGCCGGCCTACCCTCCCAGGCTGGCAGCGCGGCCCCACGCTGAGGCCACACCAAGGCCTCCTTCCTCTCCAGTGCACAGGGCTCCCTGTCTCTCGTCACCCGGCTCCTGTCCAAGCCACCCTGAATGGCTGCCTTTTCATGGGCGAGAGGCCGGCCAGGTGTGTCTGGGCAGCCCTGCTCCCACCATGCCCTGCTGCCTGGAGAGAGTCCACTGAGGGGTGGGCTGGAGAGCTGGAGGGCCCCAAAGTGATTCCCAGAAGTCCTTCCCAGGCCCTGGTCAAAGGCGTCCTCACACATGGGGACTCCTCCTCACACACGTCCTCCTATCTGCCTCCCTGGCAACCCTAAATAGCCTGGCCAGACACAGGTTTTTATTAGTCCCATTTTACAGAGGAGAAAACTGAGGCTCAGAGAAAGGTCAGCCAGCTGGTGGGTGGTGGGGTTAATAATGCGTCCTCGCGGGCACCTGTAGCAGGGTGCACAGGTGGGCACCACACGACGATGATCACATGTCAGTGCTGGGGTTTGTACACAGCACCCCTCCCCTTCTTTTAGCGGAGACCTCACTAGTCTCTGGGGTGTCCTCTCGACCAGGCTGGACCGCTGGGAGGACCTTACACCCCAACGACACGGGCCTGTGACCTGAGCCGGGCCAATTAGGGCTCTTCCCTAATTTCCAAAGTGGAACTGGTCTCCAATCGTCAGGCTTTTGAGGGTGTGACTGAACATGCTGGGGAAAAGTGCCCCGCACCATGGGGAAAGAATAGAACACACGAAGCGAAACAGAGAAACAGGAGTCTGAACAGGGCTGGAATCCTGCGGTGAACACATTCATGCCCATCCTCAAAGATGCCCACACCCCAATCCCTGGAACCTCTGACAATGTTAGGTTACAGGGCAAAAGGGCCTTTGCCCATGTATGTAAGGCCACAAACCTTAAAATTGGGAGATTATTCTGAATTATCCAAGTGGGTGCAGTCTAATCACATGAGCCCCTAAAAGCAAGGAACTTTCTCTGGCTGGAAGCAGAAGAGATGCAGCAAAAGGGAAAGTCAGAGAAATCCCAGGCACAAGGCAGCTTTGGCTGCTTTTACGGGTTCTGAATCGTAGGGACAACGTGCTGTCCGGAGACCAGAGAGAGGCCTCGAGGAGCCAAGGGCAGCCCCCAGCCGACACCAGCAAGGGAACAGGAAGCTTTAGTCCTACGACCTCGAAGAACTGGATTCTGCCAGCACCCAGGGAGCCTGGGAGCGGGTCTCCCTGGGACTCCCAGTAAGGGCCCAGCTGGCTGATCCGTTATAACTAGCCAAGCCAACCTAGACTTCTGACCTGCAGAAATTGGGAGGTGACAAACGTGTGCTGTTTTAAGCTGCTGTGTTTGTGGCGATTTGTTACAGCAGCACTAGAGACTAATATAGGCCCCGAGAACTGGTGACACCCTGCCTCCCCTGGTTTGGTTCCAGGAGCCAATAATTTTTCATTTGTGGTTTTTGTCAACAACTAAAGATTCCAGACTGATGCTGTTATTGTGATCCGTCTCATTCTCTGTCTCCCACAAACAGCCTGTCCTCACGGCCGGCCGGGGAGGAGACAGGGGCTCCCAGCACTGGGGGCAGCTTTGTCCCAGCCACCACCGCACAGGCCTAAGCACAGCAAAGGCTGTGGGAGGGACAAGCCCTCTTGGAGCCTTCGAAGGTTTGATGCGGTTCCTCCAGAAGGCCCAGACCTGCCCCTTCCTCACCAAGACGGACCCCTCCCTCCGCCCCAGCAAGTGTGAGGTCACTGGGGAGGGAGCCAGCGCCTGGGAGCCGGGAGAAGTGCCTGGTCTGAGAAGGCGCTATGGTGGCTTGGTCAGAGCGTGCAAAGGTCGGCAGGGTCAACAGACAGAAAATCACGAGGAGGAAGATTGGCAGACAACGGGACAGAAAAGGCTGGTGTCTTTACCGTGTGCAGAGATCCCTGGACAGAAAAACAAGAACACCCCAGGGGAGAAATGGGGCCGTGAACTCACAGAGATGTAAAGCCAGCTCACAGACAGGTGAGGGGAATCAAGAGGAGGTAGAAAGGAATGAAGGGGCGGGGGGAAGGGGAGAGAAAGGAAAGGAGAGAAATGCAGTCTGCACGGATGGCAGGACACAGCATCCCAGCCCCGGTGGCCCTCCCGCCCCAGACCTGCCTCCTGGGCACTCTCGAGGCACCGTCAGCTCTTCTTCAGCACCTGGGAGCCACGTCCCCTAGTCTCTAGCCTTCGCATGTTGAATGTCGAGGGCCTTTGCTCCGCCCTTCAAGAGCACTGATTGAGCAACGAGGGCTACAGGCCTAGTGCCAGGCGCTGGGATGGCATGAACAGTTCTTAGATACAATACCAAAAGCATGGCTCATAAATGAGCAAAATACGTAAACTAGACACCATCAAAATTAAGGACTTTTGCTCTTTGAAAGACATTTGGAAAAGAATGAAACGATAAGCCACAGACTGGGAGACACTATTTGCAAAGCACACGTCTGATAAAGGACTAGTCTGAAAAATATATAAATAACTCTCAAATGTAATAATAAGAAAACAAACATTTTCCCTATGGAAAAAATGAGCAAAAGATTTGAATGGACATCTCAACACAGAAGATATTTGGATGGCAAACGCTCATGTGAAAAGATGCCCAACATCCTTAGTCATTAGGGAAATATGAATTAAAACCACTGTGAGAAACCAGTACACATGTATTAGAGGATCTGAATTTAAAAGCCTGACCATGTCAAGTGTTGACAAGGATGTGGAGCAACTGGAACTCCCACACGCTGCTGGTGGGAATGTACGACAACTTTGGAGACCAGCTGGACAGTTTCTCAATAAGTTAAACATACACTTAACACGTGATCTGGCCATTCTACTCCTAAGTATTTGCCAAAGACAAACAAAATGCATGTCCACACAAAAGTGTGTACGTCAGTGTTCATAGCAGCTTCATTTGAGTAGCCAAGTACACCGATGGGGCACATCTGTACAGCAGAATACTACTCGTAAGGAAAACAACTAAGTCATTGGCACATGCCACAACAGGGATGACCTTGAAATAATTATTCTGAATGAAAGAAACCAGACAAAAAAGAGTACCCACTGCATGATTATAAAATTGTAAAAATGCAAATCTATCATGCCAGAAAGATGACAGAGCTGGGGCGAGGCGGAAGGAAGCAGTTGGGGGGCTCGAGGAAACTGCTGGGAGTGGTGTTCACTATGTTGATTGTGGCGTTGGTTTCATGGGCGTTTACACGCATATCAAAATTTATCACGTTGTATGCCTTAAACACATAGAGTTGTTTGCTGTCAATTACCCTCAATAAAGCTGATAAAAAGAATAAGACAATGACTAGCACACATGTGCTGCCCTGGGAGAGCTTGTGGTTTGCGGAGGAGGCAGCTAGGCCCAGCGGGGCTGCAGCCAAGAGTGACCCCGAGTGTGGGCAGCTCAGGTTGAGAGCCCCCGAGTTAAGACCTGAGCCCTGGTCCTCAAGGTGTGGCCAGGTAGCATCTATATCACCAAGGCTCCTTGGAGATGCCAGCGCCCAGGCCCCCTTGGCCCTGCCCAGGGGACTCACACACATTTGAGTTTGAGCAGGTGCCAGGCCCAACAGGACACATGGGAACAACCTCAGGCCTTCCAGGCCCTCTCAGAGCTCCCCAGCAAGGACTGCACAGTGTGTCTGTGCTGTGACAGGGACGTGAAAGACCTGGGAGAGCTGGAGGCAGGGGGCAGGCAGCAAAGGCCTTCTGAGGAGCTGAGGTCCCAGCAGAGGCCAGGCCCTAAGTGGGGCGGGGTGGGTGGGGGGAGCATGCAGAGACCCACAGCACACGGGGGGGGGGGGGGCGGGCTGGGGAGGTGGAGGCAGAGGTTGGAGCCATGAGAAACTCGACCCTGCCTTCCCTGGGGGCTAAGCCCTCCCCAGCGGCCTGCACAGGTCTCAGCTTGGCCCCAACGTCCCAGCCCCCATTGCTCAGTTGCTGGGCTTCCTTCCCGCCCCTCAGGGTCTGAGTCGGGGCAGGGGCCTCGCTTTGTTGCCACTCTGCCTCAGCGCCTGGCCCCTGGCACAGAGCAGCGACTCAGAAACAGGGATTCTCTGCTCAGAAAAGTGACAACGCAGACACAATATGGTGCACACTTCAGCTCCTGCCCCACTGGGACTCCTAATTAAAACTCTCTGGGCAGACGTGCCAGGCTCTCCTGGCACTGTGGGACATCAGCCCCAGAGATAAGTGACCATATGTTCCTTTCTGCTGCTGGGAGGTGAGAAGTGCCAGGCAGTGAAAGGCACCAGGCAACAACCAGCAGTGAGAGGTGAGCAGGTGCCACAGAGGCTGGGGGTGGCTCTCGGCCACTCCAGCATGGCCAAGAGAAGTAAAAATGTTTATGGCCAGTGGGCACAGACAAAGCGACGCCATGTGTAGAGAAAGGTGTCAGGTGGCTCCCACCTGTGGGGCCTCCTGGTGGCGCTGAGGGCCTCGGCTGCACAGTGGGTGGAAGGAAGCTTCCAGGCCAGCCTTGGGGTCTGGGAAGGCCTGGGGAGGAGCCCTGGTGAGGGCTCCCATGAGCTAAGCCTGCTTCGGGAGGGTAAAACCCCCCACCCAGTCCTGCCTGACCAAGGAGACTTCCAGCAGGACAGCGAGAGCTGAGCGTCCCTGTGGGCAGCGAGGCCCTGGGCGTGCCCACTTCCAGGGGAGAGGTCACAGGGCCAGGGAGGCCATGTCTCCACCGCTACCCCCACCCACTTCTGAGCGTCGGCGCCTCTCCCCGCCCTGCCCTCCTCTCCTGTGTGAAGCGTGAGGAGGCGGGGAGACGCAGATGGAATCCTTCCTCCTGGAGCTGACGTTCATCCCCACCTGCGAGCTTCCTGTCTCGGACTGCGTCTCGGGCCGTGTTGCTCCAGTCATGGATCAACATTCTGAATTGCAGTTTGGCTTTGCTCCTGAAATCATATTGGTTGAAGGCCAGGTTTAGACCCGTGATGCCACCTTGCTTCCGAGAACTTATGGAGCCAGAGGCACCAGGACAGAAGGAAGTGCAGAGGCTCGGCCCCTCCCCTTTGCCCGCTCAGACCCTCTCGTTGCTGGCTGGAGTCCCTGTGCTCTCCCCTTTCCTCTCGCTGCTGTCCGGCTGGAGCACAGCTGGGAGGCTGCCGGGAGCCCTGGGTATGAGAGGGCGCTGGCGGGAAGAGGGCCATCGATAGGCTGACGGGCAGGAGTGTTAAGGGGCATTTTCAGAGCCAGAGGACCCAAGATTCTGGAGAGTGGGCCCAGGATCTTCCCTTAACACGGGAGGGTGACGACAGGCATGGGGGTGGCCGCTGATTATGGATGTAGGAGGACCAACAGAGGAGGAAAGAAAAACCCAAAGCTGGGTTTGCACTGAGACAGTGAGAGCCCCATGAAATAGGAGGGAGCTGGGGCTTGTGGGGACAGGCCTCAGTGACAGAACTAGAGCCCGTTTTAGGGGTGACAGGCTCCAGCTTTTGCTGTGTCTCCACTGTTCTGCAAGGCTATGAGGTTTGACGCTGGATCTGCTTTGGTGTCTGAGCCCCGCAGACCAGCTGGGGTGTGGCGAGGGCAGAGGGGCCTGCTGAAGGGGGCTGGGCCCAGAGACAGGGCTGGGAGGCCAGAGCCGCCCCGGGTGAGCCACAAACCTCAGCCAAGGCATTTCAGCGCTGGCCTGTTCCCACCTTGAGCCACTGTCACAGAGCCTCACATTCCAGCAGTAAATTTTTTCATCTGCCAAACCATCGTGCAGGAAACACTGGTGGTATATTGTATCCCTGGGCCAGATTGAGTTTTGAGTTTTATCTAACAAGTTCAATGACCTTGAACTTTTAGGTCCAGTTTGTTCGGCCTGCTGCTGCTTGCGTCTTATGGTGACCTTAAAATCCTCAGTAGGAAACTTGAGCCTCATGCAGTGGGTCTCCCTCACCAGCAGAGCCAAGAGCTGACCCTGGACCTTGAGCCAGGCACTGCCGCTGTCATTGTCTGTCCCACCTTTATTCCCTTGCTAGATTCCCCAACCACGGGCCACATCGTCACCTTTTCATCCCGTCAGTCTTGCATTTCTGCACAACACAGACGGAACCCTGACCATTTTGAAATTAAAATGGAGGTGGAAACATCATAAGGATGAAGGATGGAGTGGTCTTGAACGTCATGAAAGAAGTGTTTGCTGCTAGAGTGTCAGAGGGACCGAGCTAATGATGGTTTCCCTGTGAGGCCCTGAGCCGCTGGCGTCCACCCACACTTCCCAGGGGAGGGCTGGGCTTGGGCAGACAGTGGGGCGCAGTAGGGTAGAGTGCATGTGTGTCGGGGGGCAGTTGAACGATGAAAATTTTGAGAACCAGAGTTATAGACTCTGATTTAAGGTGGGTTTGAAGGAAGATGGGGAATGATGTGGCATGTGGCCTTGAGCGGCAATCCCAAGTTAAGTGATTGGGGTTAGTGTTTTAGTTACAAACCTTTTGGTTGCTAGCAAGGGACACCCAACTTGAAGTATCATTTTTAAAAAGGCAGGGACTTATTTTCTCAGATAAGCAGAACAGGGCAGGTGTTGCTGGAAACAGTTGCAACCAGAGACTCCCCCTGGCAGGGTCTTCCCCCGCGCAGCACCCCAACAACTGGCCGCTCTGGAATCCCAGGCACACATCGCACGACCCCCACAGGTGGGCTCAGCAGAGCACCAGGATGCCTTACAGCCCAACCTCCAGGTGGTGTGTACGACACCCTCCAGCCTTCGTCTCAATGGCACCCCCTCTGTGGCCTCTGGAAGTGCCATGTTGGTCGCAGCCCCCTTGCCAGCTGTAGTCCTGTTCTCCTTGAAGTCTTTCTGTTGAGAATGGCCCTTCCTTCCCTTCTTCCCCTGTCTCCCATTGCCTGGGCCTCCCTCTCACCTCTGCGGGCAGGAAGGTCTGGCCGCGCCTGGCTCTGCCTCCTTTGCTGCGACGGGGGCGCTCAACGAGGGGTCTCTGAGTACCCCCAGCCTCCCTGCCCCCTGGATATGAGTGTGGCACAGTCACACAGCGATTCAGACTCTCCTCCTCACTATTTCCAGGGTCCCCAGCAGGGGCTCTCACAAAAGCTCAGAACCTTTCTCTCCTCTTTGCCTAGTTTTTGGGTTTTTCCACCTGACCACCACTCCACACCCTTGTGGAGTCCTGGCCACTGCTGGGGGGTCTCCTGATGGCGCTGACTCCCTGCCCAGGGCCTGCGCCCCACTGTCTGCCCAAACCCAACACTCCCCTATCCTCTGCCCCACTCTGCTGGGGCCACTCGGGCCTTGTCTAAGGTGCTCTGTGCACAGAAACTGGCCCTCCTCCTGGGCTCCCACGCTGGGCTGCCACACAGCCCCAGATGGGCAGGGATCCCAATGCAGACCCCAGCTGGGATCCCGATGCAGGGCCATTAGTCTCTCCCCAGGCCCTGGGGCCCTCTAACCACACTGCTCCCCTGGTGCAGTCCTTAAAGACTGGTCTTTGGCCCGGAACGGTGCTGGTGGCCCCTGACTTTATGTCCCAGCCCCATCCGCCCCCACTCTTCTTGCCTTTGGCTCAGGCTCTACCCCTGCCTCCCGCCAACAAACCAGGGGCCCCAGGCCTGCCCCTGTGGACCCGTAAGTCATTGGGACACTCTGCCTGGTTTCTCCTTCGGAGATGCAGCTGCCCAAGTTTAGGCGGGGTCTGGTGCAGCTCGGGGACCTGCTAGTCCGGAGGGCACCCCACACTTGGCTCCTTTTCAGCCTGGTCGGTGCTCCCCGCCCTAGGCTGTTTAAGAACCAGATCACAAAGTCCTGGGATTCCAATTGTGTACCTAGTGAACTCTTCACTCCCAGGAAGTGGTAACTCATTGCTGATGACTGACGACAAAGAGCAGCTCTATGCCGCAAGCACTCAGGGGAAACGTTTCTGAGAGGCACATGGGGCAGTGGGAGCGGGCGCAGTGGCAGTGTGCCAAGCAGGAAGGTGTCAAAGGAACACCTGGAGCACCTGGGCGAAACCCTCAGTTATCACAGAACCTGGGGAGAGAGCTCCGGCTTGATCTTGGAAGCTGAACCCATGCTGGTGCTTTGGGCCAGCACCAGAGAGCTGAGGACATGTAGAAAGAGGTGTGGGCAGAGACAGCCACCACCTGTCCGCTGCACGTGCCACCTTTGGCTTTGCCATTCTAGGGGGCACACACTGCCCTGCTCCTTCCAACTTTCTCTGGCACAGTCCCTGGTCCAGCCGACATCCTGCCGCCAAGGCTGCACCATCTCGTGTTGCTCCTGCCTTAGTGGTGAGCTGGGAAATGGTTCACAACCGGTCCTCTGGGGGAATACAAGTTGTAGTGTTTGCCAGTTTCTGTGGTGTGAATGCTCCCAGCATGGCCAGCTTCAAGCTACCACAATGATGTCACTGAACACAGAGTTGGGAAGAGATGCATGGGAGCCTTCACTTTATCATATTTCCTCCGCACAGATACAGCAGATGCAAATAACCTCCAGAACAGACACTAATAAACGCAGCAAAATAATTAGCAAAGGATGAGTTTTGAGTATTTATTACCTTTGTTTTTAATAGAAACTATTGAATTGCAAGTTTATATAAGTTTTGGTAATGGTATGTTTAAAAATCAGCTCAAAGAATTCCTGAAAAGTTAGCCATCAGCTCTTTCGAGCTGGCCCACGCTGGCTCCGACACACCACCGCCTCCTGCCCAGTGCAGAGGACGGCCTGGAGGACCTGTGCTCCCCAGCACCCCCAAGATCACGGCTGCCCAGTCTTAGCTCCAGCCTCCCGCTCAGAGCTCCTGCCATCAACCTGCACCTCCCTCTCCAGGACACCCTCTGGCCTCGGTGCCCCCGGCACCCACCGCTCTGCTGCAGGCTGACCTCTGGCAACGCTCTGAGGAAACTGCTCTCAAAGGTGGCTTTGGCATCGTCTTCTCCGTCTCCTCCGCAGCCTGACCATGGCAACCACCCTCCATGCCCTGCTTTCCTCCCTGGGTTCCAGCGTCCCGGGTCCTCCCTCTTCTTCCTGGAAACTCTCCCGCACCAGCACCAACCTCCCTTCTTTCCTGTGCCCCGTCTCTGTCCTGGGCTTCTTATTTCTCTAGTCTACTCCTCTGAGATACCCCTCAACCCCAGGCTTCACTTGACACTTTAAGGAGATGACTCTGGATGGGTTTCTCTAGGCCTGACTTTTTCCTGATTCTGCAACCACCTGCTGGAAATCTGCCCACGGCTTCAATCTGGGGCTGGTACTCTGGTCTGGGCTGTGGCCACCTGCAAAGGCCAGGAATCCTCCCTAGAAGATGGATGGCAACTTGAGGGCCAATGGGCCCGTGTGTCCACATCTCAACACACAGCAGCCCCAAAGGATATATCTGTTTAATTGAATTTACATGGGGAGGTTATACTGCAGTGGAAAAACCACCCTGAAAGATTTAGCTCTGAAAAGTAAGTTCTGAACATCTTCTACATGGTAGATGGTTGCAGTACTGCCCCGTGTTCCTTCAGCTTCCCTGTGTCCACGTCCCTCCACACAGACCTGGGCCCTGGCCCTGTGATCTGCTTTGCCCAGTGGGAGAACAATAAACATGATGCGAGTAGAGACTCAATTGCACTCGGGCTTGACCTCTCTCACTGCCATGGGCACCCTGAGGCCACCTGCAAACGAGCCCAGCTGGCCTCCTGGAAGAAGTGTGGCCTCACTGCAGAACCCGGGCTCGGCCAACAGCCACTGCCAGCCCCAAGGGAGGCCCGCACCCTCCCTCTGACCACAGATGCGGAACCGAGTCCAGCCGAGCCCAGCCCCCGCTGCAGGCCCACGTCATGGTAAAGCTTATAAATAAATTGCTGTTTTAGGCCACTAAGTTTCAAAGGTAGTCTGTCACATGCAAAAGCTAAGCGAATCCCTCATCCGTACACAGCGTCTGGGGAGATGAGGAATGGTCAGGCCCACAGGCCACCCAGCCACAGGCTGTGTGGTCAGGGACACAGGGAGGGCCAGGAGGGTACCCCCAGATCCTGGGCCAGGATTATAGTGAGAGGGTGAGGCACTCACCTTGCACACAAAATTTAAGGTGGTATCCTAAAACTCTGTAATCAAGATAAATACTGTAATATTTTAATACAATATTTTAAAAAATCAGATTGGCAAACTATAGCCCATGTGCCAGCTGCCTA
>CM052439.1:6038588-6052329 GCA_028533085.1 Varecia variegata
TTTTTTTTTAATTTAGCTCTTGATTTGGGTCAAATCCTTCCCAACCTGCTGACTGGCCCCTGATATCTGACTGGATTGCAAACCTCTAACTGCCTCTTACGTCCCTGCCAAGGTCCCAGTGTAACCTTGCTGGGCAGTTACACCTGCTGAGAACAAAGCCAATGAGCTCACGCACCACTCAAAGAAATCAGGGGTGTGAGGTGACCGGAGAGCTGGGACCAGCGTCCAGGGCCAGAGGTGCCTGGTCCCCCTGAAGGCTCACCATGTTCCACAACTTCCAAAGACTCCTCTTTGTGGCGTCCCTTGATAGTTCTCATGGGCAGATTTTAGGAGCTCTCTGATTAGATCTCCAGATCACTTTTAAAAATGTTTTGGTTTATTTGTGTATTTGATTTTTTCCCCCTCGATTGTGTTCATGTGCAACCTCAGTTAACTCACTGAAGCCAGCGATGGCTGGACTATTGATGAATAAGTTGCTGGGTGTTTTACAAAGATGTATCTCTAGCTTTTGGCCTTGGAATGTGGAAGCATGTGCCTGGGAGTAGACTCTCCCAGGGGTGCGGTGCAGAGGCCTGGGTGGTATTTACAGAACTTTCCCTGGAAGAACCACCCAGCCCTCACCTGGTAATCTCAGTGTATTTTGACCCTAAATTGGATACTCCTCTCTTCTCTAAAAACTTCTTTTCTTCTCCCAAAATGACCAGACATTTACAAATCAGACCTCAGCTCTTTGGTAGGCTTGAGGGAGAAAGTGCCGTTGCCTTTGTACCAGGGAGACTCTGGGCTGAAACTGATGACTCTCCCACCCCCACCGGGTTTCTGCGGCTCCCATGCCAAGGCAGGGAAAGGCGGTGCCAGGCTGCGGCATCTGAGGAATCTGTAGGGGAGATGATTTATTGGTGGGACCGGGATAGATTTTTCCATTACGCTCCTTTGCTGTTCATTTGCAACCACGCTACACCTTTTCAAAGTTTCACCATAAAGTGATTCCATTTCAGGGACCTACTTTTCCTCTCTGGCCTCACTGACAACACCAGCCACTGAAAAACACAGTGCTTATCCTGTATGTACGACCAGCGGGACCACAGAGATGTCCCTACCGAAGGGCCTGGCCAGGGCAGATCAAGTGCCTCGGGGAGAGCATGCAACTTTGTTTTCATTTCCCTTCACGCACACACAGAGGACCATCCAAATGCGGATTAATTTTATTTGACTTTATGGCTTGGGTAGCATTCAGGACACCTGTGCCGTGCTGGCCCTGAAGGCAAACATCCTTCCCCTGTCCTGAGACGTGGCCCTGGTGACACCTGCAGCCTTCCCGGCAGCGTGGGGTCATTTTGCCAGGGGGGCTGTTTGCGTTTATGGTCCCAGTGGAGGGAGGGAAGCAGAGGGCATTCCCTGGTCAAACTGCTTGACTTTCCAAGGCCTTTAAAACACGTGTGCAGAAGCGCAGGGCTGCTTTGAAGAGACCAGAACACACCAAATTCTTTATCACATTTTAAAAGAGGAAGAAAATACAAAATCTGTTGCTGAGGCACATGGCTTGAGAATGAGCTTCCCTTATTCTAAATTCCTTCTGTTTCCAAGCAGTTGGTCTGAGTGAGGAGAGCTGGCAGTCTCGGAAAAGGCCCCGCTGTTGGGCTGAGCTCTCGCGGCTCCGGTTCCTCCTCACCAGACTGCGAGATGGAACCGGCCCGCTGGCCTGGTCACTGGTCTGGCCTTCCACCTGTCTGCCCGCCGGGGCTGCCGAATCCACAGCCATCTGCTCCGGGGCCAGCAGGTCTCCCGAGGGCAAAGGTCATCCCTCCCTTCGTCTGAGTGTGGAGGGTGGACAGGAAACTGCCCTCCAGGAGGGCAGCAGCAGGCTCTCCCCAGCACTCCTCTCCAGGCTCTGCCCTGAGGCTCCCCCACTGCCCAGGGGCTGGTAGACAACTGTCCCTTCACATCCGTCACCTGCAGCTGCCACCCGGCTCAGAATGGGAAGCTGTGGTCCTCAGGCCACGACGGTGACACCCGGGGAAAGGCGCCATCCTCACTTCCTGTAGGACTGGCTGCCTAGAGAGAAAAGCCAGAGCGAGATGCCAGCACCCAGCGGCCCTGCACAGAGCCCCTCTGTCCCGTCCCACAGAACCCTTCTTTCACTGGCTCATGTACAACGGAGTAAAGAGAACGCTCCCTCCCACAGGTCACCTGCTTTGTGGCTGGGACACTTGTTTGGCCACACTCTTTCCTCACAGGAAGCAGGCTGCTCGGTGTGGGGCACTCAGTGACACAGGACACATGACATCCTCCACTTGCTGAGCTCCCCACACCAGCTCGGGTCAGGTCACGCTGTTGGCTGTGGGCTCCCCTGGCCTGGTGCTCTCCGGGCCCTCCCTGTACCGGCCCCACTTCCTCTGGGCCTGGCCCGGCTGCCGCCAGTGTGTTTCCCAGTGGGAAGAGGGGGGCCGGTACCCCCACTTCTAGCCCAGCGGGGCCCCAGCTGACCAGAGTGCCAGGGTCAGGAAGGTGGAGGGGCAGTCACAGAACCGCATATCCTGAGGGTGACTGATTTTGCGCTGCCTGATGTTCTTTTGTTTTCCCTCATTTTCAGTAAAGCCCTTTAGAAAGGTCCAGCCCAGCCCGAGGGGAGGGAGGGGTGTCAACTGGCCAGGCTGGAAGGGCAGAGAGAGAGAGAGACAGAGCAGTGGTCTTTACAGTGAGCAAAAGGGTGAGAGGGAGGCCCCAGGGGCGAGCAGGGACCCTTGGGTGCTCCTCACACTCAGGCCCTTCTGTCAGCCCCTCATCTGGCCAGCGAGCAGCCTCCTGCTTCTGTTTGACTCAGAGGACACCTGACCAGCGGCTGGGCCCAGCAGGGACAGAGGGCAGGTCAGAGTTGCAGGGACGGCCCTGGTGCAGTGGGGACAGGTCAGGGCTGACTTTGCACACCCCACAGAGGGGGCCTGATCTCGCAGTGATGCTGCCTGGAGGTCTCACTCCCCAGCTGGTGTATGGACCGCTGGGCCGATGGCAATTTAATAAGGGGAAGATTAATGAACCGGTCCCTAGGGCAAAGGCAGACACTGGTCGGGCCTG
Organism: Varecia variegata; assembly: GCA_028533085.1. Classification (NCBI taxonomy): domain Eukaryota; kingdom Metazoa; phylum Chordata; class Mammalia; order Primates; family Lemuridae; genus Varecia; species Varecia variegata. Next base: position 6,041,664 of record CM052439.1, read on the forward strand.
GTCCTGTGGAGCAGGGAAGCAGGCCCTCCCATCTGCCGCTGGGCACACACCGGGGGGCCCAGGCCCAAATGTGGCAACAAAATGCCCTTCCCTCTGGGGTGGCCAGTGGCCCAGCTCCCACACCAGCCAGGACCCAGGTTGACTTACTGTGCAGGCCCCTCGTGGAGGAGGCCATGGAGCTGGGGCGGCTGGCCTGCTGGGGGCCACACGAGGAGAACTGAGGAGCCAGAGCTGACAGCTTTGCCTTGGGGGGGTTCCGGTCCAGGATCTCTGGAGTCCGGGGCGTCCGAGCTTTGCAGGTGAAGGCCGATGTAAGATCCCTAGCACAAAATGTGCAATCTAGAGTCGCAGCTACTACACGGTTAGAGACCACAGGAGGAGGAAGAATGACTCCCCTGACACTGGCAGATGCCAGGCAGGCACTGTCCCAGGCACGGGTGGGGTGGGAACAACGGGCACCAGTGGGAGAAAATTCCTGCCCCCATGGAGCTCTCGGCCCTGCTTCACTTTCTCTCCAGCAAGTTCCCTGGCACTTTGGGAGCCTCAGCTTCCCCACGAGTGCAATGTCCACAGCACAAACAGCTGTGCCCATTTGGTGAGGGCGCATGCTGGGCCCCGCCGTGAGCACCACAGGTGGGGGTTATTATCTGGGGGGCTGAGACCTGCGAGGAAACAGTGGAATTCTTTGGTTTGACTTGTTTCTAATATGCCCTCCCTATATTTTTTTTAGCATTGAGAATATATCACTTTAATAATTAGAAAAATAATACTTAAAATATCTTAAAAGTCTCCAAATTCAAATTAGGAAAAGACTGCTCATAAAAACTGCTCACACTTTAGGGAGGTCTTCGAACCAGGTTCAAAACAACAGGGGGATTCAGCCCTATTAAATAAAACATTTAAAAATTAAAAAAAAAATTAAAAAAATTTAAAAAAATTAAAAAAAATTGCAGGCCAGGTGCGGTGGCTCACGCCTGTAATCCTAGCACTCTGGGAGGCCGAGGCGGGAGGATCGCTCGAGGTCAGGAGTTTGAGAACAGCCTGAGCAAGATCGAGACCCCATCTCTACTAAAAATAGAAAGAAATGATCTGGACAGCTAAAAATATATACAGAAAAAAAAAATTAGCTGGGGATGGTGGCACATGCCTGTAGTCCCAGCTACTCGGGAGGCTGAGGCAGAAGGATCGCTTAAGCCCAGGAGTTTGAGGTTGCTGTGAGCTAGGCTGATGCCACGGCACTCACTCTAGCCCGGGCAACAGAGCGAGACTCTGTCTCAAAAAAAAAAAAAAAAAGAAAGAAAGAAAAAGAAAAAAATTGCAACATTAAATAAAGTTTATTTTTGTATCACTCAAAATACTACCCCCCAGTATTTTCCATGTTATGCCTTTCACAGACAGGGTTCTGCTCATGGCAGTTATAGTGACGTGCTGCTGTGACTGCTATATTTTATGAGCATATTCCCGTATCTCTCATATGTCTGCGTAGCCTGTCATTATGATTTATAGTAGTTGTGTACTATTTCTTCTGATTGACATATTCTAATTTATTAAGTTTATATTCTGCTCTCCTTTCACTCATGGATAAAGCTCACATGTGCTAAGGAGTGTGTGAGACACTTGGGATCAAAGATCGAGGTGAAATTTCAGGTCTGAGGAAATTCACAGATAAGCAGGGCTATCTGAGCAGGGACCAAGGTTGTAAAATAGACGAATGCGTTGCTGATGCTTTTCTTACACATATAAAGGAGCTTTTTATATGGTCTAGCAAGAGGGTTTCCTTTCTTTTTAAAACTGATAAGGAATTGTACATATTTATGGGGTGATATTTTGATACATGTATACAATGTGTAATGATCAAATGAGGTGGTTTTCTTTTTAATATTATTTGGTTCAAATGGTTTTTTATTTTGCTATTCTAGTTTTGATATTTTGGCATTGTAACAGTTAAAAAATTTTAAATTGTGGTAAAATAGACATAATACATATACCATCTTAATCATTTTAAAGTGTAGCCCTACCATATTTTACGAAGGAACAACAGAGAAACTAGTGCAAACTGTTCACGTGTACAACAGTGGCTGTGACTGGCAGTGAGCGGGAAGGGCAGGCGTCAGTGCCGGGTTAGCTGGGCACGTCCGCGTCACGTGGTCGGGGAGGCCGCTCGGGTCCAGGAGGGACAGCTGGCTTCACCTATTGTGCCTTAGAGCCGACGGGCAGCAAGGTCAAGTTTAGAGCCAGGGGTCAGCTGTGGTGAGTCAGCAAGAAACAAAAGGAAACAAGGCTTGGGCAGGAATCTACCGTGTCCCAGCCCGAGGATAACCAGAAAGGGGCACCAACCTTCCGGAGGGCAATTTGGCAGTGTGTACCGAGGCCCTTATGTGATGGTTATTTTTATGTGTCTACTTGGCTGGGCCACAGTACCCAGATATTTGGTCAAACATTATTCTAGATGTTTCTGTGAAATTATCTTTTGGATGAGATTGACATTTAAATCTGTGGACTTTGGGCAAAGGAGACTGCCCCCCATAACATGTGTGGGCCTCATCCAATCAGGCGAAGGTCTGAACAGGGTAAGACTGACCTTTCCCGCAAGAAGGGAATTCTGCCAGCAGACGGCCTTTGGACTTGAACTGCAATTCTTTCCTGAATCTCCAGGCTGCTGGCCTACCCTATCAGATTTCAGACTCGCCAAGCCTCTACAATCATGTCAATTCCTTAAAATAAATCTCTCTCTTAAAATAAATCTCTATACATATGCACGTCTCGCTGGTTCTGTTTCTCTGGAGGACCCTTAGTGACACACTTTAAAAGCCAGCCTCCCTTTTCCCCTCCTGGGATGTGGCCTTTGTTGGGTCAAGGTAATGATTCTGCTGGGAACGAGCATCCTCAAGATGCGTCCCCGTTGGCACTGGAGAAGGTGGCCCTCGGCAGAGCACCAGGGAGCCGCCCCTTGGCCTGGCAGAGCCCACCCTCAGGCGTCCCTCCAAGCCACCTTGGGGGCTGCTACAGGAGGTGGTTATGTTGACCAAGGAGGCTGGGCCACTGTCACTGGACCCTGCAGGGGCTATGAAAGGACACTGTGGGAGGGAGGGGCGCATGGCTGTTGGGAAGGGTCAGCCCCAGGTGGCCTCAGGCTCCTCCATCCCCCAGCGAGCTGCACTCAGCCGGGAGCCAGAGCCAGGAAATGGCGCTGGCTGGGCAGGAGATGAGGGCAGACGGGCAGAGCAGAGAAAGCACGTGGGAGGGAAGTCCAGGACGGTAGTCACCTGTGACTTGGGGGAAGTCAGTTGACGCAGAAACACAAGGCCCTGGAAAGAAGGGTAAACTCTGGTGTATGTGCAAACTGGGAGGCGCCCTGCAAGATAGGCGATTCCCTATTAGCAAAGCCCGGCCCTTAGATGATCTCAGCCCATCAATGGGGACATTGTGTTGGATGGGAAGAGCAATAAAAAGCCTCTGGAGAGACTTAGCCTCTGCTGGTGTCAGAATGCTGCTGAGTCATGATCCTCCTGCTCAGCATCTCCCAGGCAGCGGCTCCTGTGTCCCTCCAGCGTGCCCTGAGGCCCAGACAAAAGCACTCAGGGTTCCCCTAAGTGGACTCTGCTCACCAGGTTCATAACCGGCCCTCAGTCATTGCTGCAGACCTTTCATCTCGGTTACGACAAACCCCAGAGAGGGGCGGAGGTGGGGAACTGGGGACAGACAAAGGCAGATATAAAGCAGGTACACAAACAGTTCACGTGTGTGTACACAGACACTCACAGCTCTCCTATCCTCATTTCCCTGCATCCTTGTTCTTAATTTGCTGTTTTTTTATCTGGATGCACTGTACGTGTCATTGTAAGCTGCTATGTGTCCTTAGGGGACAAATGTGAGCGGAAAAAGCACTTATGTAGACATACATAAAGTCTCTTTCTTCTTATTTTTACTAATCCACAATACCCGCAAAAGCATCACTTCCTGTCCGTGGCAGGGCAGGATCGTGGACGCCATTTGCTTCTGATCCTGCCCTGGGACGGGACATGAGGGCCGCGTCAGGGGAACCCACAGCCCGGCCTGTGCTCCGGCCACCTGGAGGCAGCTTCCAGGTGAACGCCCTCCCCCGGCTGGGGCTGCTCTGGGAGTCAGAGGGCCACGCTGAGCTGGACCGACAGGCCACAGGGCAGGCCAGGGGACAGTCAAGGCAGCAATGCTGTCACCATCACATTCCCAGGTGCAAGTCAGCCCTCGCTGCTGTCGGGACTGACACATTCCATGGGAGTATCTCAGCTCTTTGAGGGACAAATGCACTTTTTCCTTGAAAAACACATTTTTAACGCCTCGTCTGCAGGGTCTTTCCCCAGCTACTCAATGCTGAGGATTCTAAGAAGAGGACAGGAAAAAAGGAAAGGAAAACTTTGCCATGAGGGAGGGTGGGGAGTGGAGCTGCCAGGACACCAGCAGCCCCTGACGTGGGTGCCGAGCAGCCAGTGCCATCATCAGTCCACGTTCACCCAGACCCCGGCCCACGGGCTTTCCACTCCCACCCAACTCTTTCTGGTCCTCACCTGAAAGACCAAGACAGCAGAGCTGGGGGAAGCTGAGGGGACAAACGTGCCCCACCAAAGCCACATAGCCACTCTTTCTTCCTTTCTCCTACTTACTCATCAACAAGTACTGTGACAGCCTGCTCTGGGCCAGGTGTGGGGACACGTGACAGACGCCTGGGGTGGAGCCTATCTCTGAGGGTGGGGGAGGCAGTCATGACCATGTGACAGCTCAGTGGGACCTTGGCCCTTTGGAAGGGGACTGCGGCTGCTGTGAGTGTGACCTGGACCTTGGGGTCAGGCGGGAGGAAGGGACGCTCTGGTGAGATCTCAAGCAGGGCTGGCAGAGGAGGTTGGGGGAGCAAAGAATATTCCAGGCAGGCGTCAGGGAGCCAGTTGTGGAGGAGGGAGAGATAGAACAATGTGCACTTCTCCCTCTGTCCATCCTCCTCTTCCTCACACAGAACCCCCACACTTAAAATTAAGAGTTGATCAGACTTTGTTCTCTTAAAAATAAACATAAATAACTAACGAGTTGAATTCAGTGGCTGACGCTATGGTGAGAAAACCCCTGGGTTTTGCCCCAAGGGGGCATTTGTGCCCAAAAGAAGCTTGATGTAAGGAGGGGACATTTCCAGGAAGAGAGGGGTCCCTTTGAGGCCCCTGCCTACCATGAAAACAGTTATTTCTGGGGAGGGAGGGCTGTCCCCAGGGGCAAGCCTCAGAAAGGAACTCCGCATTCATTTACAGGAAGAAAAAGAAGAGGCCCAGCCCGGAAGGGCAGGTTTGGTCTGGCTGAACCTCGGGAGAGGAGCCAGTCGGCCCGGGGGCTCTGGCTCGCCTCTTGGAGGTCTCTAGTTTTTGAGCCCCCACATCAGGAGCGTACTGAGAGCTAGAAGACCCCCGACCGGCAGGCAAGCTCCCCTTCAGCCACCGAGAGAGGAGAGGAGGCCCAGGTAGGGGAGGTGGGTCCCCAGGTCCCAGGCTGGTCAGCAGTTGGGCTGGAGGTGCCCAGATGCTCGGACCCCCAGGCTTCCCTCCCCACCTGCCCACCCCAGGCTGGCGCACCCTGCCCCCTTCTTTCCCCTGCTTCTTAGGGACAGCTGGGACACCCGCCCCTCCCTAGCCCAGGTCCTCACGTCCTTCCTGGAGTTCCAACTCCCCCACCCCAAGGAGGATGCTGGACTTTGTGGACTGCTCGGAGGGATGGGGCTCAGCACCCTCTGGGCAACCCCTGCATTCTCTTCCCTGCCTCTTTCTCTGACCTTCTCCACTGGTGGGTGCAGGCTCTGCGGGTCTTCCTGCCTGTTCCCCCAAGGCCTCTTGAACTGACCTAAACATGGCTCTAGCCCCAGATTTAAGTCAGGAGGTCGGCTTCTCCACCTTGAGAGTACTCTGCTTGCAGGGCACTGAGTGGCCAGTAGGAAGGGGGTAGGGACAGCTGGTGTCCTGGAGGCCGGGGACAGGCTGGGTCTAAGACCTGGGTTGGGCCCCTCTCCCAGAGCAGGTGTCCTTAGATCCAAAAGAAGAGATTGGAAAGATCCTTTCCAGATTCCAAAGAACCTCTAGTGTGTGCTCATGGGGTGTACAGAAAGAGGGAACACCTTTTATTTCTGCCTGGGGGCCCAGTTTCTCTTTTAGGAAGCTGACTCCTGAGCCCAACCATTTACTAACCTCCTTCTCCATCTTTCTGTCCTCCAGCCCACATCCTCCAAATGCAAATAGCTAAGACAGGACACCGCCCCCAAGTCATCCTATCACACCTCCCTAGGATGTGTTCACCTGGCCTTTTTTTTTTTTTTTTTTTTTGAGACAGGGTCTCTTTGGCTGTCACCAGGGCTAGAGTGCAGTGGCATCATCACAGCTCACTGTAACCTCTAACTGCAGGGCTCAAGTGATCCTCCTGCCTCAGCCTCCCGAGTAGCTGGGACTATAGGCATGCACCACCACACCCGGCTAATTTTTCTGTCTGTTTGTAGAGACCAGGGTCTCACTCTTGCTCAGGCTGGTCTTGAACTCCTGGCATCAAGTAATTCTCCCGGCTCCGCCTCCCAAAGTGCTAGGACTATAGGTGTGAGCCACTGTACCTGGCCTCTGGCCATTCTTAAAACTAGTCCCTTGGGCATGTTTATGAGTGTCCTCTCCTTCCAGTCTGAGCCCAGATGGCTATCAGGCAGCAGGTCCCCTCCCCTTGGGTTCCCAGGTGTGGCGGCTGTGGGGACCCACCCCCAGCGCCCACTGGCGGAGTAGGGGACGAGGCCTTGTGACGTCCCCACCGCTACCTGGTGTCCTCTCCACTGCCGGGGACCTGGGGCACCTCCCTTGGCTGGCTGGGAGCCCCCGTGGGGGGCAGGCGAGGCTCTCCCTGATGTCCCGCTGGCGACCACTCTCCCGGCTTGGCGTCGAAGGCTGCTGGGGAGGAGGAGAGAGAGTTCAGCCCACATCTGCTCCGGAGCCTCTCTAAGGGTGCTCCTTCCTGGCCTGGGCCGTAAAGCCAAGAAAAGCACGCGCCCCGGGCCAGTCCATGCCGGCTCCCTGGCGCCTGGGGCTGGGGGGACGTGTTTACTGTCGTGCAGCCTGGGAACTTGCCGGGCAGGGGGCGCAGCACAGGGAGGCGCAGACCACCCTCCACCCTGTCCAGCCTCCCTGGCTCCTCTCAGCCGTGTTCTCAGCCCACAGAACGTGGAACTGTCCCCCTGGGCCACCACTGGCTCCGCACCTCCACATGAGCTCCAGAGGCATTTGTTTATCTGAAACTCGAAAGTAATTGGGTGTCCGGTAGTTTAATTTGCTAAATCCAACAACCCCAGAGGTGGGGCTCTCCTCACTGAGTCGCCTGAGGCTCCTTCTGGCTGAACCCCTCCGTGCACCCACCGGCCGGGAGGTGCCCTCACCCCCACGAGCAGTGTTTTGGCTGCGGCTGCCGCCGAGGCCCGGGCCCTTCCCAGGGGAGCAGAGAGGCCCCGACAGCAGGCCCGGGAACATGGCTCGGGCCTGTTTCCATGCTTTAGATGCCACGTGCCCCTTTCTGCAGCCCAACTTCCCTCTCGTCCTGCAGCCAAAGGGGTCCATGTCACAGTAGGAGTGTGTGACAGAGTCTGGGTTCACTACTCCCTTAGCCCACGCTCTTTTTGGCTCTTTCATTTTAGAAATATCTCTGCTACCTTTGCAATGCGATCTCTGTTTTGTCTTAAATATAAAGGAACCTTCCCTGCAGGTGTCCCTAAACCCATAGCAAGAAGCTTTGATAATTCTCTTTTGACCCAAACAAGAATCTATTTCTGACATGGAACCCAACGGGTGGCAGGACAGCCTCTACCTGGAACTGGGTCTTGAGCTAGAGTTTCAGGACAACTGGCAGTACCTGTCTGTGCTGTCTGCTTAGGGGGCTTATACTAAGGCCCAGGTGACAACGCGCAGGAATCTAAAATAATACTTGAGAGGGACACAGGTGCTGGGACACACAGGAACCCATCACAACTCCGGGGGTTACGAAGCTGGCACCGGGGCAGGCAAGTCCTCCAGGACCAGGGACTTCCCAGGGCAGGTGAGGGTGGGAGGTGGGACGGGGTGGCCAGGAGAGAGAAGGAACTTGGCTGTGAGGGCGTCTTGGTTCAGTCACCCTCTCCCTCTCCCCTGCCCACCACAGCAGACTTTCAGAGGCCCCACCAGGGAGCCCCAGCCACTGTGGGCGCCCCGGGGGCTTCCCGGGGCTTATCTGTGAGCCCGTTCAGTCAGGGCTGGGCATTTTCACTCCCGGATCTGGAAAATCACAAGGCATGTGATTTTGATCTTCAAGATAGTCTTGGTTGATGGGGAAATGAGAATAGCTTTCCTCAGGCCAAAGTCTTGCCAAATTCTAAGCCATATTCTTGGCCTTTTCCCTTGGGGACTATTTCCTCCTGGCTCTGCGGCGCTGAGTCCTTTGCAAAAAAGAATGTACCTTCTGGCCCTGCACCCTGATCAAGCAGTTTGAGGATCCCCCACGCTCCTCGCCACGAGTGCCCCCACAGCGCTGACCGGATGCCTGGTGCCAGGGGTCCTATGGAAGAAACTCCACGTGGAGGCGGTGGTTGCCAGGGGGCTCTGGTGGGGCGGCCAGGAGGCCTGTGGGGGCAGCAGCTTTGTGGGGCCCAAATTGGGGCCCCGAACCGGCTGGGCAGGGTGAGGGAGAGAACGGAGTGGAGGGGAGTGGGGAAGGAACGAGATGGAAAGCCGTGTGGCCCAGGGTGCCGCCAGCCAGCCCAGCGCTGCCCTCCCTCTCCCTCTGCTGAGCCCAGACAGGGCACCTGCTGGAGGCCTGTTTGCCATCTGTGCCTCCTCCCGGGGACAGAGGCCGTGAGAGGAGGGAGAGGGGTCAGGGAGGCCAACTCGGGAGACAGCAGCCGGCCATGGCCACGGTGAGCAAGGCCAAGGGCGGCTGTGGACAGGCCCATCTGAGGGGTAGAAGGACGAACAGAATCTGCACCAGGCATGGGGCAAAGGCTGACTAAACGACCAAGAAAGACTTAACCCGGACGCTTGGTTTCTCCAAAGGGAGAACTTTTGTCAAGTCAAAGGATTTTCAAGGACTAAGAGTGCTGGCCCGAGGCTCAGAGCAACCTGGCAGGTGGGGGAGGGCAGGGCCCAGGGTTAGTGTCCTGGGCCCCAGCCGGGCTGAGCCCATAGGAGCGGGAGCGAGGAGGAGTCACTTGGAACATGGTCTTGGTGTTCAAGCTGGCTAACGAGGTGCACCCACAGTGAGATTTGGGAAGGGTGCCGCCCTGGCTCCTGCTCCCCCATCCTAGGTTATAGGGAGAGGCACTGGCAAGAGCTGGTGACCCCCAAGGCTGAGTCCCCAGTGGGTGCCCACCCAGTTCATGCAAGGAGCCAGAATTTGCCGGGCCCCAGAGTTGGTCAGGGCTAACATCAATTGTTCTCGAAAGAACACCAACATCAATATTGCTGCCACTACTCGGCCATTTCTATCCATGACAACCTCAATGCCTCCACCCTACAGGTAATGGCCCGATGAAGCTTTCCCACGGATATGACCGTACCCACAACCAGGGCAAAGAGAAAGAGCCACACTGGTGGCCATTTTGGTGAAGCGAAGATGTCACTGCTAAGTTACTCTGAATGCAATGCGGACTACCCTTTAGGAAGTCCAGGCTGCAAAACTTAAGATCATTTTTAACTCAACGGCATTTGGTTGAACTGGCAAAAATAGTTTGATCACCCAAGACCTCCACTGTGGCAGCAGAAATCTCTGGATAAATTATCGAGCTATTCACCTTTTATTGAAGGGATATTAATATTTATAGCTCTAATAAAAATGATGTAAAATAACTGCTGATCAAAATTGGCAAAATCTCTGAAACTGGTCATATTCAAGAGACCCTTCCCAAGTCCCAAGTAACTTGGCCCTGGCTTTGTAGCCACCTGCTGCTCTGAACCTGGGCTTGGAGGCGTTTGGATCCAATTGTGAGCAGATTATACGAGTTCTCAGATGTTTCTCATACTGGAATCTGATCCGCTCCTCTGTTGTTTTTCCTATTTGAATGGAAATTAGAGTCTTATCTGGCCTGCTCATAATCCTTTTAATTTCCTTTCAAAAATTAAAAGAAAATACTTAGTACATTTCTGATTCAAAGGATATATATTTTTTCTGGCATCTAAAAAACACTTTTATCTCCCATCAGTCTCTGGTTAACTCCACTGGATGTTTCAAAACGCATTTTGGGTCTGAGTTGTTTGTGCCCCTAGTCGCACAGTTCTGACTCGGTCCAGCCTTCTCTAATAACACACGGCCGACCTCAGCCCCAGAATTTGAGGTATGAGAGCCTTGGTCATTGATCTGCATCATCCTGAGATTCCTCCTCGGAAGTTTCACATGAACCCAGCTGTCCCCAGTCAGAGATCTTGCCCCAGCAGCTCCCAGATGTGGGCAGCAGGCAGCACTCTGAGCAGGGGACATGTAGGACAAGCCGGTGTCTGCCCTGGCTGTGGGCTCAGGGGCCTGTCAGCCTCCACGACACAGGCTGTGGCTCAGAACAGAGAGCTTCCCCGGAGCGGGCACCTGTCTGCAACTCCTGCTGCTTCACAAAGATTCTAGACATCACCAGTCCCAGAACCACCCGGCTGGCGGCCAAGGTTCTTAC
>CM052439.1:6052429-6074063 GCA_028533085.1 Varecia variegata
CTCCTGCCTCAGCCTTCCAAGTAGCTGGGACTACAGGCATGCGCCACCATGCCCAGCTAATTTTTTTTAATATATATATTTTTAGCTGTCCAGATAATTTCTTTCTATTTTTAGTAGAGACAGGGTCTCGCTCTTGCTCAGGCCGGTCTTGAACCCCTGAACTCAATCCACCCACCTCGGCCTCCCAAGTGCTAGGATTACAGGTATGAGCCACCGCGCCCAGCCAGATATTAAATTTTTTTAGGCTAGCCATGGTGGCTCACGCCTCTAATCCTAGCGCTTGGGGAGGCCAAGGTGGGAGAAGCCCATGAGTTCGAGAATAGCTTGGGCAACATAGCGAGACCTCATCTTTACAAAAAATAGAAAAATTCGCCAGGCGTGGTAGCGTGTGCCTGTCATCTCAGCTACTTGGGAGGCTGAGGTGGGAGGATGGCTTGAGCCCAGGAGTTGGAAGTTACAGTGAGCTGTGATCACACCACTGCCCTCCAGCCTGGGTGACAGAGTAAGACCCTGTCTCAAAAATAAATAAATAAATAAATTAAATAAACCTTTTAAAGGGTATTGGTGGAAACTGAGAGGCTGACCCTGTGAAGTAGTAGCCTTACTTCACCTTTGTGAATTCACAGGGACACAAGGCTTAGTATGTTTCTAACACACACTTATGTCATATGGCTTTGGGTGACATAGGACCATGACATTTCAACTAAACAACATAAGGCACACATCTGGTTTTCTCCAAGGATGAAGCAGATGAATGAAGGGATGAACCCAGTTGGAGAAGACAATGTGTTGTCATGTTAGCGTGGCAAGAGCTGGGGAAGAACTAGACCCGGGAAGAATTTATTTTCTTAGAATGCTACCTAAATGACGCATGCGGAACGAGGCCTCTGCATGGCTGAACGTGGCACCCGAGCCGGTGGAGACTTGTTCGTTCAGCAGACAAGTACTGGGGCCAGGAGTGAGAGACAGCAGCCTAGGCAACTCATGGCAGGGGGCAGGCAGGGCAATTTGGGTAGGCTTCTCAGGCAGCCTTGATGACAGTCCCCGAGGAAGGCTCTCCAGTTGTGCATACGGCAACAGGGCACTTGCTCCCCTTTCAACAAGGAGCTGTTAGCCACCTACTCCGTGGCAAGGGCTTGGTGGGGGACACGTGATGACAAGCATGTGCCTGTCTAGCATCAGGCTCTGCAAAATGGCTGTTCTTGAATGTCAATTTCATATGGTTCAACCCAGTAGTAAAGACAAGGAGACACTTAACCACCCTGAGGGGCAGGGAAGGGTTCCCAAGGTGGGTACTCAGCCCTGAACTCTGAGATGGAGTTTGCCAGGGGCCAGAGGAGGGAAAGTTTTCCAGCAGAGTTTTAACACTATGAGTAAGGGGAAGAGGATAAAAAGATACGTATGTGTGTGAGTGTGTGTATACAGTGTGTATATTTATGCTGCATTGTTACAGAAAAATTTAAGGCACAAGACACAGATGACCTGCCTCCACCCCACCTAGAAGGCAGTAGTGTGGAGGGGGCAGGGTGTCCCGGGGAGCTCTGACCGCCGGGTGTGGGTCAATTGAGAAGGACCCTGTAGGCCAGGCCAGGGATTTAGACTTGATCCCCCGGGAAAATGGGGAGTCAAAGAAATGTCATTCCCTGCTAGAAAAATATTCTGTCCATAATTATGGAGGGTGGACAGGGCCAGGGAGAACCTTCAGGAGGCGACCCCAACCAGGAGAGAAACAGATGGCTCTGGCAGAGCCTGAGGGCCTGTCTGGGGGTACTTATGCCACGCCCTGAAGCAGGGGGGCTCAGAAGACAGCCGTGTTGATCTAGGAAACACTGAACTGGGTGCTATGGGGACACATCTGGGGTAGATTTGGGTGTCATCTGTGTGTAGAGGAAACCAGAGAACAGGCAGGATGGGATGAGGGCCTTGGATGGGGCCTCCAGAACACAGCATTTTGGGAGGAGAAGGGGGAAGTGGGAAGGGCCAGCACATAGGGACTGGGGTGGGACAGCTGCCAGGAGGTCGGCAGTGGCCACTGCAAGAGTGGGTACCATGGTCTTGAGTGTCCTCAGGTGTTGGAAACTGGAAGGTCACCTGTGACCTTGGCCGTGGTACACTCTGGAAGTCCCTGCCTACTTGTGCAGGGCTGTGGACAGGGAGGAGGGAGCAGGGAAACAGGCAGAGGGGCCAGAGGTCGAGGGAAGCAGAGCCCGGGATGCTGAGAGACCTGACGAAGGCAGGAGGGGAGGGTGAAGACAGAGCAAAGAGGTGCTCAGTGGCGGGACAGAGATGGGGGCAGCAGGGACCTGGAACTCATGGAGGGTAGGTTTGGGTGGGAAGAAAACACCAGGGAGGCACAGCTGACACTGGGCTGAGGGAGGGTGGCAGGGCCCCCACTGCACAGGGAAATGTCTTGGTGTTTACCTGCAACCTTTCTTTTCTTGATTATAAAACCAGTAAGTGTTGGCCGGGCGCAGTGGCTCATGCCTGTAATCCTAGCCCTCTGGGAGGCCGAGGCGGGTGGATCGCTCGAGGTCAGGAGTTCGAGACCAGCCTGAGCAAGAGAGAGACCCCCGTCTCTACTAAAAATAGAAAGAAATTATATGGACAGCTAAAAATAGATATATAGAAAAATTAGGGCATGGTGGCGCATGCCTGTAGTCCCAGCTACTTGGGAGGCTGAGGCAGTAGGATCGCTTAAGCCCAGGAGTTTGAGGTTGCTGTGAGCTAGGCTGACGCCACGGCACTCACTCTAGCCTGGGCAACAAAGTGAGACTGTGTCTCAAAAAAAAAAAAAAAAAAAAGGATTCTAGATTTATCTACACTACTGGCATGTGGGTTACCTGAGGGTGTTGGTTGTAAATGGAGAGTCATACAAGCTTTTTTTGTTGTTGTTGGGAATATTTATGTAATTTATGTACTAAGTTGTTTATCAAACAAATAACTCCAAATAGTAGAAACAAATGTCAAAAATGGCAGAATGGCTAAATAAATTGTGGTATGTCAATGTAATATAAATCATTACATCATCTTTCAAAGGATAATGCAACAGAAAACTAACTGAAATCAAACAGTCAACAACATATACATGCACACAAACACTAAAAGGTTTCTATTTTCCTAAAAATATTTGTAGAAAAAAATGAAATACTAAAACTAAATGTAATACACTAAAATGATCATTGTAATTCTCTCTGGCTATTAGAATAAATAATTTTTATTTTCTTTATGCTTATTTAATACATTAATTAGAATGTTTGGGACTACAAGTAAAAAAAAAATTCAACTCAACTGGCTTAAACCATAAGGGAAATGTATTATCTAACGTAAACAGAATTACAGAGGTAGGGCACTGAACGACTTTACTACTGATCCAGGTTCTCCCTGTTGGGTGACTCTGTACTCCTCTGTGGTTTTGCTTTTGTTCTTAGGATTTTCACTTCGTGTACAGAGGATGACTGCAGCATCTCCAAGCACTGCATCCCAAACAATATTCAAAGACCAAAAGGGGAAAAGAAAGGGTATTCTTTTCTCAAGCCTTTCATAAAAATAATGAAAACCTCAGATTCCATGGCCAGAACGAACTGCACGTCCATTTCAAAAATCATCATTGACAAGAGGAATTACATTTAAAACATTGTCCTAAGTTAATCAAATCCAACCCGTAGGGTTGAGGTGTCCTAACCTTCCCCGAAGAACATGCCCACCCAATACCTCAAACCTCTCAGGTGTCTGTTAGCAAGGAATAGTATCCAACAAGACCTAAATAAATGGGGCATCATTCTGTACTTATGCTCGGGTGACTGTACTAGTTTCTCATTGCTGACGTTAACAAAGCGCCACAATCTTAGAGACTTAAACCACCGCAAACTTGTATCTTAGTGATGGAGGTCAGGTGTTTCAAATGGGTCCACAGGGCTGCATTCCTTCTGGAGGCTCTAGCAGAGACTTCCTTTTCTTGCCTTTTCTGGGTTCTGGAGGGGGTCACCATTCTATGGCTCATGGCCCTGCGTCACTCTGCCTTCTGATGCGGTTGTCACATCTCTTGTTTCTGACACTCCTGCCTCCCTTTTATAAAGACCCTTGGAATTACTTTGGGCCCAACTGGATAATTCTGGATAATCTCCCCATGTCTAGATCCTTAACTTCATTACATCAGCAAAGTCCCTCTTGCCATGTCAGGTAACTTAGTCACAGGCTGTGGGGATTGGGATGTGGACGTCCTTGAGGGACCGTTATTCTGTCTTAACACACGGAATTTACACAACCTAACACTGCACGCTGACTTAACAATGCAAAGATGTCAATTATCTCTAAAATGTTATGTAAATATACTGCAATACCAATCAAAATCCTAGAAGGATTTTTTTTTAGGAAGGCAACAGACTTATTTTTAAATGAATATGGAAAAATAAAGGTCCATACGTAGCTAAATCCACTCTGAAAAAGAAGGCCAAAGGAGCGGAGGATTATTCTATGCAATATTTAGATATGCTAAAAGCCTCTGCAATGAACACCGGTGTGGGAATAGGCAAGTACACAGTGTTTCAAAATAGAAAACTTGGAAAACTGGACGGGGATATATAATTAGTGGCACCACAAATCAGTGGAGATATCACAAACTTTACAGGTGGTACAGAGACCAGCTCTCTCCATGGAGGAAAGTAAGCCAGGAATCCTATCCTAGGTCACGTAGAGGAGACCCCCCATGACTCTAGCGGGGATACTGGCCAATAATCCCAGCGTGCAAACTCTTTAGAGGTGAGTTCAAGATGTGGAGACAAAACTACAAATCCTGCACGTTAACGTTCCGTGGCCCTGCAGAGTGTCCCTGCACTCCGTCTAGTACTTACCACGTTACGCTGACTAGCACTCTTTCCCCACTACACAGCTTGCTCTGTGTGCTCTCAGGGTGGGAATCAGAATTTTTTTTTTTTTTTTTGCATTCCCAGCAATTAGCATAGAAGTGATAAAAATGTTTGTTGAAACCACCTGATGGAGGGAGCGGGTGTGGGGCAGCTGCATCATTATAGTGGGAAGGTCCGTAGTTTCAGGGAAATGAGGTGCCCTCACTACTTGGCAGGATTGCCACAGCCAGTAATCATGATGAGACCATCTCCCAAATCAGGGGAGAGCCAGACGTGCTCCCAGCCACGGAAAAATGTCAGATTTCTCTCTATGAAGTAGAACATTTGACCCAAGAATTAACTGTGCCCATCGGTTAGATCTTACATTTATTAGACTCCCTTTATCCTTATCTCTGATTAAAATGTCCTTGTGTCACTGTTGCTTCTCTGAGAAGCCAGGGTTTTAATTACCTTAAAAAATAATTTTAAACAATGACTCAGTGTCTTCTTTCCCATGTCAAGCAAGGTGAATTTTATTAGTTCCTGTCACTACCTTCCATTCAAAAGATACTACATTTATCAACTGGATTTACTAGTAGTTGACACCTGGCTATATTCTGAATCAAAACAAAACAACACCAAATCCCTCAGATTTAAATGACATTTTGGGGACAATTAGGGAATATTGATATATACTATATATATACTATATAATATTGTTAATGTTAACTTTTTATTGTTAATGTTAATGTTATACTATATAATATTGTTAATGTTAACTTTCTTAGGTTTGATGTGCATATGTTCAAGAATGTTTCTATTCTTAGGAGATGCACGTTGAAAGTCTGCAACCTTCTTTTAGAAAGTGCAGCAAAAAAAATGTGTATGCCTACAATTTATACATTATATACATAGAAGAGCAAGAGAGTGCATAAATGTTAACAATTGGAAGCTCTTCATTATAATACTCTTTCAACTTTTCTGTAAATTAAAAAATACTGGCTGCAGGTTTAAGAGAGAAAAGGGCATGATACTAGTTCGTATATCAGTAATCAAAAATAAAAACACAGTGACCAAGCATAGTGGTTAACACCTGTAATCCTAGCCCTCTGGGAGGCCGAGGCGGGAGGATCACTTTGAGCTCGGGAGCTGGAGACCAGCCTGAGCAAGAGCGAGACCCCATCTCTACTAAAAATAGAAAAAATTAGCTGGGCATGGTGGCTCGTACCTGTAGTCCCAGCTACTCGGGAGGCTGAGGCAGAAGGATTGCTTGAGTCCAGGAGTTTGAGGTTGCTGTGAGCTAGGCTGATGCCACGGCACCCTAGCCCAGGTGACAGAGGGAGACTGTCTCAAAAACAAGATAAAACTAAACCAAACCAAACCAAAGAAAAAAAACTCTAGAAATATAAGCCTATCACAACTAATTATGAAATCAAATCAAATAGATCTCAGAGCACTGATCCATGGCATAGGCCTTTAAATATTTACAGGTCAAATCCCAGGTGGGCATGAGCTAGGTGCCGGGTACAATGGTGGGAGGGCATCCATGGCACTGATCCATGGCACAGGCCTTTAAATATTTACAGGTCAAATCCCAGGTGGGCAAGAGCTAGGTGCCGGGTACAATGGTGGGAGGGCATCCGTGGCACTGATCCATGGCACAGGCCTTTAAATATTTACAGGTCAAATCCCAGGTGGGCAAGAGCTAGGTGCCGGGTACAATGGTGGGAGGGCATCCGTGGCCCGGGGCTCCCTGAGGGCAGACATTGCTGTGTCTTATTTGTTGCTGAGTCCCCAGTGTCTGGTGGTTCATTACAAAATTACAATAGAGTAAAACTGGAAATAACCAGACTGCCCAGCTATAGGGAATAACTAAGTAAAAATTGGTATAGCCACTTAAAATACTACATATCTACTATTTGTTGAATGAATAGATGTAGGTTGTTAGCCTGCTCTCCGTAATATTTCTCTGTAGAATTCTCTCTAGACAGGAAAAGAGAAGCCCCCAGACTACAGAAGAGGCTCCTCTCCTGCCCACTGGGCTACCCGACCTGGGGCTTCCCGACAGCCCACGGGGCCCAGGCGCCCAGGGAGACAGAGGCTCTGGGGAACCAGACTAAAGTTTTATTTATGTAAATGGGGTAGGAGCAAGGTTATGGAGAAAGAATAAGGCTTGGCAGCTAAAACTGCATACAGTTGCTATAAAGAATCACCTAATATAAATTGACTAGAGTCTTAACTGTGACACTCCAGTCCCAACAAAGGGCCTGGTACCACGGCGAGAGGCTGCAGAACAGACATGACGGAAGTCCTCTCTGAGTAGAGCCACCGTTCCCTTCCGGGCCTTTCCTTTGAAATTACACTGGCCAACACTTGTCCTCTAACGTGGCCCTGGAGATGCTGTAATCCAACCACTTCTCTGCCTGCAACAAGCAATCTAGGGGGAGGAAGGAGGACTAAACACTCTTTCCCTCCAAAAATCCCAAAAAGATAAATAAAGAGAAAAATGCTTTTCAATATGAACACTTTATTTTGAACTTTTAAAATACATATATCTTATACTGCAGTTACTCAAAATGAAGCTTAAGAAAATAAATTCCCGCCTCCTTTAGCCCGGACTTACACTGGGTACCCGTTCCTGTGGCCACCGGGGGTGACGGGCCGGCGCAGGGGCTCGTCCACGCTCCACTGCACGCTGGCCAGCCCCTTCCGCCTCACCTTCCCCGTGTTGGTCATGATCTGGTGGAAGGAAGAGGAAATGGGGATCAAGAAATCATCTACTTGAGAGCTGACCTTGAAGTCAAAGTTAATATTGATACAATGAATAAATTAATCCAGAGTGATAAGAAGCCTTGCAAATGAATGAGGAAGGATCATGTCACAGATATTCAGGCAAATGGAAATTTGAGGGGAAAATCCTTTCAGTTTGCATAGTATACCATTTAGCAGCATAAGTTTTAAAAAAAATCAAACCATAGGGAAAGGAAGAAAGCAGTTGACTACAGTAACTTAGGACATCTCTGGAAAGGACTGGACTTTTGAGAGTGGGACAGAGATTTGATGTCATAAAAAACAAACATTTCCACATTTGTAGTATATTAAAAATAAGCCATAACAACAGGCAAACAACAAACTGGGAAGAGATATTTGAAGCAAATTTAACAGATAAAACGTTAAAATTTTCATTAGATATAGAGCTCCTATAAATCAGGGAGTGAAACACTAAATTGATAATTGGGCAAAGAATTCAAATGGCCATGTCACAAAATACAAAGTATTACCAGAAATAGAAGGAAAAACGATCAACTTTACTAGTAGTAAGAAACTACAACTTTACAAAGAAGGTATCACTCTTCAACTATTATATGAATGATAATTATGGGCAATTAAAGAAATGCTGTCAGCGGGGCGTGGTGGCTCACACCTGTAATCCTAGCACTCTGGGAGGCCGAGGCGGGAGGAAGGCTTGAGGTCAGGAGTTCAAGACCAGCCTGAGCAAGAGCGAGACCCCGTCTCTACTAAAAATAGAAAGAAATGATCTGGACAGCTAAAAATATATATAGAAAAAATTAGCTAGGCGTGGTGGCACGTGCCTGTAGTCCCAGCTACTCGGGAGGCTGAGGCAGGAGGATCGCTTGAGCCCAGGAGTTTGAGGTTGCTGTGAGCTATGATGATACCACTGCACTCTAGCCCAGGTGAGCGAGACTCTGTCTAACAAAAAAAAAAAAAAAAAAGAAAAAGCCTGGGGTCCAACCCCTTCCCCCTGGGATTTTCAGCTGGACTGATAAGGCAGGACTCTCTGCTATTTGCAGCTGAGTCCATCCTAACTGATAAAGGAAGGGTAACAGAGACAACAGCAATTACCTCTGCCTGGGTAGAATTATGGTTGTTCTGTTACTTTTGACTTTTAAGTAATAAGCATACTTTTTTTTTTTTTTTGTAATTAGAAAAAAGAATAAGAGAAACAAATGGAAAAAGAAAAGGATTCAGAGTATTTTGGGGTTTGGGATGTTTCTCTACTTGTTTAGTTGTGTTTTCATGCACAAGAATGTGAACATTGAGTTAGTTCCAACGAATCCCCACTATGTAGTGGGTACTGACTCTTCAACTATTACAGTCAGGCAGAGCAGGAATAATTGATTGAAAAGTGATTAGGAAATGCCCCAAAGTAGGGGCAAATTTAAAAAAGAATCTAAAAGTAACAGTTGGAAACCAAGGGCCTTCCTCCTCTGGTTTTGGTTTTTGTTGTGAACAGAGACAAGCAGGAGGCCTTAGGTCAGCCGTAAGGTGCCTCATGCTTCTTCCCCTGGGCAGGGCGGACAGGGGACAGCAGGATCCCAGGGCCCACCGTGTCTCCAGGTGCATGCCTGGGCCTGCTCCCAGTGTAGGAGGGCTTTGACCCTGCCCCATGACATGACACAAAGGATAGGCTGGGTGAGTCTCCAGTAACACGCGAGTTCTGTCCAAGTGGGAAAGTTTCCATGGCCCGGACTCCTGCTTCAGAACCACTGAAGGGTAAAGTAAAAATGCAGACTCCTGGAGCCACCGCCAGAGCCTCAGATTCTCCAGAGGTGGGGCCAGGAACCTGCACTTTACCAAGCCCTTTTGCGGAATCTTAGGGAAACTAAGTGAATGTGGGTGTCCTCACTCGACAGAAAGGGAAGAAGGTGTGGAAAGGAGCAACCGGCATTCGTAACAGGCATCGCCTCAAAATAGAGTCTGTGTTTAACAAGTAGATCAGATGGCTTGAGACCAGGAGCTCGAGATGAGCCTGGGAAACATAGCAAGACACTGTCTCTACAAAACAAATAGAAAAATTAGCCAGGCGTGGTGGCATACACCTGTAGTCCCAGCTACTTGGGAGGCTGAGGCAGGAGGATCACCTGAGCCCAGGAGTTCAAGGTTACAATGAGCTACAATCATGCCACTGCACTCCAGCCTGGGCGACAGAGTGAGACCCTGTCTCTAAAAAAATAGATCATTTAGTAATTATGAACACTTCACACAGTTGGAGCTCTCAGCTTTCAAATGCAGAATCCGCTTCCCCTGAAATCGCCAGTGCTGCTGGAAGGCAGCCCGGCTTGGTGGGAAAGGGCAAGCGAGCCCCAGTACCACTTGGGAAAGCTACTCAACCTCTCCCAGCCTTGGCCCCCTCATCTACAAAATGCGGATACTAGCAGAATTTGCCCCCCAAGTTTGTTGGGAGGATTAAGTTAACTGGAATCAGACGTGTGAGCAGTCTGTACAGGGCCTGGCCCGTGGTCATGTGTCTGATTAATTTAAGACCTGCCTATTTTTGTTGTTAAAAGTTACTTTAAAATAAAAACAAAAAACTGGGATTCTATGATTTTATTCTAAATATCTACATCCCTTTAACCCAAGAGATGAAGCTATTTAAATCAGGGCATTATTTTTAGGAAGAATTGTTGGTTACTCAGCACAGTATGGATGACACTAGGAAATTCACAAAGACTCAAGGCAGGAGAAGCAGGAGGCGAGTATCAGTCTGGATCGGCTGACGTTCACAGCCTAAGGAAGAGCTCAGCACGCAGCGTCACCAGAATTATGGGTAGCGAACACCTTCCATGTGCCCAGTGCCATTCTCCTGCAAGCCTAGGAAGAGTGACTTGTTCTCTTGTCACTAGCTTTCTGAGTTCTCCATGGTCTCCAGCGTTTTGCTCGGCCTGGGCTCTGCAGCGCAGAGGAGCTATGTGTGTGGACTTGGAGGGCGAGGACAGGCAGCGTGGCCCTGCAGAGAAGGTGGTTGGAAACGCCCAGCAGGGGTGAGCTACTGGGCCCAGGATCCTGGGGACAGTTTCCTCCACCCCCGAACACCTGGACAGGCTGCTCCAGCTGTACCTCCACCCTCACCCCCAAGCTGCTGCTTAATTTTGAAATCACAGGCGTGTACAACAACCGAGTCCTGGGATCACGGTCAGAGGGTCTGGGGCGGGGCAGAGACTCTGGGTTTAACCCACATTCGGGGGTCTGGGACTCACTCCGGCTCCTGCCAGCCCACTGACCACTCCCAGCTGTCACTGACACCACTCTGCAAGAGGGGTCTTCTCTGTTTTGTGCTTTTTCTTGTAAACTTCTTGAAGGTAACAGCTGTGTCTTAAGCTTCTACGACATTCTGCTGTTAGGCAAATGGCACAGGTTCAATAAAAACTTTTGAAATACAATTTCCTGATAGAATGTTTCAAAAAGCAATATCTTTAGACTCATCTTGAAAACTCTGCAACGTACCCAGAACTCCAGCAAGAGAGGCCTGAGGCCTGAGTTTCAGGCTATATTCCCCAGTGGAACGTCTTCTGTCTTGGTCAGATTCCCTCGTTTGGCACACACAAAAAAGTTACAAAGATGTGAACTTAAAGGCCAGCAAGGGCGTGGCAAGGTGAGACATCCCTCTTTGGAAACCCATAACCCAGCACACAGAGGCTGGCAGGCTGGCAATTTTAGGGCACGAGACTGGGTGACCAAGGAGGCGAAGGCAGTGCTGGGGACGTGCATCCGACCTCAGTGTCGGTGTTAAGCTCTCCTATGAAACTTACAGATGTTTACGAGACCCTGTGTGGCCTGGTGCAGTGCACTGAATGGTGGCCCCCAAAAGATGGTTCACATCCCGAACCTGGAACCTGTGAATGTGACCTTATTTGGAAAAGGGTCTTTGTAGATTTAATTAGGGATCCTTGAGATGAAGAGATCATCCTGGGTTATCCAGGCAGGCCCTAAATCCAGTGACAAGTGTCTTTACAAAGGACAGAAGAGGACAACACTGAGAGAAGAGAAGCCACGTGCAGGTGGGACAGAGATGGAGTGCTGCAGCCACAAGCCAAGGACTCCTGGCGCCAGCGGACGCTGGAAGAGGCAGGAGGGATTGATTCTCCCTTTCCGGAGTCTCTGGAGGGAGCACAGCCCTGCCGACACCTTGATTTTGGACTCTGCCCTCCAAAACTGCAAGAGAATAAGTTTCTGTTGTTTTACGCCCCTAGTTTGTGGTCCTTTGTTACCGAGCCAGGGGAGACGAAGGCACTCGGCTGTCCTGTCTGTGCAGCGACGCTGTCTGTGCTGCCTTCTCACAACTCACGTCTCCACCCAATAGCCCCGACACCACTGGGACAAGCAAGCACGCGTGGAGTTTCTCTTATGTTAGATCAAAAATATTTCCTGTGATGAACGGATTGCACATATACGTCCAGGAGGTTTAGAACTGCCCATTACGGGAAAATGATACCATTTCAGATGGCACTACCCCAGGGTGACTGACTGATTTGAGTGCACCGTCCCTTTGTGCCTCACCAATTTGCCTGATTAAACTTTCGTTGTTGTTGTTAAAACGCCTTCCCATATCAACAGAAGGCCTCACCCACAGCATCTCACCGTGTAGAGGCACCATACATGATCAGCTGCGGGCTAGATTTAGGGTTCTGTCTGGCCCGGCTGCAAATGACCATCCTTGAGGACATTTCTGTGCGTGCGTGGCTGCGTCTGGGACTGCGAGGCAGGGGCACTCGCACCGCAGGCTCCAGGCATCACCGCCTGCCCTCCCGAGGAGCCCCACCAACCTGCCTCCTCTGCCCATGAAGCAGAGCGTCTTGCAGATGCTTCTATCCTGTCAAACGGAGCGGAGCGCAATCTCTCTGACAAAGCCGGCCTTCTTCCAACGGGAAACAAAGGCCTAGTCATGGCTCGAGACGTCCATCAACAGCCTGGGACCTTGGACTGCCTCACTTCTGACCTTTACGGGCACCTCCCCACTTGACCTAATGTGAACAGAGCCTCCACGGTCCATTAGGCCCCTTTGATCCTTGAGACTTTCTACGGACAATGGCAGAGTCCTGCCCAGCAGCCGCATCCATGGCTGGGGGTAGCTGTGGTTCCTGCCCCATCCCCCTTCTGTCGCCTCCCCATCCCCCTTCCTTCTCTTGCTCCTACAGTCTATGCTCTGCAAAGCAGCAGAGTGAAATGTGTGTTTATATTAAAACATAAGTCAAACTGAGTCACTGCCTTGTTCTCAACCTCCTGTGGTTTCCTAGCTCTTGTAGAGTAAGAGCCACAAAGCCCCACAATCTGGCCTTTGGCTGTCCCTCCAAGCTCAAGTTCCACCAGAGTGCACTGCCCTCCAGCCGGAGCCCCTGGAAGTTCCGCAGATGATGAGGAAGGGACGAGGGCCAGTGACCAGGGGCCCAGTGTCCAGGGCATGTGGGAAGGCCTGGCTGGGGGTGGCAATGGGAACAGACAGGTGTGCTCTGCTGTCACCTGCTCTCATAAAGGCTCAGGCCACCCGCACACACCATCTTCCTCCTTCCCAAGTCTCCGCTTTGCCACTCAATTGTTGAGAGACAGACTGGCTCCCTCCCCACTCCAACGTCAGCCTACCTAATTAGATTTTGAGGTCCATGTTACTGACCCAGCTTCAACCGCCAGCTTCAAAGCTCTAGGGGCCCCTTTCCATGACCATGACCTTTACATTACGTGCCCGACGCAGGGCTTCAGCCTGGGCGGGGCCTCAGCCCTTACAATTGCCCCTCCCTTCCGAAACTTTAGACACCAGCACCCGCCTGCCCATCGCGAGACACCTGCAGGCCCTGGCACTGCCACCCTCTCCTGGGCGAGCAGCAGCTCCCTCCTGACCCATGCCCTGCCCTGTATAGCTGGGGGGTCACAATCCAGGGGCTCTCGGTTCTGCTCAGGCTCCCCTGACTGTTCTCGGGGCTCCCTTCCTTCTCCCCCTCCTGGCGTGCTGGAACACCCTTCTGTGCTTAGCCCCTCACTGTCTCCCTCTCCATGCTCTGCTGCCGTGGGCAACCTCACGGGCTCTGGTGGTTTCAGCTACCACCTCTGTGCCGATGACTTCCAAACCTGTCCCATCCTCCCTCCTAGCAGACAAGGCACACGGACACTAAACAGTGGCGGCTAGGCGCTTACTCCTAAGGCCAGGCAGACCTTCAGATGCTATGGCGGCTCCTGACACACCCCTGCTGGTCTACTTGCCCCCAACCCCCTCCATACACCTGCAGGTCTGTCTGTGACAGGCGGCTAGGGCCACCGAGAGCAAGTTGGCTAGCACGGACCTTCTCATAAACACGTCCATCAATGTCCATCTAAACTCTCTATGTCAGGACCCCCCTTCACATGGCACTTACTCCCAGGTACTCCGTGGTCAGAAGCTTCTCGCCTGAGAGTTCTCCAAGCTGGGGCTGGATCAGTTCATCTTTGTCCAGGTCAGCTTCCATGGTGTCATGGTCCTCCTGTTTCAAAGGAGACGCGGGGTGAATGCTCTGGACAACCGGCCACAAGCTCCCCGGTGGCAGCTCCCAGAATGTGCAGCTGCCGTGGAACAAGAAGGCCTCAGCCGACCACAGCAACGAGCAGGCTTATGTTCCAAAGGGTCTCGGGGCAGCCAGCCCTCTGCTCACAACCTCTCTGTGAGGATGAGAGGGAGGATGCCACCCAACCTGTCCTTGAAGCTGGGTGCCTAGGGAACACTTCCTGGCTATAAGTGTGTGGAGGTTCCGTTACAGTCTTAAGTCTCTCCTAATCACAGTTCTCAGAATTCTCTGAGGTGAAGGTGCCACATGAACAGCCAAATCAGTCAGCCTACAAATAACTATTAAATATTAAGCATCTTCACATGCACAAGGAGATAGGAAACGATCTATGGCCGGGTGTGGTGGCTCACGCCTATAATCCTAGCACTCTGGGAGGCTGAGGCGGGAGGATCGCTCGAGGTCAGGAGTTCAAGACCAGCCTGGGCAAGAGTAGACCCTGGCTCTACTAAAAGTAGAAAGAAATTAGCTGGACAGCTAAAAATATATAGAAAAAAATTAGCCGGGCATGGTGGCACATGCCTGTAGTCCCAGCTATTTGGGAGGCTGAGGCAGGAGGATCGCTTGAGCCCAGGAGTTTGAAGTTGCTGTGAGCTAGGCTGATGCCACGGCACTCTAGCCCAGGCAACAGAGTGTGGAGAGTCTGTCTCAAAAAAAACCACAAAAAAACCATCTATGATAGGCTTGCTTTTCTCAAGTAGTTGACAGTCACTAAGTAAGAAGGCTCAGCAAAAAGGGAAGCATCGTTCTGCTTCTGGGAAGACGGAGTGAACGTGCCTTCCCTGTTCCTCCCACTAAGCACAGCTAAAAACACTGGACACTCCCTGCTAAACAAACATAAGAAGATCCCGAAAGATGCAGAAAAGCAGGCAGACCAGCTAGGGATGTTGGGACTCAAGGAACAGGACAGGTGGTAAGTTGCTTCACCTATGCTAGACTTGAAGAAGCCAGCAACCTAGAAATGTCAACAGCGAAGACAAAAAAAAAGTCCCCTGAAAGCCTGCTTCCTTTAGCCAAAGGACCAGGAAAGGGGGAGGCTAGCAGGACAGAAAATTTTTAGAAAATAACCAAACACCACAGAAAACATCATAACCCCCTCCCAACCCTGCCAGCAAGGGCCTTGGGAGCCTTGGTTTCTACCCTCACCAGGCCATAATGAGGCGCCCAACATCCCCAGGTGGTGACACCAGAGAAGACCAATAGGGAGAAATTCCATCCCTGCTGGGTGGTACCGAGGCCAGAGCCCATGGTGTGAGCAGAGACCGTGTGGGAGCTGGACTCCTACCCCACCGGGCAGTGCCCACGGCCCTCCGCTCCCTGCCGGGTGAAGTCACAAAAGGCCGAGCAGGGAGCAGTGAGCGGGCATCCCTATCATTCTGGGCAGGGAGGCGCGAATGCAGGCCAGTGGCATCCAGAACCCTCGACCTGCCCTGCAGTAATGGGGAACCTCTCCCAGTGTGGTGTCAACAGTGCCAGTGTGGAACCTGGAATTCTATTAATACCCACCTCTGTATTGAGGGGTAATGAGGAGTCCCTGCTTCCTCTGACAGCACACTGTTAGAAGAAACCAGCTAAAATAGAAGATTTAAGTAAGATCCAAAGTCTCATAACATAATACCCAAAATGCCTGTTTATTTTTTAAATTTATTTTTATTTATTGATGTTTTTGAGACAGAGTCTTGCTCTGTTGCCCAGGGTAGAGTTGCAGTGGTGTCATCACAGCTCACTGCAACCTCAAACTCCTGGGCTCAAACGATCCTCCTGCCTCAGTCTCCCGAGTAGCTGGGACTACAGGTGCGCACCACATGCCCGGCTAATTTTTTTTCTGTATTTAGTCGCCCAGCTAATTTTTTCTGCTTTTAGTAGAGACAGGGTCTCACTCTTGCTCCAGCTGGTCTTGAAGTCCTGAACTCAAATGATCCTCCTGCCTCAGCCTCCCAGAGTGCTAGGATTACAGGTGCGAGCTACCTCACCTGGCCAAGTTTAAATTTAAAAAACCACTTATCATATCAAGAACCAGGGCAATCTTAAACTGCATAAAAACAGATATTCAGTAGATGCTAACATCTAGATGACAGAGATGTTAGAATTACCTGACATAGATTTTAAAGCAGCCATCATAAAAATGCTTCATCTTGAAACAAATTAAAAAACAGAAAGTCTCAAGAACACAGAAAAAGGAGAGAAAAACAAACGCAAAGCAAGCAAAAGGAAGGGAATAACAAAAACAGCAGAATCAACGAAAAGGAAAACAGAAAAACAATAGAGAAAAATTCATGAAACAAAGAGCTGGTTCTTTGAAAAAGATCAATAAAATTGGCAAACTTCTAGCATGGCTGACCATGAAAAAGACAGAAGTCACAAACTACCAATATCAGGAATGAAACAGGAAACATCACGCAGACCCTGCAGACATCAAAAGGATAATAAGGGATTACTACGAACAGCTCTACACATATAAATTTGATACCTTGGATGAAAAACAGAACTATCACAAGCCCCTCAGTAGGAGATACATAATGTGAATAGTCCTATAACTATTAAGGAAATTAAATTCATAATCTTAAAACTCCCATAAAAGTAATCTCTGGGCCTATGTGGTTTCACTGGAGAATTCTATCAAGCTTTTAAAAGATAATACCAATTCAGAAAAGAAAAGAGGAAAGAACTCTTCCTTATTCATGTGATGAAGTTAGTAATACTCTGGTACCAAAACCAGACAAAAATAGTTCCAAAAAAAGAAAAATGCAACTCTCCCTCATCAATCAAGTGCAGAAATCCTTAACAAACAGAATAGAGCTATGTGTTATTATAAAAGAATTATATACCATGACCAAGTTGGTTTGTTCCAGTGATGCAGGACTGGTTCAACATTTAAAACTGAATCATTGTAATCCACCATTAACAAGCTTATGCAGGGAAAAAAACTACACAATCATATTAATGGATGAATAAAAAGTATCTGACAAAATTCAACACCCATTGTGGCAAAAACTCTCATAGAAAAGTAGAAAGAGAGGGGTACTTGATAAAGAGCAGCTACAAAAACACCCTACAGCTAACATTCTACTCAGTAGTGAAAGACTAGATGCTTCCCCCTGAAGACTGGGAACAAGGCAAGGATTTCTGCTCTCACTACCCTATTCAACGTAGTGCTGGTCGTTCTAACCAGACCAACAAGGTCAAAAAAGGAAATAAAAGGCATACAGATCAGAAAGGAAGAAATAGAACTGTCCCTATTTGCAGATGTCTATTGCAGATTGTCTATGTCGAAAATCACAAGGGATCTACCAAAACCATAAAACTCTCCAGGAACTAGTGAAGGAGTTCAAAAAGGTCACAGGATATAAGATAAACATATAAAAATAAATTTCTATATGCTAGCAATGAGCATGTGAACATTGAAATTAAAAATATAATACAGCCAGGTGCGGTGTCTCACGCCTGTAATCCTAGCACTCCGGGAGGCCGAGGCGGGAGGATTGCTCAAGGTGAGGAGTTCCAGAACAGCCTGAAAAAGAGTGAGACCCCGTCTCTACTAAAAATAGAAAGAAATTATTTGGACAACTAAAAATATATATAGAAAAAATTAGCCGGGCATGGTGGCGCATGCCTGTAGTCCCAGCTACTCGGAGGCTGAGGCAGGAGGATCACTTAAGCCCAGGAGTTTCAGGTTGCTGTGAGCTAGGCTGATGCCACGGAACTCTAGCCCGGGCAACAGAGTGCTCTGCCTCAAAAAAAAAAACAAAAAACAAAAAAAACAACATATGTATATAAAATACAATTTACAATTGTTTTAAAAGAAGAAAGAAAATACTTAGGTATAAATCTAACAAAACGTACAAGATTTGTATGCTGAGAACTACAAAATTCTAATGAAAGCAATGAAAGAAGATCTAAATAAATGTAGAAACATACCTCTCTTATGAATTAAAGACTCGACATAGTTAAAATATCAGTTTTCCCCATATTGACATACAGGTTTAATGTAATTTCTATCAAAATCCCAGCAAGAGTTTTTGTAGTTATATACAAGATTATTTTAAAATTTATACGGAGAGGGCAAAGGAACTAGAATATGCTAAGACAATTTTGAAAAAGAAGAACAATATGGGAGGACTAAGTCTACCTGATTCTAAGACTCACTAGACAGCTACAGGAATGCAGATTATGCGCCACTGGCAGAGCGGTAGACTCATGGATCAATGGAATGGAACAGAGAACTCCAAGAGAGACCTATAGGAAGATGCCCGGAGGATTTCTGACATAGTACAAAAGTAATTCAATGAGGAAGGATGGCCTTTTTAACAAACGGTGCTGGGCCAACTAGACAGCCATAGGAAAAAAACTGAACCTCAACCTAATTCTTATGCCTTATACAAAAATTGACTCAAAATGGATCATGGACTTAAATGTTAGGAAAAACAGGAGAAGATCTTCAGGATCCAGGCCTAGGCAAAGAGTTCTTAGAACTGATACCAAAAGCACATCCACACATACAAAAAAATTTGATAAACTGGATTTTATCAAAAGTTTAAAAAACTTACTCTGTGAAAGCCCCTGTTAAGAGTATGACAAGAAAAGCTACAGACTGGGAGAAAATATCTGGAAACCACATATTTGACAGAGGACTAGTATCTAAAATATATATATTCATAGAACTCTCAAAACTCAACAGTAAAAAACCTAAACACTCCACTCTAATTAGAAAATGGGCAAAAGACACGAAGAGGCATTTCACTGAAGAGGATATACAGATGGCAATAAGCACATAAAAAGATATTCAATATCAATACCCATTAGGAAAATGCAAATTAAAACCACAGTGAGATATCACTATGTGCCTAGCAGAATGGCAAAAATAAAAACTGCTACACCATCAATCGCTGGCAAGGATGCAGAGAAACGGGTACACTCGTATGTTGTTGATGGAAATGTAAAATAATTCAGGCCCTCTGGAAAACAGTTTGGCAGTTTCTTAAAAAACTAAACATGCAACTACATACAATCCAGCAATTACACTGCTGGGCATTTATCCCAGAGAAATAAAAACTTACTGGCATATAAAAATCTGTACATGAACGTTTCTAGAAGCTTTACTCGTAATAGGCAAAAACTGGAAACAGACATCGTCCAGCAAGAGAATGGTTAAACACACTGTGGTACCTCCACGCCACAGAATACACTCAGGAAGACAAAGAAATGAACTGCTGATGGACACAAATCTGGATGAATCTCTAGAGAATTGTGTGAAAAAAGCCAATCCTCATTGGCTGCATACTATATGATTTCATTTATATAACATTCTTGAAATGACAGAATTATGGACAAGGAGAACAAATTAGTGGTTGCCAGGGGCCACAGAGGAAATGGGGGTGGGAGGGAGGTAGGTGTAGCTATAAAAGGGATCCTTGTGGTGACGGAAATGTCCTGGATCTTGACTGCATCAATGTCAATATCCTGGTTGTGACATTGTACTATAGTTTTGCAAGATGTTACCATTGGAGGAACTGGGTAAAGGGTACACAGGATTTTTCTGTACTATTTCTAACAACTGCATGTGAATCTACAATTATCTCAGACAGTTTTCAAATTAAAAAAGAGTTAAAAACAAAAACAGAGCATATATGGGGTGTCACAAAGCTGCGTATAACCAAATGCCAGCTGAGCAGCATACACGGTAACACTGGGCTTCCTTCAGACCTAGCCCGTCCTCTGCACTTAAATTAGATAGCCAGCCCTTCCACCACGGAGTGTTAGCTAAGAAAGCAGGGAGCTGCCAGAAGGAGAACAGGGAAGGAGGGGCCCTGGAGGAAGGTGGCAGCCAAGTGCTGGTATGGTCTCTGGGATGGTGACAAGGGTCCCTGAGATGATCTAACCAAGCCTGCCCTTGATTCCTTGCCTGCCAACAACCTGCGACTGTCATTTGGCTCTCTATGGGTGCCAACAGGAAGAGAGAGCTCTATTCTGCAAAACGAGTACCCTGTTCTCATTTCAGACTAATTTCTAGTCATTCTGGATGTCCTGGTCTTTGGTGAATTTGATTTATCTGAGTCAGTTTCCAAGGGATATGAAGGCTCAAACTTCTGGGCCTGGGGGGCTGGGAGCTGGGCCCTGGAATGTGAGGCCGCCTGTCCTAGGGCTGCCTTTGGGTAGGGCCGGTGCAGGGGGGAGTGGCCCCTGCTTCTTTAGACTCTCTTTGGCACACAGGCTGTCAGTGCCACCCACCATCACTAGATGGTGTCACCCTGGGCTAGGCTGTCTTAAGAAAAGGGAATTTGACTTATTCTATATAGTCCCTAAAGGCAGGCCAGAATCAGCAGATTGAGAGGCAGGTTCCAGATCAATCTATAGCCTGTTCTAACAGTCAGCACCGTCTTACTCATGGATGGGCTGCTGCAGAGATACTATGCTCACTGCCTTGCATCTGGTGGCATTTATGTGATGCCCCCTTACTATAGATCCATTAAGGAACCCACCCCACATTCCCAGTCCTTTATACATTTTAATGTTCACAATGGCTCAGTGTGGATTCATTCTATTATGCCTATTTTCCTGGTGTGGAAACTGAGGTCCAGGGAAGTGACAAGTCCCAGGTCTTTCTGAACTCGGCCCCTGGGCCCTAGAGGAGAAGGCTGTTCTGAGGAGGCATAGGCGGGACTGCCCCGGCCCTGGGGCCTGGCTGAGATTGAGCTCGGCAGGGCACAGAGGGAGTGCGGGGCGGGAGTCTTTCTGGAGCCCACCTCCACGTCTCCACGGCGATCTAAGCCCTGGTTGGGACTCATGCTCCACAGCCAGGGCAGCCGCCTTCTCCTGCTGCTTTTCCTGAGGTCACAGCTCTGCCAAGTGCTAGCGACCTGCTACTCTGAATATCCCTTGGAGTTCCTTGAAGGTAACCTATCTGAGGCCCTACCCCGAGGTCCGCCCTGGGACAGTCAATCCCATGTAAGATTTATGCTGTTGCTTTGGCTTAGAGTTTAGTTTACCAAAATAGCAACATCTTAGTGATCAAAGAGTGTATACATGTTATATGATTATTTTAGGAAGATGACTGCTCCTTGTGAACCAGGGCAGTGGGCTCTGTGGTCTGCGTGAGTGGCAGCCCCGGAGTAGGGTTTCAGCCCTTCTACAGGGAACTGAGCCCTGGAGGCCGGGCTGGAACTGGGCAAACCAATCACAGTTTAGTGGAAGTATTGGCGATACACCACTTCCCTGGCAGCAGGGAATAGAAACTTAAGAAACAAAGCAAACGTCCACATTCCTCTTCAGTGAGAAACAAACAAGTCAATGGCTAACCGCAATCAATGCTAGCAAAAGTATTTCTTTACCCAGGACAACAAGTGCATATGTAAGACCCATTCATTTGCAAATCAACCTCTATATATACAAGCTAGCAAACAACACAATCGCAATCACAAAGTTAGTAAGAGATTCACTTAATATTTAAATATTTATTTATTC
>CM052439.1:6074563-6101769 GCA_028533085.1 Varecia variegata
TCCACATTCCTCTTCAGTGAGAAACAAACAAGTCAATGGCTAACCGCAATCAATGCTAGCAAAAGTATTTCTTTACCCAGGACAACAAGTGCATATGTAAGACCCATTCATTTGCAAATCAACCTCTATATATACAAACTAGCAAACAACACAATCGCAATCACAAAGTTAGTAAGAGATTCACTTAATATTTAAATATTTATTTATTCTGTTTTGCTATTTTAAAATTAAAACAGTATTGAAGTTGTGTTTTGTTTTTATTTTTATTTTTTTCCTTTTTATTTTTGAGAAAGAGTCTGATTCTGTCACCCAGGCTAGATAGAGTGCAGTAGCACAATCATAGCTCACTGCAGTCTCCAACTCCTGGCCTCAAGCAATCCTCCTCCCTAAGCCTCTGGAGTAGCTGGGACTACAGATGTGCACCACCATGTCCGGCTAATTTTTAAATTTTTGGTAGGAACAGGGGCTTGCCATGTTGCCCAGGCTGGTCTTTAATAACTGACCTCAAGTGATCTTCCCACCTTGGCCTCCCAAAGACTTGGGATTATAGGCATGCACTACCATGCCTGGCATGATAAGGTTTCTAATTCCATGTTGCAACTATGTGAACATGAAGCTGTTTTTTATTAAAAGTACTTTATAGGCTGGGCACGGTGGCTTACGCCTATAATCCTAGCACTCTGGGAGGCCCAGGTGAGAGGATCGCTTGAGGTCAGGAGTTTGAGACCAGCCTGAGCAAGAGCGAGACCCCGTCTCTCCTAAAGATAGAAAAAAATTAGCCGGGTGTGGTGCTGCATGCCTGTAGTCCCAGCTACTCAGGCGGCTGAGGTAGGAGGATTGTTTGACACCAGGAGTTTGAGGTTGCTGTGAGCTAGGCTGACACCATGGCACTCTAGCCTGGGCAACAGAGTGAAACTCTGTCTCAAAAAAAATAAAATAAAAAAAACTACTTTATAATTAAATTCTTTGAAAATTAATGGGCCTTTCTTAACTTCTGAAAACACAGGACAGTTTCCGCATTTGGTACTTAATATATGCAACCCACTAATAAACATTAACTTGAATTGCAGCTTACTAATGTGAGTTTGGGGCCAGAGGAAGAACCAGGGCCCCACAGTTGACCTGCTCACAACATGAACTATTTGCTTCCTCACCTCAGTTTCTCTAGCACATGCTTTAATGTAAAATGCATAGATGTGAGCAAACTCATGTGAAAATGAGCATTAAATTGATAGTTCTTGGTAAAAAAGCTTGGGACTGAGGTTCTAATTTGGACAGACATGATTCTTGGCAGTGCCTCTGTGTCTCCATCTGGTGAATGGGATTACCTGGCTGCCTCCTTTAACATCATGACTTACTAATTGAAGACATTTCTTAAGTTCTTTGATTTTGAAAAGACGTGTAGATATAGACAAGTCACAGTCGCGGTTTCAGAGAAGCACTAACACATCAGTGAAAAGGAAGCAGGGGCAGGACCAGGACTCCAGAATGGGGAAGAGCAAAAGTAGAGTGAGCTGTGCTGGTGGGGATGGAAAGTCAACCTAACAAAGCTGCCGGAGCTTCACTAATCCGTTTCCAGCAACGCTTGGGAGGCTACAGCGGGCAGAGACTCGGGAAGGCAGAGGGTACTTCTAGATGCGGTGGGAAATGTAAGCAGAGAGCCTGCCAGAAATGATGCTTGCTGATAGCAGGCACTTGGTCCACTTTTGCAGTCGGAGCCAAGTGGATTAAAACAACTCTGAGGGAGTATAAGGACTTTTTGAAATGTGCAAACCGAGAGGTGAGGGCCAGAAGGCACCCTGATACACTGATGATGACAGCTCAGGCCGTCTGGTTGGGGAGGGCCAACTGCTTTCCATCATTTCTCCCCCAGTTTAGGTGGGAAGAATCTTACCCACCTCACTCAAGTGCCAGCAGCCGAGCGTGGCTACGCTCCGGTGCCGGGTGCCCGCGCACAGTCTGCACCGGCCACAGCGCTAACCTGTGTGAGCCGCTCGGGATTCCAATCCAGCAACATACTTTAGAATCTACTTGGTGAAGTAAGGGAGTGATGGATAAGGAAATGCTTCAAGACTAAATGCCTCCTTAGGGCGGGTCTTAAATACCATTGTTGGAGGAATTTTACTAAAATTACTGGTCTTTATGTACTTTAACAGACTGCATCAGATTACTAATGTTAGAGCTCAGTGATAAGTGATTACTTCAAGAAATTAAGAATGCCTCATAAAAAAGGCACTTGAGCTGAGATGAATTTAGATGTTCTAAATGAAGCTTCCCTATAGCAGCTTGGTGACCTTTTGACACTACAAGATTCTTAACTGGAGGCTTTAGATACATAATACTCCAGATAAACCAGATTCTAAGCAATTGGCCTGAAAACAGAACTAAGGTTGGCCACTCAATGCATTTGAAAACTCAGATTCCTACAGATACGATGCAGACAGCAGAACGTATTCAAGTGGTTTTACATATGACAAGTGAAAGCATCCAGTGTGTTTTCCACTTGAAAGAGTTATAAAACTTCTACAAGCAGTTTAAATTTGAGACACCTTCTCAGAACATTGAATTGTAAACCTTACTCTTTTCAAAAATAAGGGAAAAACCCTTCACCTGGGAGAGCAAGGGTGGACTGAGGTGACCAGGCCAGGGTGTGTGTGTGTGTGTGTGTGTGTGTGTGTGTGTTTAATCTACACATCTCCCGAGAGGAACGGGCCTGTCGGTGTGTGCAGCTTTCTTCCTGAGCATGCGCCTAGCACTGCAGGTGGAAGCAGGTTCCAGATCCTTGAGGGCGTAGGGACAAATGGCTTTCTGCATCAACATCACTCACGAAATGCATCCCAGGGTATGACAGCTGCTCTAACAACCACACCAGTTCCTTAAATAACCATGTGACCGAAACCAGAGAGCTCTAACACCCTTTACTTCCCTAATTCTTCCAATCTCTCGTGTTCACTGCTCAGTTTGCATAAACTTTTTCTGAAGTCTAAAAATAGCAAGAGATATGGAGATGATGACAAAGTCGCCCTGGAAAAACAGGGCTTATCACTATATTTAATGTACAGAGTCAGAGGAGCCCTGGAGGCTCGAGCGGACTGCAAGTGACAGGCAGGAAACAGCTCTGCGGAGATCAGGGGAGGAATCATGGCAGCACCGCAGACACCACACCCACAGGGGGATGAGGGTGACTTAGATACGGCTCCTTCTAAGCAGAGGCTCGGATGAGTGTGCTCAGGAGACAAGGGGCGAAGAGGAACAAAAGACCTAGGGACCAAGTCCCAAGTGTGTCCCCTCCCCAACCTGGAGTCAGTAAGGATGGGGCTAGCTAACAAGAAACCACCACACCAGAACTGGAAACATACCCCGGCACCATGAAGGATTTTCTTACACGTCAGCAGGAATGTCATAAAGAAAAAGCTATTGTTCAATACATTGTGTATGTTCTGAAATAATGTTTAGATGAAACTTCAAGTTCTCACAGAAAAAAATCAGAAAAACTCATAGGCTGCTGATACCAGAAGTCTTCTCTGGGCCGGGCCTGGCTCCAGGGTGCCTCCCACCCCGCCTGTCCCCCACTGAGGGGACTCAACTCCTCTGCCGGCTGCTTTCCACCCCGGCTCCATCCCGGCTGCCCACTGGCCTTTGCCCTCCCCTGCTCTGGCCAGAAAACACACAGGGAAACTCCATTCTAGCAGACTCTGGTTGGCATCAAGCCAGTCTGCCTCCAAATCACGAGGATGGCGTCAGAAAGCTAACAGGCATTGAGACCGGGCTGCCCTTGACCTGGATTATTTCCTTGGATCCTCACAACCGCCTGATGAAACCACCTGTATTGATATTCTCACTTACAGATGAGGACACTGGGGCTTGCAGGGTAACTAACTTGCCCAGGGCCACACAGCGAAGGGTGGGGTGGGACTTGAACCCAGGCTGTCTGCTACTGAACGCTTTTTTGGTATTCAGATTCGACACTCACAGCTGGACATTCAGCAGGTATTAATCAGGCAGCTGTAACTTTCTAGGGTCTTTGGGGGGTACAGAGAGGCTTCTGTGCTTGGCCCTGTCTGTTCCTTGTTGTCTTGGACTGGGAATGAGGACGGGGACAGCATGCTGATCAAATGCACACATGACACGGGACAAGAATTTGACCCGAGATCCCAGTAAGCTGCAACATCAGCTGACCTGCCGAGAAGCTACCTACCAGCGATGAAGACAGTGTCCTAGCCTGGGCCTTACCACGCCCCCCTCCTTTTCTGGGTTAGCCTTATTCTGCGTAACTTCAGAAGGACCAACCAGTGGATACTGTATGGGAAGAAAGGAAAGAAGAAAGCTATCATTTTTTTTTTTTTTTTTTTTTTGAGACAGAGTCTCACTGAAAGCTATCATTTTTTGGTAACCGTTATGGGCCACAAATTAACTCACTGATCTCAACATCTCTGTTATGCTTATTTATCCCTATTTTTACAGAGGAAGAAACAAAGCTTGTAATGTAAATAAAAATATAAAGGTAGACTGGGGTCTTATTCAGTGGGGCTTTGAAGACCACTACTAGCAACTGAAGATTTCAGCAGGTGATGGGGAGCAGATAAATGTTTCTTAAAAGGGATCGTGTGAATGTGTGATAGGTTCAGCTCCTTTGGAGAGCAATTTGGCAGTATTTAGTAAGGACGAGACCCTCGTGCCCCTCGAATTGGCAACTCCACGGCTAGGGGTGAATTATGGAGAAGTACCCACATGTGCACGAGGAAACATGGAAGCTCTCTGTGGTTTATTCTTACAATGAAATACCACACAAGCAGTTAAATGGGTGAACTAAGGCGGCATGCATGGTATGAGTAAAGCTCTAACACATAATGTTGAATGAAAAAAGCAAGTTGGTAAACAATTAATTTATACAATATTAAGCCATTTATGTAAAATTAAAAACCATAAAACAACAGTGCAGACTGTTTATGGAAACAAAGACAGTGAAGAAGGCCCAGAATCACCTGCGGAATTTATACACCAACTTCAGGACAGTGGCTAATCCCGGGGAGCCGAGGAGAGGGGAGAGATGAAGGGACAGAGTCACACCTGTCTGTTCTATTATTTTCTGTACTTTCTAAAAAGTTTAAAATGTTCCCTAATTTAAAAATTAAGTGATCATGTCCCCATGTGATCTAAGCCCTGCTTTAAGAAGATGGTCTGGTGGCCACATGCGGGACAAGCTGGGAAGGGAAGAGGCTGAGGGCTGGAAGTTAGTTCAGAGAGGGGAACGCGGCTTCCGCTAGGACGTGGAGCAGAAAAGGAAATGAAGGGGGAGATGCAAGTGGCTTCAGAATGAAGAGACACAGCGTGTAGAAACCATCTGGAAGATGGTGACAAAGGATGAGGGGGCGAAGAATCACAGATCGCTCAGCAGTTTAAGGAGGGCCTGGGGCCACCAGGTGATTTACGGGCCTCCTGGTATTTGTCAATGCCCACATCTGAGTACCTTCCCCAGGTGTGAGAAGCTGGGCTGAGCACTGCTCGAGTTCATGGTAGTTAGAAATCGGCCCATTTAGAGAAACTCAGGCTTGTACATGGCAGAGTCAGGGTCCAAACAGGGCCCCTGACCCTGAGATGGGAGATGCTTGCTACGGCCAAGTGCCTCCTCAGTCTAGAAGTTCATGAGCTCCACGAGGCTGCCTGGTCCCAGTCCCTTCAGGCTCCCTTCAAGTCCCAGGAATAGCCAAGCCCACTCAGTGACTCACTGAATTCATGTGGCACTTTCACTTCTCATTGTAAATCAGTAAATTGGCACTCTGATCACTTACAGATGCTTAATACCTTCTAACACTTAACCTCTGCAGCTTCCTACCTCTCTCAGGCTAGAAGCTAATGCCCTTCCCAAGGCCCTAGGTGACCTGACCCCATATCCTATTGCCTCGTTGTTCTTAGAAGGTCCCCGTGCACTTCTGCCTCAGAGCCTCGACACAGGGCTCTTCCCGGCTCCACGAGGCTAATTCCCTAACATCCTTCCTGCTGTGTGGATCTTCAAAGCACTTACCACCACCGGACACATAATCTTTCTACTTGCTTATTTAAGGCCCGCTTTCCCCCCACAGAATGTCTATTTTGCTTACTGCTATGCCCTGGGGCCTGACAACTTCTGGTAATAGGACTGTGAGTAGGTCAGGCAAGTCCCTTCTACAGAAATCAAGTGTAAACTGTGACATGTTTACTAAAAATAATCATTTCAGTACAATGGAAAATGACCAACGGCAGGCAACAGCTCGAGAGGTGCTTGCTCACTGGGGAAGTGCTACCTCCTTGAGTAAGAATGGTGCAGTCACAGCCTCCGAGCCTGGGGGGTCCCCACCTATTTCAGGCAGTGAAACCCCTGAAGGTGTGGACTGAAAGTGTGGCTTGGTGGAGAGCAAGTGGCAGGCAGGGCAGCCACAAACTGAAGGAGGATATCTGCAAGCAGGAGAGCTACAGAAGCACCGAGACGTACAATCCCCACACATCTCTGAATGACTGCTGCATTATAGGTATAGGCAGAAAACTCCAGAGAACCCAGAGAAAATTAAAAGTCTCAGGAAACTTGCAGATTTTCTGTTCTCGTAATGCATTCCTCAACCCACATACACTCAAGTGGCAGAAAGTAGAAATCTTACTGGCTGAGGTCTCCGACCTCAATCTCCACCCCGATCTCTGACTGACAAACTATGCATGTGAGACCCCTGGGACTGGGGAAAATAATACTGAGTGACACTGGTGGCTGCCTACCACAGGGGAGGTAGAGCTCTCAGTTTAAGAGCAGGCAGGTTAACTACTTACTAAAACCAACAAAACCAACAACCCTCAGGCAAACAAAACAACCCAGCAACCCTACAACACATTATCTACAGTGCTAGTTGTCAACCAAAGGCATTACTAGACATGGCAAAGAAACAGAAGAGTGTGACCCATACTTGGGGGGTGGAAAACGTAGTCAAAGAAACTGACTTTGAGTGGCCCCAGATGTTAGTAAACAAAGACTTCGAAACAGCCATTATAGGCCAGGGTGTAGCGGCTCACACCTGTAATTCTAGCACTCTGGGAGGCCAAGGTGGGAGGATCGCTTGGGCTCAGGAGTTCGAGACCAGCCTGAGCAAGAGCAAGATCCTGTCTCTACTAAAAATAGAAAAAATTAGCCGCGCATGGTGGTGCATGCATGTGGTCCCAGATACTCTGGAGGCTGAGGCAGTAGGATTGCTTGAGCCCAGGAGTTTGAGGTTGCTGTGACCTAGGCTGACGCCATGGCTCTTGCCTGGGCAACAGAGTGAGACTCTGTCTCAAAAAAAAAAAAAAAAAAAAAAGCAGCTATTATAAATATGCTCAAGGAATTGAAGGAGAATGTGCTTGAGAGTTAAAGGAAAATATACTAAAAAAGAGTAAAAAGCAGGAAATCTCAACAGAGAAATAGACACTAGAACTAAATGGGAACTCTAGAGCTGCAAAGTGTGATAACTGAAATGAAGAGCTGAGCAGACGGGCTCAAGAACAGGTAAGGAATGGCAGAAGAATCAGTTAACTGGAAGATGATCAAGAGAAAATATCTGGCTTAAAGAACAGAGAGAACAAACACTGCAGAAAAATGAAGAAAGCCTCAGAGATCTGCTAGACAATACCAATATTTTAATGTGTGTGCAACTGGACTTCTGGGAGGAGAGGTGACAAAGAAAGGGGCAGAAAAAATACTTGAGTAAGCAATGGCTGAACACTACCCAAATTTGGTGAAAAGCTGTAACTTACAAATCCAAGAACTTCATGAACCCTAGAAAAGATAAACACACACAAAAAACTCATACCTAGGCACATCATAGTCAAATTGCTGAGAGCCAAAGAAAAAAATCTTTAGGAACAAGGGAAGAACAACCCATCACATACAGGGGAGCAATGACAAACGATGCAGATGCAATTAACAGCTGGCTTCTCATCAGGAACAATGGAAGCCAGAGGACAACAGAATGACATATTCAAAATGCTGGGGGGAAACCTGTTGACCAAGAATTCTATATTCAGTGAAACTATGCTTCAAACATGAAGCCAACAATTC
The DNA here is from genome assembly GCA_028533085.1 of Varecia variegata. NCBI lineage: Eukaryota > Metazoa > Chordata > Mammalia > Primates > Lemuridae > Varecia > Varecia variegata. The sequence continues at coordinate 6,082,623 of CM052439.1, forward strand.
CAGATTTAAAAAACTGAGACCTGCATTACAGAGCACTAGAAATGGTAAATGTGTGGGCTCATGCCTGTAACCTTTGGCATTTTGGGAGGCCAAAGCAGGAGGATCATCACTCAAGGCCAGGAGTTTGAAATCAGCCTGGGCAACATAGCAAGATCTTACATCTACGAAAAATGAAAAAAATTAGCCGTGCGTGGTGGTGCGCACCTGTAGTCCCAGCTACTTGTGAGGCTGAGGCAGGAGGATCGCTTAAGCCCCGTAGTCGGAGGCTGTAGTGAGCTATGACTGTGCCACTGCGCTCCGGCCTGGGCAACAAAGCAGAATCCTGTCTTGAAAAAAAAAAAAAATCCAAAATAGATGATCCAAAAACCGACAGAATTAAAAGGTTGAAAGGGAAAATAGGCAAATCTACAATTTAATTAGAGATTTCTATACTTCTTTCTCAGTAACTGGGAGGGTGAGTAGACAGAAAAATCAGCAAGGATATAGCATAGTCCCAGCCAAATAATAGGTGCTTGATAAATATTTGTTAAATAGATGAATTCTAGCCAAGTCAGTTTTTGTAAGGTTCCCAGAGCTTGATCCGCTTGGGTGAACTGGAAGAAACAAAAAAGCTATTATACCACTGCCTGAACATACACCGCACACACCAGGCACCCTGCTCAGGACACTGCATGGATTACTTCACTTAGTCCTTACCACACTACTATTTGATTGTTAGGAAAACAGTGATAAATTTTCTGAAATTAAGACCAAAGGCTAGACCCTGGTAAAGCTAGGATAGATTTAGTATAAGATTCAGACTGAAAAGCACTCGGCTTTTCCCATTTGGTAAGGTTCAGCATAAACATCAACTTTGATTGCTAAAACGCTAACTTCAGTTGGAAAGAACATCTTACTTTTTTGTCAAAAGATTTTTTTTGTGTGTGAAACTATAAAAGCCTATTTTGTTTTATACACAAAAGCTACCTTAAGCCGGTCTGCTCTGAGATGCATGTCCCCGTGGCACACAGCCACAGGCTTCTCCGTCCCAGCAAGCACACCTTCCGCAGCGCAGCTTTGCCACTCTTCCCAGGGGGGATGAAGTCTATTTTTCTAGCCCCTTGAGTCTAAACTGGCCTTGTGACTTTTACCAGTAGGATGTGGCAGAAGTTGAGGCCCTGAGAATTCTGGAGCCTCAGCCTCAAGAGGCCTAGAAGCTTCCACCTTCACCGTTATGGAAGAAGAGAAGCCCAGCAAACTCACTGGAGGAGACAGGCCATGTGGAGGAGAATGGAGATGCCCCTCTGACAGCCAGACAGCCGGACCATAAGTGATGCAACTTTGGACCTTCCGGCCCAGCTGACATCCAGCCAAACGCAGCCCCACGAGTGAGTCCAGGTGAAACCAGCAGAGGACCTGACCAGCCAACCCACAGAATTGGGAGGAAAATATTGTTTTTAAGCCACTAAGATTTGGGGTTAGCAAAGGTTAACCAACATGCTCACAAACATAACACTGAGCAAATGAGCCAGATCATGAGTGTATCACACCGTATGATTCCATTTATGTTAATTTCAGCAACAGGGCAAGAACTTGAGGGGTGGGTGGGCGTCTGAGTTACACAGGTGTATGCATCTTGCAAAAAGTCTCCAGGGCTTGGATCGGGTGAATCTGCCTTATTACACTTGTCTGGAGGGATGTCCACACAGAAACCATCGGAAGCCCCGCATGGTGTTCCATCCGGAGCATGTGCTCAGTCAGGGAACATCTGCTCAACAGCTGGTACCTGCAAAGTGCCGTGCCAGGCAGTGGAGACCCTCTGGAGGACAAAAGCCATACTGCCCCTGTCCAGTGGCACTCACAGTTCACTAATACAGAATAAGACGCAGCGTGAATAGCAGCTAAAATATGAATCAACTGTGAAAGATAGTATGAACATAAATACAAGCGAGTAGCACAAATCCGGCTGCTAAATGAATGGCACAGCGAATTCTCTGTGGCGGCTCTCCCCACACAACATTACTTTCACTTCTGTCTTTTTCTATTTCAAGTGAACTCACTCTGCTTTTCCCTTTAAAGATCTGATTTACATTTATCTGACTGCCCTCAGCAGCAGATCACGGCTTCACTTTAACACGCCATGCGCAACAACTGCTTAACTGTCAGTTCTGTAGTCCTGGTCAGTCTACGAAACTGAGTGTGGTGCCTTGCTCACATTGCTATTAACAGAAAATTGCCTCTATTTCTATGTTTTCTATAACAGACATACTCAATGTTTTACATAACAAATGTGGCACACAGAATTTAGATACAAAATAGCCCAATTTGAATAAAAAACACCCTGGGCCCGTACAACCAAGTCGCAGTGATGCAAGCAAGGCCCTCGGTTACTGCCCAGGGCACAGACAACTCGAATTCTGAAGGTGGAGGGGACGCAGGCCACAACTTAATTTTTCTCCAGTCATATTCCCAGATCAAGACACTAAGCGTTTCATCTTTGAATGAAAAGTCACAGTGACTGGATAGAGAGAAACATATTTATTTATTAAACAAAAATTGTAAAATGAAATAAGGCAGAATGCATTTAAGTGTGAGTATTAATCAAATAGTCAAAAACTAGAAATATGCTTCACTACATAAAATATACTATGATTTTATTCTAAAAATCTGAGATAATAGGAAAATCCATGCAGTACTTGGTAAAATTTTTAAAAAATTAGATAAGAGAGAAGACAAGTTTATTGTAGAGCACTGGTTGACCTTTTCTGCATCTGTTTCCATGGAAACAGATGTCAGACAAACACGGTTTGCAAATGCCTAGGAACCATGAGGTGTCTACAGGCCCTCACCTTGTTTTGAGCTGATGTCTATTTCCATGGAAACCAGAGTGGAAATGAGGGCAGCAGCCATGAGTCAGCCTGTTGGGTGGTTCGTCCCAGCCAGGGTCTGAGAGCACAGGAGCCGCCTTACAGAAATAAACGAATTGAGAAGCTGAAAAGGTACCAGGAAAAAGCAAAAGGCTTAGTTGGGAAACACTGGTTTCTTTATTGACTTGGTTAAATAGTGGAAAGACCCGGCAAGTAGGACAGGCATAAGACAGACACTTCTTTGCTAATTAGGTAACAAGGAATCAAAAGCATAGCCTGCCCCATGCCAAGCAAGCTGGCCACAAGGGGTGACCCACCAGAGGTGACACATGGAGGGCAGCTAGCCGTTGGCTCTTTGGACACATGCCCTGAAGCAGCTTCAAGTGGGTCAACAGTCTCACAGGTTATGTACGAAGGCAGCTTGAGGAGGCGGGAAGCCCAAACCCTCAACAATGTGCCTTTGCCTGTGGAACGTACGGTCACTCAGGGGAAGCCTGGTTCTATGCCTCATCGTTTCTGTTCTGCCACGTCATCCCACCTGCCTCCTCTCGTGTATAAAACCCAATTTCTCCATACACACGATCTGCCCCCATCCACAAGCCTGTGTTCCCCATTTTTATTAACAGCATCACCATCCTCTCAGCTACTAGGGTCCCATCTTTGGTTCCTAACTCCACGCCCGGTGAGTTCCAGCTCCGGTGGGCCCAGCACCACTGCCACTCATGCCTGTGGGCTCTCACGCCAGCCTGGGGCTAAATCTCAGTCCCACCAATTACTGCTCTGGGACCTTGAATAAATTTCTGAACCTCTCTCAACTTTGGTTTTCTCATCCATGAAATGGGGCTAATAATAGCACCTACTTGGCAGAGGGTCGTGAAGAGTGAGAGAGCGCGCGCCAGGAAAGCTCTTGGCCTGTGCCCGCACATGGAAGCACTCAGCAAATACGGGCTGTGTCGTCATGCTAAGCTCTCGGGTCCCCAGTTAACTTGAACGCGGATAGCAGAGCAGGCTTCTGAAGGCATGGCAGTGCTCACACCTCTCCCGGCTCACAAACCTTCAGCGGGGCTCCGTTTTCTGCAATCTGGCTCCAACCCCCCACCCCCCAGCTCTGTCTCCCACTCCCCTTCACGCTCCCTGAGCTGTGGCCGAAGTGACCTTCCTTGGTCGGCATCAGACCGGTGCTGTTGGCGCCCAACATTCCTCAGCGGGGAGGCTTACCTGCTCTGCAATTCCCATCTGGAACCTGTGCTCTAACACCTCTCTTACTTGCTAAGTTTCTTCCCTTAGTTTTTAACAAAGGTGGGGCCAGGCTGTGGAAGCCATGTGTTTTAACCATGTTTTTCATTTTCTCTATTCTGATGCTTTGATATCTGGGGCCTACTGACCTTGCAGGGACTGCCCCTGCCAGGGCCAGCCAATTCCTAGAAATACCGAACAATGTGCCCCTGCGTGTGCTTTTCAAATATAAACCAACTGATCCAGAGCTCATACCCCCATCACCTCTCACAATCCTGGCCACTATCCACTTGCCCTAATCACCCCAGAGCCAGGTGTCAGCCAGCTAGAGACGGTCCCTATGCCCAGAGCCCTCTGAAATTATCCAAACTAGACAATTCCAAGCCTGCATACCCTGCCTTGCCCTTTCTTTCCTGTGGAAATCACAATAAAGGCTCTTGCCCCTGTGTGCCTCCCCTGCCTCCTGACCGACCTTAGTTCTTCCCCGTGTGGCCCATGCGGTGGCACGCCTCTGCCTCTTGGGCACTGTGAGTAACAAACTATCTTTTCCATGGCAATCATCCCTTGACCTGTTTGTCTTACTGAATCTCAAATCTTCTGTTAATGCACTACATATCCTTGTCTAAGGCTCCTCTGTGGTGCCCGCGGTTCCAGTGCACGAGGGCAGGCCTGGTGCAGACGCCAGTGGCTGCTGTACAGCCAGGTGTGGTGGGCCTGGAGCAGATGCCGGCAGAGATCCTGAGGAGGAGGAGGATGATGCTTTAAAATGTCACACGTACTGTGCCAAATGCTTTGATATGTTTATCCTTTAGTGATGCCAGAACACCTGGGGATGCTAGAAAAGCCCCGGATTCAGTTCTGCCACCCCACCTGGCCTTCGTGTGGATACTAACGTTTACACCCAGGGGCCGTGTGTCGGTCAAGTATATCTAAAGAGAGCATCACATTAAGTTCTACCTTGAAAATTCATGATATAAAATTTTTTTTAAAAAGAAAAAGACCCAGTTTTCTGCCTTCTATCTTGATTTAGGAAATATGGTTTTCGTAAAAAGTCTGGCCTTCCTGTGCCACAGTCAACCACGCAAGACGGTTACGGCTCTGAGCTTACTGCAGCACCCAGACGGCAAACCGCAGGCCCACCCGCCTCCCATGCCCTCCTTCCCGACCCGACCAGCTTCATTTCCTCAGGAGCACATGTGCGTGTGCCAGTGGGCCAGGAGGAGTGGCTGGGAGCGGAAGAACTGATAAGACGGAGGAGAAAGATTTGGCCGCCTGGCTGTCCTAGAGAGACCAGATGTAAGTGGTGTAATTAAAAACGGTTTTCAGAGCACTGCTAAGTTGACAACAGGATGCAATTTTCATTCCAAGCCTGTCCCAAGTGCCTCCAAGTCTCCTGCCAAGCTAGGCCAAGGTAGGAGCATCTTGAATACTGATGGAAAGTTCAGAGTTTCCTAGAGGAAGAAAGGGCACTTTAACACCACGGCTTGTCACCGGGCCTAGAAGAACGAACCCTTAAAGCAAGACAGATGGAGCAGAGCTGTTCCCAGGCAAAACCAAGATGGAGTGGGGAGAACACCAGGGCAGGGGAGGGAAGGCCGAGGACATCCTGTGGTCTGCATGGTGTCCTCTGGGGAAGCACCACTGGAGGAACTTCACGCCCCAGCCCCAGCCCTCAGGCCAGGTGCCCCAGAGCTCCATACCTGTGCTTAGGACACCTGCAGCTCCGGTCAAGAAGGGAAGGAAGAACACGAAGACTATAAAACTCTTGCTCTGTCTTAAGCTTCACTGTCGCTACCCCTGTTGTCCAAGACTCGTTGCCCAGATCCTTTGTGTGGGTACCTGTCCCGTGTTGTTGTCATTTTCTATTGTCTCCTTGCCTGGGTTCTTAATCCTCACCTGGAGGGGCTCCTTAGTCACGACTGCTCGTACAGCTTGCTTGTTCCTAGCTTACTTGGCCTGTCTTCTTGGACTTAACTTCATGCCTTTAAGACTTATAAAAATTTCAAGTCCCTATCTAGCTAATTCTAATTTCACTTTGTTGGCTCTGTCATGCAATGTGTCATTACAATTCCATTATAACACCAATACAACCAACAGCCACACTTTTCTATTTCTTGTCTTGAATTCTAAAGCAAAGTATTAATTTGGCCATTACACTGTTCCAACTCTCTATCAAATAGTTTCTTCAAATGATTCACATTTGAATTCATTCACATTTGAATTAATCATTTTCCAAATGATTTTGAATGTGAAAAAGGTAAATGGCAGTGACTCAAGTCATACGTATTGGGTATTTAAACTAGATTTGAAGCACAGTATAAAAAGGCCTTAAAACAATGGAGACATGCTGTACTCACAGAATGAAGTACTCAAATTGTACAGATATCAATTCTCCTCAAATTGACCTACAGATTTACTGCAGTCCCCATCAAAATGCCAACTGTGGTGGGGAGGAATATAAGGAGGGAGGGAAAGTTTTCTGACTCACAGAAGGGAGGAATCTATTTCAAATAAAATTTCAAATAAAAAATAAGTATGATGAAAGCTATCTTTACCTTCAGTTTTATAGATGTCAGTGATTTACCTTATTGTAACTTAGGTAACATAACACTTTGAATATTATGCCAGTTAAGTTGGAGTGCAAGTGTCAGCTAAGTTGGATTACAATTTTGAGACCACTCATTCAGAATTTAATGAAAAAGGATCTGAATATTTAAACAAGATGTATTGAGTTCTTTAAATGTGAAAAATTGAAAATTTGTTTGTTATCACTTTTCAAGCTAGAAATTAACAATGCACTGAAGCTACATGATGGGTATCCGGGAATTCTCTGCACTATTTTTTCTGTAAATCTAAAATTATCCTCTCCCTGCCCCACAAAATTTTTTAAAACACAGCCACTGAAGAACGTTGCAGGGTGAGTTATCGAATTGCCTTGGCTAGAGAAACATACACAATAGCCTTGTATAGCTGACATTGCTGAATGCCTGCTGGATAGAAAGTTAGCAAAAGAAATCACAGTTGTGCTACTTTCCAATGAAACAATAGCCTGTTGAATTAAAGATTAAGCTGCAAACATGAATGCTGAGTTAATATTGCATGGGCAGAATTATGCCTGGACTTGCTATTTTGCTTGTATTTATCCAGTATCGACAGTAACTAATCATCAAGGATGTTTTATGTAAATACTTGGAAACAAAACACAAGTGATGCTGGCAGAAATATCATATTTAAAGTGTTGGATACCTTTATTGACTTTCATGGTTTGTCCTGAAAAATCTATTGACACTTGTACTGATGGTACAAAAACAATGGTAAAACCAGTGGTGCCTTGGCACAAACCAAGGCAGTAGCACCAAACTCTACCAGTAGTCACTATATTTCACTGCTATCACAGATAGATAGATAATAGCTAGACAGAAGATAGGCAGATAGAGTTTCATTTAAGAATGTTCTTGATGAAGCAGCAGGAATTAATTTTACTAAATCCCAACCCTTGTGGTCCATCTTTTTAATATTCTGTGTAAAAAAATGGGTCTACAGATAAAGCACTTCTGCTATACTAAAGCATGATGGTTATCTTGAGGAATGGCACTTGTTATATTATTTGAGTTGCAAGTCACTTTTCTCAAGGAACATTGTTATTTGAAAGAATGACTAGGCCGGGAGCAGTGGCTCATGCCTGCAATCCTAACCCTAACCCTAACCCTAGGAAGCCAAGGTGGGAGAATTTCTTGAGCTCAGGAGTCTAAGACCAGCCTGAACAAGAGTGAGACCTTGTCTCTACAAAAATTAGAAAAATTAGCTGGGCATGGTGGTACGTGCCTGTAGTCCTAGCTACTCAGGAGGCTGAGGCAGGAGGATTGCTTGAGCCCAAGAGTTTAAGGTTGCAGTGAGCTATGATGATGCCACTCTAGCCTGGGAGACAGAGTGAGACTCTGTCTCAAAAAAAAAAAAGAAAGAAAGAAAAAGGAATGACTGCCGGACAGATAAACTATGATGGTGGTTCTTCAGACTTGGGTATATGGCAGACATTTTTGTGAAAATTAATGAAGCAAAGCTGTCACTTCAAGGGAAACAATTAACAGTATGTGTTAACAATAATATAATTTGGCCGGGCGTGGTGGCTCATGCCTGTAATCCTAGCACTCTGGGAGGCCGAGACGGGTGGATCGCTCGAGGTCAGGAGTTCGAGACCAGCCTGAGCAAGAGTGAGACCCTGTCTCTACTAAAAATAGAAAGAAATTATCTGGCCAACTAAAAATATATATAGAAAAAATTAGCCGGGCATGGTGGCGCATGCCTGTAGTCCCAGCTACTTGGGAGGCTGAGGCAGAAGGATTGCTTGAGCCCAGGAGTTTGAGGTTGCTGTGAGCTAGGCTGATGCCACCGCACTCACTCTAGCCCGGGCAACAGAGCGAGACTTTGTCTCAAAAAAAAAAAAAAAAACCAACCAAACAAAAAAAAAAAAAACAATAATACAATTTGAACTTTCAAGAGAAGATGAGAATTTTGAGAAACCTATATCTGCCATTGTGAGCTTGATAGCTTCCCAATACCTAAAGACTTTCTGATGTGACTGGTGGTGATATTGACTAATGTAATTTTTTGATGTCATATAATGAAATGGGTCAACATTTGGAAAAACTGCAAAACATGGTAAACCAATATTTTCCAAATGATCAATTCATAACAATATAAAATCAATCTTGCATAGGTAAAAGAGCTATTGAAAGTGCAAAGTAGGCAGAATGCCAGCAGGAATTGTAAAGTAAGAAATTCTGAAAATCCACTCCTCTATAAAAACAATGAGAACACTGGCAAAAATTTTCAAAATCAGCTTTTTTAATTGATTTTGGAATTTCAGTTTCAATTTTCTCTGGAAATAAACTAAGGCTTGCAACAATCTGAGGAGTGTTTATTCAAGAAAAACAGCTAGCTCTCAGTAAGACTAGTGAATGTTATGGCATTTAAACTTGCCCTTTTCCCATCCCTGCTCTCTGGCTCCACAGTGCCATGAAAACCAAACAGCCTGGTAATCAAGGTAAAAACAAGCAGCCTAGCAGTCACTGCAGGGGGCAGAGCAGGTTTTGAGCTTCCCCAAAACACGATCCTTAGATAACTGTCATTATTTGACCTGTCTGGTAATTACCTGGAAACCCCTTTCACAGGGCTTGTCCTCATCCGACCTGAGAGCTTGCTCAGTGTCAACAGACTTCTCCCCAGGAGCTTTGTCAAAAACACATTCCTAAATAATCAATGGCTCAAAGAAGAAATGACAAAGAAAATTAGCAAGTACTTTGAAATGAAGGAAAATGAAAATGCATCCTACCAAAACTTATGGGATGTTGCAAAAGCAGTGCTCAGAGGGAAATTCATAGCCACAAATGCCTACATTAAAAAAGAAGAAAGATCTTAAATCAATAATCTGACTTTAAACCTTAAGGAACCAGAAAAAGAAAAGCATATTAAGTCTAAAGCTAGCAGAAGGAAGGAAATAGTAAACATCGGAACAGAGATAAATGAAATAGAGACTAGAAAAGCAATAGAGAGCATCAATAAAACCAAAAATTGATTCTCTGAAAAGAACAACAACATTGGCAAACCTTTAGCTAGACTAACCAAGAGAAAGAGAGTACTTAAATTACTAAAACCTTGGATGAAAGATAGGACATCACTACTGACCTTACAGAAATACAAAGGATCCTAAGAGAATACTACGAACAATAGTACACCAACAAATTAGGTAACGTAGATGAAATAGGAAAATTCCTAGAAAGATACCAATTACAGACACTACCTCAAGAGGAAATAAAAAATCTGAATACAAAGACTTATAACAAGTAAAAGGATCAAATTAGTAATAAAAAACATCCCACAAAGCAAAGTCCAGGTCCAGATGCCTTCACTGGTAAATTCTATCAAATGTTTAAAGAAGAATTAACACCAAACCTTCACAAAATCTTCCAAAAAACAGAAGAGGAGAGAATACTTCCTAACTCACATTATGAGGCTAGTATTACCCTGATACCAAAACCAGACAAAGATATCACAAGAGAAATCAAACTATGGACTGATATCCCTTACTAATATAGACACAAAAATCCTCAACAAAATACTAACGAACCAAATCCAGCAACATACAAAAAGGATTATAAATCATGATGAAGAGGGCTTTACCCCAAAAATGCAAGTGTGGCTCAAAATACAAAAATCAATCAATATAATACACCATATTAATAGTATGAAAGAAAAAAAACCCAAACAAATGATCGTCTCAGTTGATGCAGAAAAAGTATTTGACAAAATCCAACACTCAGCAAACTAGGAACAGAAGAGAACTTTCTCAACCAGACAATGAACATCTATGAAAAACTCACGGCCATCATCATACTGGATAGGGAAAGGCTGAAAATTCCCTGTAAGATCAGGAACAAGATAAAAGAGGCCCACTCTTATCACTTCTATTCAACATTATGGTACAAGCTCTAGCCAGGGCAATTAGACAAGGAAAGGAAATAAAAGACAAGTAGATTGAAAAAGAAGTAAAATCTCCCTATTCACAGATGACATGGTCATATGTATATAGAAAATCCTAAGGAATCCACACCAAAAAAAAAAACAAAAAAAAAAAAACCCAAAAAAACACCACCCAAAGCCACAAAAAGCAAACAAAAAACTCTTAGAGCCAATAAGTAAGGTTATAGAATATAAGTAGATTAATATACTAAAATCAATTGTATTTATATACACTAGCAACAATCAGAAAACTAAATGAACAAAATGTAAAATAGACCAATAGGTTTTAATTAACACAATAAAAATTTTTTGATATGATTTTTTAAAAATTTTTAAAATTTTTTTGTAGAGATGGGGTCTTACTCTGTTGCCCAGGCTGGTCTTGAACTTCTGGCCTCAAGCAATTCTCCTGCCTCAGCCTCCCAAAGTGCTGGGATTATAGGCATGAGTTACCACACTCAGCATGATATGGTTTTTAATTCCACATTGCAACTTGCTTGTTTATTTTTCTTTTTTGAGATATGGTCTTGCTCTGTTGCCCAGGCTAGAGTAAAATGGTGTCATCATAGCTCACTGTGACTTCAAATTCCTGGGCTGAAGTGATCCTCCCGCTTCAGCCTCCCAAGTACCTGGGACCACAGGTACATGCCACCACACCAGGCTAATTTTTAAATTTTTTGTAACAATGGGGTCTCGCTATGTTGCCCAGGCTGGTCTTAAACTCCTGGCCTCAAGTGATCCTCCCACCTTGGTCTCCCAAAGTGCTGGGATTACAGGCCTGAGCCACTGTATTTGGCCTGCGACTAACTTTTAATAAACTGTTACTTGTCCAGTTTTGAATGAGTATCAAAGAAAAATATTTATCCACAAAGTCTATGAAAATACTTCACTCCTGCCCAAATACATAAATGTGTGAGGCCAGATTTTCTTTATATCCATCAATCAAAACAACATATTACAACAAATAGAATCCAGAGGCAGATTTGAGAATCCAACTGTCTTTTTAAAATCCAGACATTAAAGAGATTTGCAAAAATAAAACACAAGGCTATTCTTAATAATTTTTTGTTTTGAAAAATAATTCTTTTTCATAAAAATATATTATTTATATTAACATGTAATAGGTTTATTGTCATTTTAAAATTAATAAATATTTTAATATTTATTTTAACATTTTATCAGTTTTATGTTCTCATTTGGCAAACTGTGATAAACAAAATACATATAAACAAAAGTTCTTTGGAATCTTTAATACTTTTTAAGAATGTAAAAATGTCCTGAAACCAAAAATTTGAGAACAGTCATTTCAAACCTTACATAAACATCTATTTTTTTCTTTCCTATGCATAAAATATTTAATAATTAAAACTTATATGAAAAAAAATCTTAGAAGAAAATCTAGGAGACTACAGGTAAAATTTAGGGAAACACTTTTGTTTTTTTTTTTGAGAGATGCGGTCTTGCTATGTATTTCCCAGGCAGGGACTCCTGGCTTCAAGTGATCCTCCCACCTCAGCCTCCTGAGTAGCTGGGACCACAGTCACGAGCCACTGTGCCTGGCTGGGAAAACCATAATCAGGACAGATAAGCTAGGAGCTGTAAAGGAAAAGCCAATATATTTACCTTTTAACATTTTAAAAAAGATTTTTAGCAAAGAGATTATAAAAATAAATCAATAATAAAAGATATCTTTAAAACACTTGTAATGAGGGTGACATCTGTCATATGGAGGGATTTCTAGTACAAACTGACACGGAAATAAACACAACTGAAAAACTGAAGAAAGGATATAAATGGGAAATTTATAGCACAGCAAATCCAAATAGTCAATAAAATAAACACAAAGATGCTCATACTCACAATTTGTCAAGGAAATGCAAGATTAAAATAACGAGATAGTACTTTACCACTATTAGATTGGCAAAAGTTTTTAGAAAAGAGTAATATAACCTATTGCTGGTGGAGATGGAAGGGAGAGGCTCCTTCATGCTCTGCAAGTGGCATCTGAATTAATTAGCCGTTTAAAAAAGCAGTCTAGAAAAATCTATTACAATTAAAAACACACATACACTTCAACTCACCAGGAAAAGCCCATATAAATAAAAACTTTGGTAAATAAGGCTATTTTTACAAAGATGTTCACTGCAGCATTATTTAAAGTAGCAAAAATCTGTAAAATTATAAATCCATGGCATTAAAAAGCATCAATTTGCTATCCTGGCCAACTCAGGAGGGTTTCCAAAAAACATTAACAAGAGAAAAAGGCAACATTGTGTATGTGTGTGTGTGTGTGTTTCTACCTCTATCTATATGGTATCTCAATTTGTAAAGCAAATATTATCGAAAGCATATATGGGTATGTGTGCAGGACATATATGTGTACTCTACGTGTGAATCTTCTAAGTATGAAAGCACAAGCACGTGCTGGGTTGTTCCCGTGGGTTTCCTGGGGGGGGGGTGTGCTTAGTGGGTGCAGGGGAGGAGCAAAGGACAAAGGTCAGGCTGTGCCGTCTGCCCCAGAAGAGGCCTCCCCTGCCTCCCTTCCTCAGCCCGCCCCACTCCCGTTCACCCCAAGCCGGGCACAGTCTTGCTCAGGACAGCTGTCCCCCAGTATTCCCAGAGCACTTGGAATTTCTGCAGCACTTCCTCTATCCATCCCCTTTGTGAACCTTTAATTACATATTTGTTTTCTATTATTTCTGCATGCCTGAAAAGAGACAACACAGGGTAGAGGTCAGGAGCATGGACTGGTGAGTCGACCACCTGGGTTTGAATCTCAGCTCCGTCACTCACTTATTCACTGAGTGAACTTGGCAAGTGAACTATTTTCTCTCCATCTCCTCATCCATGAAATGTGAAAAATAGGCCAGGCGCGGTGGCTCACGCCTGTAAATCCTAGCACTCTGGGAGGCCGAGGCAGAAGGATCGCTCAAGGTCAGGAGTTCGAGACCAGCCTGAGCAAGAGCGAGTCCTCGTCTCTACTAAAAATAGAAAGAAATTACATGGACAACTAAAAATATATATAGAAAAAATTAGCTTGGCATGGTGGCACATGTCTGTAGTCCCAGCTACTCGGGAGGCTGAGGCAGTAGGATCACTTGAGCCCAGGAGTTTGAGGTTGCTGTGAGCTAGGCTGACGCCACGGCACTCTAGCCCGGGCAAAAGAGTGAGACTCTGTCTCAAAAAAAAAAAAAAAAAAAAAGAGATACGTGAAAAATAGTAGCACCTACCACAGGGCTGCCGTGAGGAGCAGACGCGTGAACACATGCAAGGCACCTAGAACAGTGGCTGGCACACAGTGATGCCACGCAGGTGGGAGCTGCTGCTCTCAGGATGACTGTGATCTCACCTAGCTAGACTGGAAAATCTCGGAGATGTTTTAAACATGGACACTCTTTTAGATTTCTTTTGCACCCTTTCCCCATTATTTCCTAGAATAGTGTGATTCCAAGGTCCTCAAATATTCATTGAATAAATAAATGAACGACTCTTATTTGAGAAGCTCGTACAGAAGGAAATTACTGAGCATGTATGTGATTGTCACTTATGTGGCAACCAGCACGTAAATGTCCATGGCTGACTATACCTGGCACTTAATCCTATTTTGTTAAGAGGGGAGAATATCTGTCTTAAAATTAGTCTTCTAGAATAGTACAGGAAGGCCTTTCATCTCCACTTAACAAAGCTGCTTGTCAGTTTGACACAAAGAAACTCCCCTTAATATATAATAAGGAAACCTGAGCCGACTGGGGTGAGAACATCGGAACCAGGCTCTTGAGCCTTGCGATTTACCATCAGCCCTTTTGTAACAAACTACATGTATTTAATATAAAAATAAATTGCATTAGGTAACACATTTCTTCAAAGTGCTAAAGGAGATGTGTTTGAACCCTTAAATAGCAGTTGTCCATGTCCATTCTCTTGGGTGTATCTAATGATGCTTTTATTTCTCTGGAGGTTTAAATGGGTCTGGGGTCTTCAAGGTGGGACAAGAGAGTATAAGAAGCAATTTAGCAAATAATGAAAACACTTGTCCTCCCAATGCCATCCTCTCTCCTTCTGCCTTGAATGTTCAACTTGTCCCTTTCAACTGGAGCCTTCCCATCAGCATTTTAAAATGCTTAGGTTTCTTGCATCTGAAAACAAAACAAAACAAAACAACACTGCCCCCTTCGGCTACCATTACTCTTCTCCTACGCATGGAAATTGCGGGAGGAGCGGTATGCACTTATTAGTGCCATTTTCTCACTTCCCCTCTTTCCTCAAGCCGCTCCACTTCAGCTGTTGCTCTATCAGTCCACAAAAATGCGCAGCAAGTGACTTCCACGCCACTCTGTGTCCTGTTCTCACGCCTCCTCTCTGATCAAGACCTCTCTCCACTTCTCACCCACATTTCCTCATTCCTATGCCCCTCTTGCAGTTGCTAATGTCAACAAAGAGGGAGTAACTTTCCACACCTTTCTGCTACATACGCATATATATAATTCATAGGCATGTGTGTTTATATGTTTGCTTTTTCTGAAATACCATTCGCATTACTTTATGATTTCCTTTGACATTACATCCTAGGTAGTTTATAAATCAGAAGATATATTTCTAGTTCTACCTTTAAAATTTTTAAATTTTAGTATATAAATATATATTCAGACATAACTGAGTTTTTTTTTTTATTTCAGCTTATCATGGGGGTACAAAAGTTCAGGTTATGTATATTGTCCATGCCCCCCCATCCCTCCATAACTGAGTTTTAACACGTTAGATCAAGTCATTATATTTTTAGAAATTAGAGAGAAAAACTAGATTTTGCACTGGGGGGGTCCTCCTGAGAGTTTCCAGCGGAGCAGGACCAGTAGTGGTGGAAGTTTCAAGTGCACAGACTTCAGCTAAATGCAAGGCAAGGCGAGCACAACTTACTCTGGCCTCGGGCCCCACTCCAGTGGAGCCATTTTATCTTTAGAGTCACTAAACAGCTAACTGAAAGTAGTCGTTTCATTATCTGTGTTTTGGGTCTAAATATGAACTTTAAAAATATTTTACACGCTAAGCAGGATAAGATATAACCCTAACACCTTGAAAATAACTGTGCTGTCTCCTTCAGAGCTATCACCTTGGGAGGTGATAACCACATTTCAATAACAGTGCTACTACTCAAAGGATTCTTACAAATTTTCCTTTAGCCTAAGATCTGCCACTTTCTTTCTTCCCTCCAATTTTAAAAGACAGTTATAAAAATAATGCCTGCCCTTGGTAAAAGCTGAGTAAAGTCCAGACCAGCTCCACGGTCGCTGGGACAGCCCTGGCTAACACTCGCAGGGGGCTGTGAGGATCTTTAGGGAGGCATAGCCCGTGATCTGACCTCAGTGCATCAGGAAGATGTTTTGGCCCATTTGACAGATCCTTTCCTTAAAGCTTCCCAACTAAACCTCTTCTAGGAATTGTAAAAAGAAAATCAAAGTCTCAGGGCCACCCCCTCAACTCCTTATGCAGAAGAGAAGGTAAAAGCCTCAGGTACCTGTGAAGAACAGGCCTCACAGATCATTCATTTAGGAAATTTCTTGCTAACCTCCCATAAGCAAGGACATGCGAATTATACCCATGTCTAGCACCTAAAACTAAAGCCTGTTTGATTCCACACTAATAATGAATTACAAGTTTATCTTACAGGTAACAGGCAGACAGAATCAGACATTCTTCCACCTACCCAGGACATCCACATACTGGAAGCTTCCTTCACTCCCTTGTTTTATGTGAAATGTATTATAGATTTCCTGGGCCTCACAAGAATGTAAACACGACCTCATCAGTCCCCTTCCTACTTCCCTGCCTTTTTCCTTCCCTTAAATGAGATGATTTCTTAAAATGCTTAAGGTTCCAACCTCCTTTGAAAAACAGCCACAGGTTGTCTGCTGTTCGTGGTTTTCCCAGGCGCATCGTCAAAGTCTTGGCTTAATAAACCTTCACTGACTGAGATTTTTTCCTCAGTCATTTATTTGGGTTCACAGAATCTTCTGAAAATTCTAGTTATCACAACAAATATTTTCAAACATCAACCTCTTAAAAGAAAGATCTGTACACAGTAGCAAAAAGTCCAGAAAATTAAAAGAAGACCTCTACATTTGTTCATTTATAGTAGACTACAGTTGCTTCCAAAGGGAAATTTCCAAAAGTTGAATTCCCATCATTAGCCAGAATAGTTGAACCAAATGAATTTTCCCTTGCAAGACAAAAACAAATGAATTAACAGCAAAAACAAGTCAAAACAAAACAAAAACCAAGGCAAACTGAAAAACCCACAAGGATGACACAGGAGGAGGGAAAAATGGAACTTGAGAGGAACTTTTGGACACAATGACAAAAAGTTATTGAAACCAAATAATTACAACATTAACTCAAACGATAATTTAGAACCGTATTGAAGAGCCACGCACACATGTGGTGACTTATGACAGTCAAGGTAAGACTGCCCGAGTCACTGAGCTGGCCTCCATCCCAGGGCTTGGCAGAGCATGGCCCCTGGGTCAAAATGCCTGTTTTTGTAAGGCCTGTGAGCTAAGAACAATAGTTTTCCATAGTGTTCTGGGAACACAGCCCGTTCATCCATTTATGTATTGTGGATAGCCACTTTGTGTCACAACGGCAGAAGTGAGCGGTTGAAACAGAGACCGAGTGGCCCGCAAGAGACCGGCTAAATCTCACCCGGATTTTAGCCCCATCAGCTCTGTGTAACTCAGGCTGGTGTTTTTCCCCTCTGGATCCACCTTAGTAAACAAAGGGGCCTGGAGAAGATGACAGCCAGGACCTCTGTCTGCAGGTCAATTCTGCACTTGTCCGACCCGGCAGGAGGAGCCGGCGGGGGCGCCCACTGTCGCCACCTGCAGCCCCGGACGGAAACGGCAGGCAGAGCGGTGGCCCAGACCCCAGCACGTCCTCTTTGGTAGGAGCTGTCAAGTAACTATCTCCCCCAGCCGGTGCTATCAATGATGAAAAACCTGGCTTTTATACATTTTTTAAATCGATATACCAAAACTCCAAATAAAACCACGTCTTCCAGCATCCCCTTTTGGGGTGAACGCTCCCGCTGCACGACCGAAGACGACTCTATCCCACAGCGTCCACCGCAGGAGTCGCTGCTGCCCAGAATCGAAGGAAGGCAAATCATGTGTCACCAGACAACAGGTCTGTTCTGTTCTTTCTGGGTCTCCGAAGGAAAAGCAACACAAAAGCTTGTCATCTGAAAACTCATCTACGGTTCCAGAGCCACCACTCTTTACATCATTTCACAGAGACTCACGCGCATTAACTTTTGAACCTTCACACTCTAAAACACCAGGCAAGCCGAGTTTTCACATCTGAGGAAACCCATATCAAAAGGATGCAGATAACAGAGTACAGTGATTAGTGCTGCCAGCTCTGCACCAAACCCAGGACCCTCCCCCCAGAGATTCTCGCCATGAGCCTCCACGCCCACGACAGGTAGAGGCTCGGGCGCCTTCAAAGCAAAAAACTCCCTTCAAAGCAAAAAACTCCCGCTGAAGAACTGTTATCTTTTGACTTCCTATAAAACCCAAAGGATATGCAGCGCTGCAACTCTGCTTTCTGCAGTGAGCCCGCTGAAGTGTGCAGGCTTCAAACATGGCCACTAGGTTGTCTCACCAACCCCTCTACCCTTCTGTAGTTCCTATTAGTCCCTTCTGCAGAGTCTACCTCCATCCCCCAGTCTAGAGTGGCCTTATGATGTACCTTGAGCAGAATGTGGCAGAAGTGGTGTTCTGCGACTTCTGGGCCCAGAGAGGATTAGAAGCTTTCACTTTTTCCCTCTTGGAGCCCAGCCACCAGCCTACAAGGAGGCCCAGGCTAGCCCACGGAGGGAGAGGGCTCTGGGGGTGACAGCCAGCCTGGACCCTGAAGCAGCACTGCCCAGCGGAGCTTTAGGCAACCCACAGAACTATGAGAATTAAAAATCTCCACTCTGGACTAACTTGTCAAGGCAAGGAAGAGACTCGGAAATAGCTTGGTATGAGTTTTCTATGTGGTGTGAAAAGTGTCCAACTTACTTCATCGTCTTCATCTTCATCATCATCAGATTCAAGAACACCATCTGGTAGCTCTTCTGTAAGAAAAAAAAAATCAATGAATCAATGAATAACCAAGAAACATGGAGGGAGCTTTGGTCAAGGCAATCCCCTGGCCACCGCAGAGACAGGCAAACACCATCGTGACAACGAGGTTACAGCAAAATGACCTCACTCCTCACCATTCCTGGTCACAACCACTCCAGCCTTAGTTTGGTATCAACCTTAGTGATTTTAAATAGTACATCTCTCCATTTTTATCAGAACACATTTACAGTGGCATGGGAAAAATCAGAAGCTAACACAATTTGAGGGGAATTTTGGGGCAGGAAAGTAAACAAATATCTATTTGTAGGCATCATGCTAGATGCTGCCACACGTGTCATTTCACCTAATCCTGACAGAGATTTTGCTGTTATCCCCCATTTTACAGATAACACGTGGAGGTACAGTGAGGATAAGGGACCTGTTCAA
>CM052439.1:6101869-6147167 GCA_028533085.1 Varecia variegata
GCATGCCTGTAGTCCCAGCTACTCGGGAGGCTGAGGCAGTAGGATCACTTAAGCCCAGGAGTTTGAGGTTGCTGTGAGCTAGGCTGACGCCACAGCACTCACTCTAGCCCAGGCAAAAAAGCGAGACTCTGTCTCAAAAAAAAAAAAAAAAAAGAGTTTATGAAGGAACAGCAAGTTAGCGACACAATGGAGTCACAGAAAGAATGAGCCCGTTTCCTTATTTGTCAAATGGGGATCACACCACCTACTTCTCAGTGTGGCTGGGAGGACTTGACAATACACCAGAACTAAAGCAGCCGGCCCAGGCCGGGTAAAGCAGGCAGCACAGAGATGTAAGTTGCTTTCTCCTCCACGGAGCCTTCCCTGATGCGTGCGGAGCAGTCATCTGCCCGTCCCCTGAACACTCAGCATGTTATCTAGGACTCCGGATAGTGCACACCACTTTGGGGTGATCACTGCTTACCGATGAATGAATGGCCACTGACAAGTCTGGGTCTCTCTCTCACCCACTTACTGGACTGCGAGTCCCTGGGGACAGGGCATCAGACTTACTCATCCATCCCTATATCCCTATTGCATCTTCCTTATCACTTGTTTCTTGAACAAATGACATAAAGGTGAAGAAAGCCTGAAAGAAGAAAGTAGATCAAACAGAAAGTAGGAGAAAAGAAAGAACCAAACGCCATTCTTGAAGAGATTGCCCAGCACACTTATAAAGGCGGCAGGCGGATGCACCTAAATCCACTTGAACACCCAACCATTTCTTTGGAGGGAATATGTAGAAACCCCAGGACACCCCACGTCTTTGACCCAGCCCTCATGCACTGACTTCACTGGACCAAGGCCAGCGGGATATTTAAGTGCCCTGCCTGGCCAGGGCTTGCATGACTCCACGCCCATCACTGGCTGCCCACTGTCACAGAATGCAGTCTCTGTAGACATGAGGATATTATGCCATTCTGCATTTTGGCTGAAGTTGAATTACCTAACTTCCATTCCCTACCCATGAACAGCATACTCCTTTCTACCTTCAGGAAGTGCCTTTCAAAATGGTGGTACTGCTACTGCTATATTCACTAATTATAAACCTCTCATTTTAAAATATGGAAATCCCTTTTTTAGACTCTTGGCCATTTCGTGAGGCCATCGACAGCCTAGCCACACTCCTTTTTCTCTGCCTCGTCTGCCCAGCTCCCATTCCCCAACCCCATAAGCTGTTCGCCTGTTGGCTCAGATTCACCCCACAACCCAGAATAATCCAGTCCAGTGCAGGACCTTATAGACCTCAGCTCCTCCTCTCAGGGACGACTGTCTCCCATATGTTCCCTGAGTTGGTGCCCATCCCACAAGGTGCCCTCGCTCCAACAACTAACAGGGCATGGTGCTGGAGTGGCTCTAGCGCTCCTTCCTGAGGGCCTGGCTGTGCCTCTGTCCTCTCTTCAGTGACCAGCTAGTGTCTGTTGGTTCCCTTCGCTGAGGGCTGGAGTTATGGCCCATGCCTGGGCTAGGGGACAAACCTCCCACTCCACAGCAGAGTTGCTGTCGGCAGCTCACTCTACATTGTCAATGTCACCAGCTGGAATTTTCCTTTAGGCTTCACCAGAGTAGTCCTTCCCCACCTGTGGGATTACGTTTCTAAAATATACTTGACTTTTTATACTTGAAGACCGTAAAACTTTACAGAAAAAATAGTGCTAGAGGACTGAGATTGGGCTTGAACGTGTGAAGACCCACAGAGATGTTTTTACATTCACCGAAATAAAACAAGGAAGTCAATGCTCTAAATAAAGATGGTGGCAATGCCATTTCACATGTCTTAAGAACTGGTAAACTGCAACAATTCACACTCTGGTATTAATTTCCACTTGAGGATGAAGACTGGAGGGAAGCTCTCCAGGTGCTCCCTCTCCCAGGTTTCATTTTGATTTGATGCTGGTGACATATGTCCTAATGTGTGTGTGCGTCTGTCTGTCTGTGTGATGATCCTCCATCTGATGTTCAATGACTTTTGAATTTTGTTTCAGAGTAGCAGGCTCCTGGGTAATCACCTCTGGGGCGCTGCCACTGTCCCATGGATAAAGAATAACTTAGGGACTTGAGATGGAAAAAGAACTACTTTAGGCCCTCTTCACTTTCACAGGAACCCACCGAGTGGAGCAGGCATTTTCCCAGTCTTCCAGAATACTCAAGGCTATAAAGCCTTAGCTCTGCCCATTATAACTTCTGCCAAAGCACATCTCTCACAAAAGCGTAAACTGTCTCCTTCCTCAGCACACTCTAGCAAGCTGGTCCAAGGGCCAAAGTTATGTAAGAGAAAGAGATGTTTCTTGGGCCTGCATCCTGCTTCTAGGCTGCCGGGGAGGAGGGAAGACTGGCAAGGAAATGCACGTGGATGTGTCTCAACGGAGTGAAGCACACAGGCAGCCTTGAAGAAGATTCCCAGCCTGAACGTGACCCTGAAGCTGCAGAGCCCCCTGGCCTGGGAGGGGGGTTCTGCGTAGCTAAGGATGATGGAGCAGACAGGCAGCAACTCCCCACCCAAACTGCAGCCCACCCGGAGAAGGCAGGGGGCAATATCAGCCAGGACTGAAGTTCAGGTTTTATTTCATTTCTTTTAATATGCCAGAATAGGGGCTCAGCATCAAAATGAAGTTATTGTGGGAAATAAAGTCCTACTCTTTGCCCACCTGAATTTGGGATGACTTGCACCTGCTCCGTAAACTCCAGGGAGGAGGATGCTCAGATAGAAACGGGTAGACAGCCTCAAAGGGAGCAAAGATTCCAAGGCCGCCTGGCGGCTGTCCCCAGCCTGCAGACCAGGAGCCCCTTGAGCACCTGTTCCTGCGCCCAGGCAGTGATACTACACATTGGAATCACGTGGGAGCTTTAAAAACTCCCCCAGAGATTCTGATTTAATCAGTGTGGGGCACTGCATGAGGATTTCACGTCCCCAGGTGACTGCCCTGTGCAGACAGGCTGTGAGACATGAGCTGGAGGAAAGGTCACCTGGGGCTTCTGGCATTTCCCTTTTGCTTGGGCTTGGTCATGCTGCTGACTTGTGAGTAGAGGTCAGGAGACTCATTCTTTACCTTTTGTTCATGAGCTGAACAGGATCTGTGCACTTGGACTTGCAGTGATGTGGACAGCTGGGTGTCAGGGAAGGGCACGTAGAGAGGCCCAAGTGACAAACCCGGACCTGATGTTGGCAGTGCCAGGTGCCTCTGGTATCTGAATGGTGTCAGGATCCACAGAAAGAGCCAAGAGCTTCCGGACCACCCCTGCCCCATCCGAGGCTTCCCTGGCTGTCCTCTCCTGCTTATTATGGGATGCGGGTTGTTATGGTAATGGTGGAGGCTAGAAAGAAAGGGGATTACATTGCCTCCTTCCACACTGCAGCTGGCAACATAAATTTTTATGGAGCGAATGAATAAATGTGGAGGATGACGACCTTTTCCACGGTGGTGCTGGAAAGACTGGCACCCGTTTTCATTACCTGACTCCAGGACCCTGGGAAAGTCACCCTAACAGTGTGGCAGGATTTAGGAGGGGAAGGGAGGGGCTGCGTAAAGAGAACTTACAAGGTTAGGGAAGGGTTTCTGTAATTGCTTTTAAATTCTTTTTGTTGACTATATCCCTAAAGTGTGATAAGATATTGTTAATCTTTGGACAATCTGGCCTTGACTACCTGGATGAACTTTTGTTTGTGGGTTCACCTGGGTCTCCTCAGCTCCCTAAACGCTTCTTGAATGAATGCCGAAGATGACAAGCCCCTGCAAGGAAGTCCATGTGTCTTTCTGGTACATGCCAACAATTCAAAAGAGAGACCCTAGATTCTTGCATAAAACTGACCGGAATTAAGCTGCTTGATGATAAATTCTATCTGGCGGATCATTTCGGCATTGCCTTCTTTGATGAAGCAGCGTAGGATGTCTTCCATTCCCTAGGAGGATGGGAGAGAGTAACGGTTAACACTTCAGTGTTTCTGGGGACACTACTTTTCAATAAGGTAGTTTCATCTAATCAAAAAATGACTTTTGGGGGGAGGGAGAGGATAGGTACAATAAAAATCGTTTGCTTAGCACTAAACATTCTTTTTGTTCTTTTTATAATTCATAGTGAAATTATTTTCTTCTTAGTTGACTATCTGACTTAATTATCAGACATTTAACAAAAAAACTATTGTAAAATTTTACTGCATAATATTGCCTTTAGTTTTGGCAATATGTTGTTTTGGAAGTTGGTTTCTTTCCTGTGTTTTCCCTAAGTTTATACACTGCCTTCTGGATTTTAGGGTCAAATATATCTTTGAAAAGTGAAACCATATGTTTAAGAGAAGTAAATGAACAACAGAATCTCTCTTTAAACAGATATCATTCTTTTTCTATCAAAAAAATTATAACGTCACTATACTATGCATTATTTTCTTTATTATGATACAATGACACCAGAATTTTCAATATTGGCTAATAGAATTCCAGGGAAATGCAGAGGTAAGATATTGACTTAAACAGTATCTAATTCCCCTCCCTCCTTTTTCCTTCTAGGATTTGAATGAGTATGTACTGCTGGAGCTGATGAGGCCTTCTTGCCACCACGAAGGGAAAATGTGTCTAATAATGAACTCAAAACGGAGGAAGCAGAGTCCAGAGGTGCTGGCAGAGAAATGGATCCAGTGACATGTGAACCCTGAGCAAACTGTGCCTGAAGCTTATCCTGGACTTTTAGGTACATGACCCAGTAAGTTCCCTTTTTATGTAGGCCAGTTTGGAATCAATAGCTCTAAGTGAATCAAAGAAGTGCCAAATACTGCTCTGAACATGTTGAGTTCTCATCATCCAAAGCAGAGCATTGTAACTAGGATTATAATCCTAGCTCCCCATGAATTTGATGTGTGATCTTACTCAAATTAGTTAACTTCTCCCAGCCTGTTTCCTCAACTACAAATGAGGGTGACAACTCAAGTTGACATGAGATTTTTAAAAGATAAAACATGTAATTGGGTGTTGGTTATGTAGATGCATATATACATTTATCAAAATGCATGGAACTGTGTGTGGAAAGCCTGTGGATTTCACTGTTTGTAAATTCTACCTAAAAAAACAGCACCTAGTCCAATAGCTGGTACGTATAGATGCTCAAAAAATGGATGAGATTGCACTTGCTGTGGCTGGTAGGGCTCAGGAGAGAGGACTGTTAGCTGAAGTCAAAGGAAGAAGAAACGAGGTTCCCCGGTCACAGCAGAGTGAGAAGGGCAGAGGATTAGGACAGAACTTAGGGAACAATAACACTGAACTGGGCGGCAGAGACAGGTGAGCCCACAGAGGAGACGGTGAAGGAGAGGTCTGGCAGGGAGGAAGAACTCTGCAAAGGTGTCCCTGAGTCCAGGGAGGACTTTTCAAAGAGGGCATGGTCGGCAGTACCCAGCCTCCTGGGGCTCCAGTCAGACACCCGGCCTGAGCTTGTCTTACCAAAGAGACAGCCCTCAAGCAATGACTGCCTTGCCCTGCCCTGCCAGGAGAGCTGAACTTTATGTCTCTGTCTCATAAATAGATCTCCCCTGTTCTCATCCCCCCAGAGGTAAGGGCCAGGGGAAGGCGAACATTACGGAGAGAAGCAGTGTGGGAAACTCCCAAGTGCCAAAGATCACAGTCACCACCGATCAGTTAAGGAATGCCAGTGTCATGAACATTTTCACAAGTGGAATGAGACCAATCATTCACTCAGGCTCTCTTCTATCTTTTCTTCCCAGATGTTACTTTTGCAAGTGATTATCTGCTCACATATTTAAAGATCTTCTTATTCTCCTTTGCTTTCTTTCATATATCTCTAGCTTGGTGGTTTTGTTTTTTTTTTTTTTTTTTGAGACAGAGTCTTGCTCTGTTGCCCCAGCTAGAGTGCCATGGCGTCATCATAGCTCACTGCACCCTCCAACTCCTAGGCTCAAGTGATTCTCCTGCCTCAGCCTCCCCAGAAGCTGGAACTATAGCACCCGGCTATTTTTTTTTTCTATTTTTAGTAGAGACAGGGTCTTGGTTTTGCTCCAGCTGTTCTCGAACTCCTGAGCTCAAGCAATCCTCCCTACCTTGGCCTCCCAGAGTGCTGGGATACAGGCGTGAGCCACCACACCTGGCGTCTAGCTCAGTTATCACTTGGGGAAAAGAATCATAAACTCCTTCTTCTCTGTAACGAGGAGGGTTATTTGAGAAAGCTTTCTTAATAGACAATTCTCCAGTGAGAAATATCACTTATTTTTTAAAAATCAGATATATTAGGTAATGTTTAATCTAAATTACAGAAATAAGTCATAAAAATAACCACATTTTATCCTGAAAGTAATACCTTGTCATTTCAGATAATCCAGGCCAAATAACAACGCCCAGCCATGTGGAAAAGATAATAAAGGGGACTCAGGTATCAGCCGGAAGCAGTAGATGGAAAACACGCAGTGTGCGAAAAGTCAGTAAATAAGGAACTCAGGCTCCTGCCAGCCAGCTCTGCTTAAAGACCATCGTAAAGGTGATCATACAGAAACTGTATTTGTATTTATAGTGTTTGAGGAAAGAAAACAATCTGTCATATCTGGATGTCTCGGCAGGTTGAAGCCTCGGGTCTGGCATGATGCTGCAGCACAGGCGTGGCGAGCCCCTCGCTGGCCACGCGGCCCGGGCAGAGGATTTCACCCTCAAGCCTCAACTTCATCGGCAGCAAAATGGGCACGAGCAGTCACTGCTTCAGGGGGACCTTGACGGGGTTGGATGAGGTAAAGCCCCCTCACTGAGCCTGACAACAGGCACCGAACACTACACAGGCCAGCTGTCATCACGCTCAACAATTCAACTCTGGACTCGATTTTGTTCCAGCCCAAACAGTCTAATCTTCACTCGCTAAAGGTCATCAAGGGAAATTTTCCCCTTATAAATTCATATAGCTATTTCAGGGGAATATAAACATCTTCCTCTAATCATGAAAGTTATAGAAGTTCTCTGTAGAAAACTTACCAACTACATAAAAGCATAAAAATTACTCACAAGCCCCTACCCAGAGATAATTGTGAACATTTTGAAGTATTTCCTTCCATTTATGTACATTATTTTACATAACTGAGATCATATTGATCATGTTTCTTATTTTTTAACTTAACTCTATGATCATTATCATGTGTCCATAAAAACCTTATGAACATTTTCATAGCAGCCAACATCTCTCAATGCTTACTATGTGTCAGGCACTGTTCTAAACACTGTAGATGTTCTCACAATCCTCTGAGTTCGGCACTACGACACCCCTATCTGACAGATGGAAAAACGGCTACACTGAGAGGTGAAGTCACTAGCCCGATGATACACTGCGGGGAAGTGGCAGAGCAAGACTCACACCCAGGATGTGAACCCCGTGGGCCGAGGAGGTGCCACTCTAACCACTTCCCCCTCCTGCCTCTGTTTGGACTTAATCACTCCCCCAATGTTGGGCATTTACATTGTTTCCTGTGTTCCACTATGATCAATAATGATGCAATGAACATTTTGATACGTTAATCTTTGTTCGTGTTTTGTGGGGAGCTCCAGAGGAGAATTACTGGGCCAAGAATAGGAATATTTTTGAGGATTTTTATACATATTGCCAAATTGTTTTTTAAAAATACTGTATCAATTTGTAATCTTCTCAGTAAAATTTCCACACTAAGTAAGAAAGGCCCATTGCTAATGGGTGTCAGGGAATACAGCAACTGGGCTGACCACCTGTGATGGACAACTGTGATGCCTGTGTCTGCCGCGCCTTTAACCCTAGCTTCTCCACACTGTGTTAATTTACTAACATCCCAAGCCTGCAGCCAGGGCACAGGCACACGACCTGGACCATGCCAAGCAAACGCACTCACGTGAGACCAGCTCGGAAGTGAGCAATGTGAAGGACCGGGCACGGGGGGATACACGTTAATTTGGTGGGAGGTGGGTAGCAGCGGCCCTTCGCCCCCCCCGGGGAGAGCGGAGGCAGAGTTTCTGGCAAGCATGAGCTGTGGCCTCAGGGTCACTGTGGCTGCAGTGGTGTCACTGGAGCAGCCCTGTGGAGTGCTTGCGCCTTCCTCCAGGCTGGGTGGCTTCTAATGCCCACTCCCTGCCTCTTTTTTCTTTTTTTTTTTTAATTTTTCAATTTTCTTCTTCCACCCTCAAGGGACCAGCTCCCTGGCTCTCCCAGAGATTCTGGGAGCCTTTATAACCAGCAGAGCATCTGGTCTGCCCCGGGCAGAATGTGTGCTGGGGTTCAGGTATCAGGGCAGAGCCCCACTGCTGCTAACTACTCCAGCCCTCGTTGCAGGAGGCCTGCGGGGTGGGTTAAGGCAGCCCTATTTATCTGATTTCTTCTCCAGCCCCAGACCTTGGCAATCTCTCAAAGTTCAAATGGGCCTCATTTATCTTTTTCTCCTTTTTTCTGATATTATCTTAAGACCACTATCATAGCATTTGGTACTAATATAATTTTTATGTATATTCTCTGTCATTTTCTATAAGCACATAAATAAATATTTTCCATAATTGCAAGAACAGAATTCTTGTAATGACATATTCTGCTTTCATCCCTCATTATACAGTACAATGAAATTTTCCATACTGCCTCATACTGCTTTTCCTAATTATCTTCAATAGCTATTAATACATTGAGCAAAAGAACCATAATTTCATTAGCAATTCCTCTATACTAAACATTTATGTTACTTCCAGTTTTCACTCATAAAAATACTGAAATGAGGCCGGGTGCATTGGCTCAAGCCTGTAATCTCAGTGCTTTGGGAGGCTGAGGCAGGAGGTTCATCTGAGGCCAAGAGTTCAAGGCCAGCCTGGGTAACACAGCAAGATCCTATCTCTAAAAAAAAAAAAAAATTAAAAAATTAGCTGGGTTGGGTGGCACACACCTATAGTCCCAGCTATTCAGGAGGCTGAGGTGGGCGGATTGCTTGAGCTCAAGAGTTTGAGGCTACAGTGAGCTATGCTTACACCATTGCACTCCAGCCTGGGTGACAGTGAGACCTTGTCTCAAGAAAAAAAAAGTTGAAATGAGCATTGTCATACATAGAGCTCTTCTCTGTATCAACAACCAAAAGAAAATTAATGAGTCCAAAAGATGGACATTTTAGTGGTTTTTCATTTATACTGTCAAACTGCTTTTCAGAAGGTCTATGCTGACACATAGCACAAACACCAGCAGGGTCTGAGGACATCAGGTCTGCCTCTACTTCCCTAGCACTGTGCACGAGCAGATGTTAAGGTGGTGAGATTTCGGGTAATGTTTCCCTCATTGTCTTATTTCCTTTATTATTTGACATTTCCAGCCTCCCTTGCAGCTAGGGTGCAGGAACACGACCTAGATTCTGCCAAGCAAATGCACCTATGTGAGACTCATAAGCAAAAAGAATGTAATAGCTTTATCAATCTAGAAACTTCTTCAAGGATAAAAGTGAAATGAGAGAAATCTCAGGGTTTTAGGGGAACCTTATTGTGGATACAACCATCCCTTAGAAGCCACTCTTACAAATAGTTTAATAGGCAACTGCCTAGGTGATGTGTCCAAAAGCTTCCTCTGCTCAAGTTCAAAGGGGGTCCCTCCATAGCTCATGTCTTTAATCCCTGTTAAAATGCCAGAGGGGCCGGGCGCAGTGGCTCACGCCTGTAATCCTAGCACTCTGGGAGGCCGAGGCGGGCAGATTGTTTGAGCTCAGGAGTTCAAGACCAGCCTGAGCAAGAGCAAGACCCCGTCTCTACTAAAAATAGAAAGAAATGATCTGGACAGCTAAAAATATATAGAAAAAATTAGCCGAGCATGGTGGCGCATGCCTGTAGTCCCAGCTACTCGGGAGGCTGAGGCAGAAGGATCGCTTGAGCCCAGGAGTTTGAGGTTGCTGTGAGCTAGGCTGACGCCACGGCACTCACTCTAGCCCAGGCAACAAAGTGAGACTCTGTCTCAAAAAAGAAAAAAAAAAAGAGAAAAAAAAATGCCAGAGAGAAGCTTGTTTTATTTATATCATTTTATGAGTGACCCAAGTTTTCTTTTTAAAAGTCAAAAAACCCACAGGCTGTCTGGAAACCTATGTCAGAAACTATAAAGGAAAATATTAATAGTTTTGACTATAATTAAACCTGCTGTAAGACCAAAAATACTATAATTTTAAAAGACAAATAAAAATTGGGAAAATATTTGTCATATTTGTCAAATGATTAACAGCCCCTAATTTCCCTAATGACATCTCCTTTGATCCACAGGACACATAGGAGGGTGTGGCAGTACCCCCAGGTGGCCCCAATGACCCTAACTCCTGCTACTCATGCTGTCGTGCAGTCCCCTTACCCCCACTGTACCAGGTTGGTCTGCTGACCAACAGAATAAAAGTGACGGTATGTCACATCTGAGAGTAGGTTCCAAAGGACGCTGTGGCCTCTGTCTTGCTCACATTTTCTCTCTCTGGGATCACTCAGCTGCCATGTCGGGAGAAGGCCTGTGGCGCGGCCCATGTGGGAGGAAATGAGGTCCCCAGCCAACATCCAGAAAGGAACTGAGGCCTCCTGCCGAAAGCCATGTGGTGAGTTGGGAAGCAGATTCTCCAGCCCACGCCCTGCTTTGGCTGCCCTGGCTTAAGTCTCGACTACGACCTGAAGGATTCTTAGTTAGCAATCTGCTCTTGAACTTCTGTCCCACAGAAACCATGAAATACAGTCATGTGATGCTTAATGACATGATGCGTTCTAGGAAATTTGCTGTTAGACAATTTCATCATTGTGGGAACATCATAGAGTGCACTTACACAAACCTTGTGTCCCTAAACACAGCCAAACATAAAAGGTACAGTACAAATATGCTATTATAATCTCATGAGATCACTGTCACATATGTAGCCCACCATTACCGAAACATGGTTAGGTGATGCAGAGTTTAATTAAAAAAATTTTTAAGCCACTAAGCTTTGGGGTAATTGTCATGTTGCAATAGATAACTAATAACTAATACAAGTGTGTGTGGTTTAATTTCCAAACATTCGGGGATTTCCTTATTGTTAGGTTTGTATCTTTCACCAAATTTCTTCATTATCCAACCTTTTTTGGGGCCCTATTTTCTCACCTTCCTCTCCTTCTGGAAGTCCTATTAGGTATCTGTTAGACCTCCTGATGTCGTCACACAGATCTCTGAAGCTCTGTGCCTTTCTTCCATCTCTTTCTCCCTGTGACTCTCCCAGACTGCCACTCCCCCCACCTTCTCCGCCCATGCCCTGATGTCTCTCCTCCACGCTGCACTGCACTCTTTTCGATTTGATGTCACCTCCATTTTGTCGTTCTCTTTGTCCTACATGTTTTTTTCCTGTTCTTTGCCTTGGCTGACAATCCCTGTCTTTCACCTAAAAGACCATAATGCAGAATTTTATCCAGTTTATTTTCCCTTGTTCTTCAGTGAAAAAGCTGATTTTTTATTTAAAAACAGTAGGCAATTAAGGTCCATTGTTTAGCATCACAATGAATGGTCACATAGAATGGTTCTTAAATGAGTTTTTGTCTCTGGTGTAAATGTTGACATAATTTACATGACCAATTAGATTTAGCAATTCTTCTAAGTAAGCAAAACCAACTGGAAGAATGTTTTGTTGGTCTCAACCAGAATTTAGCCTGTGTTTCACTGTGGAAATAGAGTTAATCTCTTCACCACAGCATATAATACCCACGCTGCTAACCGGGTTTCACATGGTATAAGGAAAAAGAACAAAACTCCAGCAGTTTTTCTGATTAGATCTAGAAACATTTGTCCTTTCAAAATAATATACTGATCACCTGGGGCTTGTTTTTTACTTCAAATATAAGCACTAATATAAAAACAGTAAATACTGAATTCACAACTTATCAACCAAACCAAGTAGTGAGCAGTTTTATAATCTTTTCCAGTTTTTCTGTTCCATTTGGTTGCTATCAGAATGTCCACAACTTTGCAGAAATAAGCCTGCTGGGAACTCCCTAACACTGTGGTTTTTTTTTTTTTTGAGACACAGTCTCACTCTGTTGCCTGGGCTAGAGTGAGTGCCGTGGCGTCAGCCTAGCTCACAGCAACCTCAAACTCCTGGACTCAAGCAATCCTACTGCCTCAGCCTCCCTAGTAGCTGGGACTACAGGCATGTGCCACCATGCCCGGCTAATTTTTCTATATACATTTTTAGCTGTCCATATAATTTCTTTCTATTTTTAGTAGAGATGGGGTCTTGCTCTTGCTCACGCTGGTCTCGAACTCCTAAGCTCAAACAATCCGCCTGCCTCGGCCTCCCAAGTGCTAGGATTACAGGCGTGAGCCACCGTGCCCGGCCAACACTGTGGTTCTTAACCACTTAGGAGTTAGGGATCTCCTTGAGAATCTGATAAATACTGCAGACTCTCTCCCCAGAAAATTGCAAATATATATTTTGCATATAATTTCAGGGAGTTCATTAACGATCTGAAGCCCTTCTATGGAGCCCAACTGAAGACGTTCTTCCTCTAAAAGTTCTGAATTGTGGGCCAGACGTGGTGGCTCACGCCTGTAATCCTAGCACTCTGGGAGGCTGAGGCAGGAGAACCCTTGAGCCTGGGAGTTTAAAATCACAGTGAGCTATGATGACGCCACTGCACTCTATCCAGGGTGACAGAGTGAGGCTCTGTCTCAAAGAAAAAAAGTTCTGAACTGTGGCACGATGGAGGCTCACACATTTCTTGAGCACATTTTCTTACCATTGCTCTTGCTTCCTCACGAATGGATGGAATAGAAAGGATGCTGTACAGAGCTCCGTTCACATATGGCTGTATCTTTAAGGGAAGAAAAAAACAGACATTTGCAAGTTTTCAAATACTGTGCAACTCGATTATCAAACACCACACAGGAGAACAATCTGGCTAATGAGGAGTGGGCGTTCCCGTCCTCACAGCTGTCCTGGGCTCCAGGATGCAGGTTTCCAAATGGCAGACACATCCATCTGCATGTCCCAGTGACAGATACAATAAAGAGTCCCAAAACCAAATTCAGCACTCCCTCCTGCAGCTTACTCCTGCTACATTTCATTGCTTAATTAAAGTCATCTCTAACCCCTGACCGCCCAGGCTAGAAACTTGAGTCACTATTGAGTCCCCTCTGTTCATACCTCCTATGCTTGGTCTTCAAGCACCCTTGATAGGAACACCTCTTTTCCATAACCAGTGCTGCTGTCCTTGTACAAACATCATCGTCTATGACTTAGGCTACATCAGATCTCCAATCAGTCTCTCTACCGTCAATGTTCATCCTTTAATCCAACCATCATATCATTGCCAAAATGCTACAACATGGGCCAAATCATGCATCTCTCCACCTTGGAAGCCTTCCATACAGCCCACCTGGGAAGGCCCAATTCTTGTGCACAGCACCCAGGCTCCTTCAAGAGCTGGCCTCAGCCTCATCTCCCTCTGCTCTTCCCTCCCTGCCACCATGACGTCTCCATGCTACTTGAGTGACAACCCCCACACCAGGCTGTCCCACGGCTTGGCCAGGTTCTTGCAGTTGACCTTGCTGGGAATGCTCTCCACATACGTGTCTATCTGGAAAGCTGCTTCATCCTTTAACGCTCAGCTCAGTCATGTCTCACAGGGAGCCCTTCCTGAATCCTCCAGACAGGGCCTCACCTCTGCTCCTTGTACATCCTCCACGACTGCACTGGAGACAGCGTCCTTTTAGAATCACACTTGTGTGTCCTCTGTTATGAGCTGTCCAAGCACAGGACCCATGTTTTACCCATACAGGTAACCCCAAAATCAAGCACACACACGACGTGGTATTATGGCAGGGGCTTGATAAATGAGAGGCCCCTTTCAGTAGACTGTGCTGTGCCTGGCCCAGCAATGGAGGAGGACTTGCCTCCCACCACCCTAATTCAGCACCAGACTTTACCACTTTTAATGTCTGCCAATCTGATGGGTAAGAAAGGCATCCTATGGTTGTTTTTATTTTCATTTCCCTGACTACTAGTGAAATTGACCATCTTTTCATATTTATAGGCCATCATGGTTCACTATTCTGTGGATGATCTATTCATATCCTTTATTTTTTTTATTTATTTATTTATTTATTTTATTTATTTATTTTTTTGAGACAGAGTCTCACTCTGTTGCCCGGGCTAGAGTGAGTGCCGTGACATCAGCCTAGCTCACAGCAACCTCAAACTCCTGGGCTTAAGCGATCCTACTGCCTCAGCCTCCCAAGTAGCTGGGACTACAGGCATGCGCCACCATGCCCGGCTAATTTTTTCTATATATATATTTTAGTTGACCAGCTAATTTCTTTTTATTTTTTAGTAGAGACGGGGTCTCGCTCATTGCTCAGGCTGGTCTCGAACTCCTGACCTTGAGCGATCCACCCGCCTCGGCCTCCCAGAGGGCTAGGATTACAGGCGTGAGCCACCGCGCCCGGCCTATTCATATCCTTTAATCTTAATTTCTGTTGGATTGTTTGACTTTTACTTATCAATTTGTAGGCACTCTTCATTTATTAGGAATATTAAGCTTCTGTTTTATGTCATGTGACAATTTGGCAGGACTCAGTGGCCTGAAACTGACATATGCTGTGAGCCAGCCAGTATCTATACACTCCAAGGACACTATGGCACAGGTCCCCGCAGGGCAGGTGCTACAATGTCCACTGAGGACCGTGGTGGCAGCAAAGAATGGGAGGCACCCAAAGTGTAGTCCCTCGAGAGACTGCATGAGTAAAATGGCAGGGGTGCAAACAAGGGACTACTTTGCAGGAGTGATCCTTAAGGAACTAGATGTACAAAAGGCAACATGGAAAGGTCCTAAATCACGGGGGGAAAGTCATAAACAGAGTAAGATCCAGAGGCAACCTATTTCTACAAATTCAATATACAATATCACATTTCTTTTAAGGCTTCATCTAAATCCATGGGATACATTAAACACACCAGAGGGAGTGTTGATACCGAGGTAGGAATGTTGGGGGCTGGACGATAAGGAGAAAGAGTACCACAGGAGACAGCCTGGCACGGGCCAGTGAGGCCAGGGTGCCCATAAGAGAGAGGCAAAGGAAAAGCTTCCTGCTTCTGAGTTCTAAAATTTTAAAAATTATAAAAGATTTCAATTGACTTATAAAAATACCTGGAGGAGTTGGACACAGTAGCACACGCCTATAATCTCAGCTACTTGGGAGGCTGAGGTAGGAGGACCGCTTGAGCCCAGGGGTTCAAGACCAGGCTGGGCAACATAGTGAGAACCTGTCTCGAAAAAGAAAACAAAACAAAAAACCCCCAAAAACCCAGAGGTGGGAGAATATATACAACTTTGCAGATGCTGTAACTATCCTAGGCCAGCCATGCACCTGTAAGGTCACAGGTGCCAAGTACCCAGAGCAGCGCCCCCAAGCCCAGGGCCAGCAGTGCTGGCAGAGTACCTCATGGTTCTCATGGCCAAGCAGATCTGAAAGGACTTTGAGCACGAGGCCTGCCACCTTGGCACACATGTTCTTCCCTGTAGGAAACAAACCAAAACAAACATGACACGTCTAAACTCAGAAGCACAGTTTTAGGTCAGGCAGACGGGTACAAATCTTGGCTCCTCTGCTTATGAGCTATGTGACCCTGGGTGAGTCACTTAACCAACCTGAGCCTCAGTTTCCTCCTCTTTAAAATAGGGATTATTATTAATACTTATCCCAAAGGGTGATGTAGACGTAAGTAAGCTAATGTATGTAAAGGACTTAGGATAGCACGGAACCCAGGTGCTCAGGAAATGGTGGTGGCTATCACCAGCCAGAGCACAGAGCCATCCACTGTAGTGAAAGTTCAACACGGTACAGAGCAAGGTTCCACCTCCCAAGTGTAAGCACCACTAGCCTAAAAATCATACAAGTATTTTAGTCATTCCAAACATCATCATAAACACTGCAAATAAATTGATAATGAAAGAAAGCTGATAAATGTATTAAAAGCTAGGACCTTTTGCATATGCTATTTTTTAAAACAGAAGACTAAAAAACAGTCATTTACTCAGTCACTATCACACAGTTATGAGGTTCAGATTACAAAGCATCTGAAGGTGAAGATGCTTCCAGCAAATACCCTGGAGCCGGCTATTGACCCAGGTAAGCTTTTTCTCTAAACTCTGCGGCTTCTCAGACTGGAGGTGGCCACAGCCTGGACTTGGCACTTCTTCTAAAGGAGCCTCTCTCATCCCAGGTAACAGGGACTTTCAATGGGACATAGTGCAGAAAAGCTACAATCACCACCTTTACTGATTGCGTGAAGGACCTGTGATGCCCACAGGAGCGCCCCGTCTCCAGAGGTGGTGGGGAGACGACTGAATACGAGCAGGAAGCCCGGTTTATCACCACTGCTCCTGCCACCAACATAGTCCTGTAGGATCCTGGGAACATACTTCTCTCTCTTCAAAGAAGGGGATCATAATTCTTAACTTCTTACATTCAAATAATGCAATGAAGATGAAGAAAAATGTAAATGAATTTAGTTTCCTCTTAATGTGGGCACTACACAGATACAAGACATTCTTTCCAAGAGCAGAATGGTATTTTGGCTTCGGGGATTGAACAGCTTTACACCTAGCTGGAGATGCTTCCCACTCTTTTCTCTTTTCAGTTTTCTATGAGGAGCCTCAGAGCAAAGCATGCAGGCTCATTGGTAACCAGATTCGAGGGCCAGGATCTTGTCCCCTCTCCTAGCAGAATGGGGGCAGGGCTGTGAGACCTGCACTCCGGAGGCAGAGGTTCATGAGCAAAGCCACCGAGTACTCCAGTGTGTAGTCAGACAGGCAGTCGGGCTCCTTCAGAATATCAATCAGCCAGAAGATGAGGCCGTCTTGAATCATCGCTGTCTGCAGCGGGCGCCTAGGACAAAATAGCCTAAGGTAAATTAAAACGGGCAAGAAACTTTTCATATAAGAATATATAGTAATGTGGCCAGGTGCGGTGGCTCACACCTGTAATCTTAGCACTTTGGGAGGCTGAGGCGGGAGGATCACTTAAGGCCAGGAGTTCAAGTCCAACCTGAGCAACATAGTGAGACCCCATCACTACAAAAAATAGAAAAATCAGCTGGGCATGGTGTTGTGCGTGCCTGTAGTCCCAGCTACTTGGGAGGCTGAGGCAGAAGGATCGCTTGAGCCCTGGAATCTGAGGTTACAGTGACCTATGATGACGCCACTGAACGCTAGCCCAGGTGACAGAGCGAGACCCTGTCTTGAAAAAAAAAAAAAAAGAGTATGTAGTAATGTGAATGCATAGCAGAAAGGACAAACTGTACAGAAGATATAGATTCTGAGGACTATTTTATTGTTAAACCCATACAACTGAAACAATAAAAATTCTTTTCCTTGCAGGGATATTGCTAAGGGTTTATAGAAAGATAAGGAAGTTAGGAGGCCTCCCACTTTGAAAGCTTCCTTGTCAATATTTAAAATTAGCAGAACATTACTTCAAATATTTAATATATATTTAATGATATTCTACTTACTCAACTCACGCAACAGGGCCATATAAATACTTCCTTAACAAATAGATTTTTACCTGTGCTCTATATAATCCAGCTTAGGCATTTTGAGCTGTATGAATATAAAGAAAAACAAAAAAGAGCAAAAACCCAGCTTATTACCATTTGATTCAGATTGCTATCACAGGGTAAGGGTAGTTTAATGACCTGGGTAATACAAATTATAAGGAATGATTTTCCACCCAAAGTCCGGGTATAAAATCTTGCAAAATCCCATGCCTCATCAAAATGTGTAATGGTGAATGCTTTCATGTCAGCTTTAAGAACTGATGAGATTAAATGTGGCAGAAGAAACCATCTGAATTATTTGAAAATCAAAACACCATGGAGAAGCCAGCACTATACCTCTCCTGATTAACACGTTATGGTAAAACAACCACCCAGGACAGAATAGCAAAGCCAGTGTCCCTTCATGCTGTTCTTAAACACTATCCCGACCCAACCAGTGAGACTTACAACACGAATGCAATGAGACTGTGCTCTCTTGGTAAGCACTACTTTCTACACTCATTGCAGAGCCACTGGAAACTGCAAAAGTAGTAAGCACATTCACAGAACAGAAAAGCTTAAATTACTGTTGGAGGAAAAGACTACATAGGCAGTAAACATTTGCATTACCAGAAAGAGGTATTTCTTTACCATATCTTGTGTCTGTTACTCAACTATAGTTACTAAATTTCTAAAAATTTCCCAGATATGGTCAACATCAAGCTAAGTTATCTCTACACACAGACAGACACGAAGTGTTGGTGTGAGCAGAGGAAGCCACAGCTCTGGGTATCACCTACGGTTCTTCTCAATCCGTACAGTCAGAACAAGACATTTGCACTTAGACTATTTCACCTTGCAGGCTTCTGGTTATCAGCGAGAGTTAGTCAGACGTTAAACGCACTGGATGTGAAGAAAGTGTGTTCATAAGGGGACTGACAGAAAAAGATGAGGACTCCTGGTAGTAGAATCCCTTTTTTTTTTTTTTTGAGACAGGGTCCCGCTCTATCATCTGTGCTAGAGTGCAGTGGCGTCAGCCTAGCTCACAGCAACCTCAAACTCCTGGGCTCAAGGGATCCTTCTGCCTCAGCCTCCTGAGTAGCTGGGACTACAGGCGTGTGCCATCATGCCTGGTTAATTTTTCAATTTTTTGTAGAGACGGGGTCTCACTCTTGCTCAGGCTGGTCTCAAACTCCTGACCTCAAGTGTTTCTACCACCTCGACCTCCCAAAGTGCTAGAATTACAGGCATGAGTGGTGGCCCTGCTATAGAATTTTTAATAAAGTGAATGAGAATGTGAGGTGGTTGTGAGGGAAGGACTGGAATAATTACCATATGACCCAGCAATTCCACTCCAGGCACCTGTCCAGGAGACAGGAAGACACATGTCCACATAAAGACTTCGGTGTTCAAGTGCTCACAGCAGCATTATGCGAATCAGCCAAAAGTGAAAACAGCACCAACACCCATCAGCTGATGAGCGGATAAACAAAGCGTAGTATATCCACGTACGGAGTGCGGGCCAGCAATGGAAAGGAAGGCAGTACTGACATGTGCCACACGGACAGACCTTGAAAAACCTTCATTGTGCTAAGTGAAAGAAGCTAGTCCCAAAAGAACACACATTATATGATTCCATTTACATGTAATGTCCAGTTCAAGTAAATCTTCAGAGAGTAGGTTAGCAGTTACGTGGGCCGGGGAAGGAATGAGGAGTGACTGTAAACGGGCATGAGCGAGGTTGCTGTTGTGGAGATGGAAATGTTCTAAAACTAGATTGTGGTGATGGTTGAACAACTCTGTAAATACACTAAATATCACTGAATTGTAGACTTAAAATGGGTGACTTTTATGATATGTAAAGTATGCTTCAATAAAGTTGTTAATTAAAAAAAAGCTCCAGAACACATGAGATCTGGTTCAAGAAGACGTGTCTAACTGGGAAATCTCCAACACGGATTGGTTCCAAGTCATGGCAGATCCCAGGCCGAGTCTACAGGGGTGGGCTGCTGGGATGTGTTGACACGGAACCAGGAGGCCCTCACCCTGATCCCGCAGGACTGTCCCTCACGCTGAGATGTCCCCCCTGTGCGTGGCTCCCACAGGGGGCTGGCAGCAACTTGAAGGCCGAGGCTCTATCAGGTCTTATTCATGTGTCCGTCTCTAAGCCTGGCAGGTGGTCTGGGACGCAGTCTAGCACCTGGCTGGCACCAGATGAAGTCCATTAGGAGAATATAACCGTGCTTTTAAAATGTCTTCCTCCATCCTGCAGCCTTGAGCAGGACAGTTTGGTGGAATAGGGACAGGCTTTCCAGCTCTGCCTTGGAAAGCTGCCCAACCTCTCCTAAGTGTTAGAAAAATATCCTCTGCCTCCTGGGTTGTCATAGGAATAAAATAAGCACTAAATAGTGGCTAAAACAACCCCAATCTGATGTCACAGGAGCCACATGTCCTCTTGCACAGTCATCACCTGAGGCTGAACTTCTGCAGGGCCCCAAGGACATTCTCCCGGGTGATGACGTCCTTGTCCTCCTCCTTCAGCCTTCCCTCCAGCATCCGCAGCACCATCGTGTTCTGCGCAAGGTAGAGGCGACCTAATAATATGCCAGACGCGAAACAGGTGAAAGGTGGATAGAAGTCATCTGGTGTGCTCCAAACCCACTGTGTGTGAAAACTTTGTTTGCATATAACACAGTAGAGTTTGGGTAATTTTACATTCTTACTAAAATTTATTAAAATATATTTCTTGTAAAAATTGGTTTTATTCAATCAGCTATCTAATGGATAGAAAAACCAGACTTCTTGGAAGCTAAACATAATTCATCACCATGTTCTTGTGGGGAACAGTGTCTTTTTATTTGCCCAGACTCGATGGTCAGATCTACAAGAAGAAAAAGGGGGTGGATCTGTAGTTATGAGCCCTTGGCCTTTACAATAGAGGCAGCCAACAAGTGGTGCAGGCCACACTCCCTGCTCTTGCTAGATATGCCCAGAGCCTGGAGGAGAAGGTGGGAGCCATTCCCAAAACTCTATGATAAGCCCAGGATGGTCACTAGCCTGCTATGGGTTTCTGAACTGATCAGAAGATATTAATTATGGACACAAGTTTCAACAGTATTACCATATGAATGGTCCTCAGCACATACCCTGGCTTAAAATAAGTGTTTGCCAAACGGATGGAAAAGTGAACAAATGAATGAATGAATGAATGAAGAAAGTTTTAGAGTATCATACATTCATAACTTGAAAACTCCCTTTATTCACATTAAGAAGAACTCAAACAAGTAAGAACTTATCAAAATGGCATGTTGCAAAATCAGTTTTTTTCTGAGACAGACTCTCACTGTGTCACCCTAGGTAGAGTACAGTGGCATCAGCCTAGCTCACAGCAACCTCAAACTCCTGGGCTCAAGCGATCCTCCTGCCTCAGCCTCCTGAGTAGCTGGGACTACAGGTGTGCACCACAACGCCTGGCTAATTTTTCTATTTTTAGTAGAGACAGGATCTCACTCTTGCTCAGGGTGGTCTCAAACGCCTGAGCTCAAGCAATCTTCCTTACTCGGCCTCCCAGAGTGCTAGGATTACAGGCGTGAGCCACCGCGCCCGGCCTCATTTTGAATTCAGTTATGGTGGCATGTTATCTTTGGAATTTTCAAATCCTTTGATTTAAGAATTTATAGTCTTTTGGAGAAAATGGTGTAGTGCTTATTAGAATCAACTTTGTTTTACCAATCTTATTTTTTCTTAAGTAGAAAACTATAGAAAACTGCATTCATTGTCTGTTATATACTTGAAAGCAAAATACTTGAAAGCAAAATAAGAAGTGCTATATCACAAAATCAGAAAGCTGATAGAATAAAACCAGAAGGCTTACAAAATAAACTCCAAAACCATCAAAATGTTCTCTGACATAAATTAAAGCAATAGGAAAACTAATTTTCACAAAAGACCTTAGCGGAATTAAATAATAATAAATTGAGGAAACATATATTATCTCTAAGAAGCTTGGGAGCAATGCTCACTTTCAAAGGGAAAAACCCATCAGTAAGATCTAGCTCTTCTCTTGAAGGCAAGCTGCCATCTCACCTTCTGCTAGCGACGCAAAGGCGTTGACGAGCCTGGCCGTGTACTGCCGCACCACCTCACTCTTCGAGTGCAGCAGCTGAAGCACACTCCTCTGTGGGGAAAAGATCAAGACAGACGAAGAAAAGGGAGAGGTCAACATACGTCTCCTCTGCCCAGGCCTGAATTTATCAGAGGTGAAACCAACAGACTAAAGCCAAACATTTCATCTGCAAGCCTTGATTTCCAATTGATATTTGACGAGATCTGGAAAAAAGTTAGTCGGACTTCTAAATTAAACGCATTCACCACACAAAGCGCTCAGAGCCGTGACTGGCCCAGAGGAAGCAATACTGTTCGTCGCTGTCGTCGCTGCTGCTGTCCCAGGTTAGAATGGTAGATTCAACAGACACACCTAAATTTTGCCCCCTCTAAACCACAGTAAGACTGCAGTAAATGGACTTTTAAAAAAGACATAAATTCCTTGGGACTCAGAGAACAGCATGAGAAGCTATAAGGACACAATTTTGGAAGCAGGAATGCAGGACAGTAACAACGGGCTTAGCAGGCCCAAGAACGCCAAATCTCAGGCAGCAACGGGCGATGCAAAATTACCCAGTTTCCATCACTTACTCCTCAAAAG
This sequence comes from Varecia variegata, assembly GCA_028533085.1. Lineage (NCBI taxonomy): Eukaryota > Metazoa > Chordata > Mammalia > Primates > Lemuridae > Varecia > Varecia variegata. Next base: position 6,124,108 of record CM052439.1, read on the forward strand.
CCTTCAGAACTGGGAAAAAGAAAGAAGAACGATGAAAGTTGTTGAAGTAGCAGCCTGATCTCACTCATGCCGCTCCTGCGCACCTCTAGCACAGCACTGGGGGAGGGGCTCTCTTGTGAAGGTGACACAAAGGGTCTATGGAGCAGGGGACGCTGGCACAGGTGAGCAGGGGCTCTAGACGAAATGGAGGGTCAGCGTCTAACTGCAGGATGAATGCTGAGCAGAGAACCAGCCCAACTCCTCCAACCCCAGGTGGCTCCCAGAACACTGGCAATCAGACTTTCACTCTCGGGAAAGGAGACTAAAAGACTTCTCAGAGGAAAATGACCAGCCCAAGAGGAAAGAACTAGACACCCTGAAACCAGAGGTTCCAATAAATGGCTCACCCGGATCCTCCTCAGGGGAGCAATCAGGGCTTCCCATCGGCTTTTAGTTAGCCCGCTCTCACTCTCTCCTTACGAGATGACAAGGACCACCAGACGCGGGAGGAGAGCTCCAACATGGAACACAGGGCCGGAACAAAGGGGAGGAAATGAGAAGAAAACTAAAAATAAACAAAAATTCATCACTAATATCCTCAAAGATACAAGAAGCTGTATTGCAGCCACAAAACAAGAGAATGCTATAAAAAAAGAAATAAAAAGCTCAACAGAAGGATAGAAAAATAAAGATGAGGAAATCTCCCCTAAAGAGGAACAAAAAGAAAAAGATAGAAGATAGGAGAGAAAAGATAAGAAAAATAGAGAACCAGTGGAGGAGGTCCAACATTCAGAAATAGAGAACAGAGGAAACAGAAAGGAAGAAACCATCAACAAAACAACTCAAGAAAAGTTCCCAGAACCGAAGCTGTCAGACAGAAACAGCCCAAAGTGCTCACACCAACCGATCAAGACACAGCTCGTGAAGGACGTCAATGGGCAGTTTACTAACACTGGTGATAAAAAGAAGATTCAACGTGCTTCTAGAGAGAAAAATAGGTCACATACAAAACACCAGGAATTAGAATGAGTTTGGATTTCTCAACAGCAAAACTGGAACCTAAAAGACAATGAAGTCCCAGCCTGAGCAAGAGCGAGACCCCGTCTCTACTAAAAATAGAAAGAAATTATATGGACAGCTAAAAATATATACAGAAAAATTAGCCGGGCATGGTGGCGCATGCCTGTAGTCCCAGCTACTCGGGAGGCTGAGGCAGGAGGATTGCCTGAGCCCAAGAGTTTGAGGTTGCTGTGAGCTAGGCTGATGCCATGGCACTCACTCTAGCCTAGGCAACAAAGTGAGACTCTGTCTCAAAAAAAAAAAAAAAAGAAAGAAAAAAAGATAATGGAGCAATGTTTTCAAAATTCTTAAGGAAAATTATTTACAACCCAGAATTCTATGCAAAAAATAAAGACATTTTTAGACCACACGTGGTGTCAAAAAACATACTTCCTGTGCATCCTGTGTCTAGAAGCTGTTATCCAAAGGATGTGCTCCACCCACTGAGAGATTAAGCCAGGAAAAAAGACGACATGGCGACTGGAAGCAGAGAGGCAGCTCAGGGGAGAGGTGAAAGGAATCAACAGAAGTTTGCTGAGGAGACTCCTGATGCAGGGGGCCACAAGTCCAGACTGAACTGAGCTCACTCAGGAGGGTGACATGTTGAAGGTTGTTGTCCCCAAGATGCCTACTGCCAGTGCACCATCTTTATTTAGGTCAAATTCTTATTGAAGTATAACATCTACACAGAAAATTGTACAGATGATGAGTATACTGCCTGATGAGTTCTCACAAAGTGAACATGTGGTAAACTGGCAACTCCTGAACTATATTGCCTGTTTGCACAATAGAGCGTGCAACTCGCTTTCCCAGGGTGCTGGTGCTATGGTGTGAATGTACCCACCAAACTCATGTGGAAATTTAATTGCTAGTGTAACGCTATTAGGACATTTAAGAGGTGATTATGTCAAGAGGGCTCTGCCCTCCTGAAGGGATTAATGCCGTTATCTCGGGACTGGCTTAGTTATCTCAGGAGTAGCTCTGATAAAAGGATAGGTTCCACCCCCATTCTCTCTGCCTAGCATGCCCGCTTCTGCCTTCTGCCAGGGGATGACCCTTGCCAGATGCTGGCGCCATCCTCTTGGACGTCCCAGCCTCCAGAACTGTGCACCAAATGAGCTTCTATTGCTTGTAAATGACCCAGTCTGTGGTGTTCCGGTACAGCAGCAGGAAACGGCCCAAGACAGCTGTTTAATCGGTGAGTGCTAAGAGCGTCTGCTACTCCAGCACACACATTGTGAAGCTTAACAATAGCTTTACATTTTAGAGCACTCTGATAAAAACTCAACTGAAATAATATGAAATAAAATGTAGTATCTTCTTTACATGTGCCAAGTTCAAGGTCCTGATCCTCCTATGGTCCAGTGATGCCTGGTGCAGACACAAGCAGGAAGGGCGGGAGGGAGGAGACCACCACATAGAGACTCCTCAGTGCCAGGCCCGGGCGAAGCACGTCCCTCACGTGACTGCACTTCATCATCTCAACAACAGCCTGAGGCTGAGTCACCTGCTTAAGATGACCTGGCTAATGAGTGGCTTAGCACAAGTTGGAAAGCAATTTACCTCACCCCAAATCTCATACTTTCCCCACAGCGTCAGTAGACCTATCTGGTCCAAAGCTGTATATAAATATTGTGTTAAAGACACATTTTCAGTCAGGCCCAGATGAAAACACCCCTGAAATTGCTTATATACTTTGTCCATCCTAAGTCCTACTCAGTTTTCAGGACTCATGGAACAAAGTGAGGTACAGGAAAGAGTTGGGAATTTGAGAAAAGGAAAAATGGCAGAAAAGTGCTCCAGGGATAAATCAAGCAGTTCTAACTTTTTAAGAACTTTTTACTAGAGTTCGCTAGTGAGGTCGGTTACCCAGGGTGAATAAGAGGTCTCACTAGCTGGCCAGGCGGAGGCTGCCATGTGGTCACTGTGCTGAAATACGCACAGACACGAGAGCTTCCCCATCTTCTAAGGTCATTCCTCGCACTGAAGGCCCTGGCCGGGCCCCGGGACATCCCCAACCCACCTGGCTGTGGCTGTGACAGTCCAAGAGGTCGTTGCTGATGTAGGCTTGCAAAACGGTCTCCCTCTGCTCTCCAGGATGGGATGTGGTCAAGCGCTGGAGTGAAGGAAAACAAAAGCAACAAGACCTAAGTTACTTAGGACCAGGGGGGAAGCTTTCACATAGCAGGTGCAGGTAACTATACATATAACCACCCCAAATGAATAACACCCAGCTGGGGGCTAGTTAACCAAGCAGCCAGTCAATTAACAAGAACTTACGACGTTGGACTTCCTAACAGGTGGCGTAGGGGATGTTGGAGTGAATTTTTCACGTGAAATCCTCAGAGAAGGAAGCGGCAAGGTTCCCAATTCTAAGTGTGCGGACAAGGGAGAGCTCACCAACGCCCAGAGGGGCTTTTCTTGTAGGAAGGAGCTCAAGAGTTGGCCCCTGAGGATGGGCAGACTATTAACCAGCACAGGGGAACATGAGTGTAGTGGGGGACAGGGAAGTGTGATCCAGCTCAGGGAGGTACAAAATACAGGGTGCATTTGAGCAGGCTCAATGGGCAGGGCCCAGAGCAGGCTGCAGAGCGCTTTGAATGCCTGCCATGCAGCACACTAGACTCTCTCCTACCCCACAGGGACCAGCTCTGTGTGTGTGTGTGTGTGTGTGTAGGGGCTGGCTGGCTGGAATTCTGAAAAGCCTTAAGTCTGTCACGTTGCCATCAGTAAGAATTTACACACTATCCACAGGGCTAGAAGGAAACTTATGTGCGTGTGCACATGCACGTGGGTGTGCAGAGGTGTGAGTTGGGACATGAGAAAGCCATGTAACTGCAGTGAGCAAATGTCCCTGCTTCTCTAGGAAAATCTTACAAAATCAAAATCCCGAGGCTGCAGGCCCTGCTTTAGGCCAAAGAGAAGGCAGATATGCAGAGAACATGCTGGTTCTTGGCGTGGTCAAGAGGACAGCAAGAACAACAGACACCAAGGAGCGGGAGAGAGAGCCGGGGAGGCCTCCAGAGGCAAGTGTTGCTGACAGATGCTGACCACCGTGGCCGGGCAAGGCTTCAAAGGTAAAGGGGGATCGTCCTGAAGGAGGGGTGTGCCCAGAATGTCACATGGGACGTTGCCGACCTTCTGTCAAGTTCACTGAGGTTGAGGCAAGGGCAAGGGGCTAGATGGGGGACTGGTGAGGGACACAGAAAAATCGTAAGAAACCTGTTCATTTTTCCTGTGAACATTCTGCGAAAATGTCATTCTCTCAGCAAAGGAATACCCTGTCTCCTCAAGAGTGGGCATGGACTGAGAGGACGTGCTGAGTGAGCAAACTAAGAGCCAAATAAAAGATGAGTTTGACAACTTGAGCAGAGAGGAAAATGGCCAGGGTGGGGACGGCCACATGCTGCCCCACCCACTCTGGACAAATGACACAAACAAAACGAGAACAGACATCACTGCTTGACCACAGGACTCTTCCTGCTGATCCAGGAGTCTCAGAGCACGCCTCGAGACACGTTTCAGGAAGCACCAGCGAACATCAGAAGTGTAAGTGAGAACTGTTTGTATCCAGAGACAGGGAAATTGCCCACAGGATTCTGATGTCAAGAGACCTTGAAATCTGGAGATCCATGAAGGGGTTTGATGCTAATGCATGGTGAGTTAGAATGGATCATTCAGTTAAACAGCCAACCAGTGTTGGCTTAAGCCAGCAGTTCTCAAAGTACAGTCTGGGGAACCCTAGGGAGTCCCCAAAATGCTTTCAAGGGGTCTACAAGGTTACGATTATTTTCATAATAATACTAAGATATGACTTGCTTGTTTCATGCTCAATCTCTCAGAGGCTGTATGAATTGGGACACTATGACAAATCAAATGCAAAAGCAGACATGAGGAGCCAGCTGTCCTCCATTAAGCCAGACATTAAAGAAATTTGCAAAAATGAAAAATGATGCTATCCTCAACTAATTTTTTTATTATTTGGAAAACAGTTATTTTTCATAAAAATATGCTATTTATGTTAACATATCATTCATTTATTATTCATTTTAAGGGAATTAATAGATATATTTTTAAGAATTTTCTCTTAAGAAAATTCTCAAATTTCTAATTCTTCTAATTCTTCTACAAATTTCTAATATTGTAAATATTGGTAGATAAACTTCATGTAAGCAAAAGCTCTTTGAGGTCCTCAGTAATTTGGGGGAGTGGAAAGGGCTCTGAGAGCAAAAATCTTGAGAAGCAACTGCTGGCTTACACTGTGACCAGTCTGAAGACTGGGGAGAAAAGCAACAACGTAGACTCGGCTTGCTGCCCCTAGAGCCTTGTTAACCTGAGTTCTTACCCTTGAACCTGAACCCTTGAGCCTGCCCAGGGGGGCTGCATGGCAGTGCCTGAACAGAGGTTTCTGTGGGGATGTGGAGTGAGCCCAACTCCACGCTGTCACACGACGGTGCCCACAAGCAGGGAGTGGGGCTCATGACCAGGAAAGGGCCATGTGGCAGGGGCAGTCTCCAGAGCCTTGGACCTGCATGTATCACATCACACAAAGGCAATGGCAACTATGATATCAATATAGGATTGTTAGGTTTTTGTTTTTTTTTTTTAAAGACAGGGTCTCCCTCTGTCACCCAGGCTGGAGTTCAGTGGCATAATCATAGCTCACTGTAAGCTTGAACTCCTGGGCTCAAGTAATCCTTCCAGCTCAACCTCTGGAGTAGCTGGGACTACAGGTGCATGCCACCATGCCTGGCTAATGTTTTTATTTTTTGTAGAGATGGGGTCTTGCTGTTGCCCAGACTGGTCTTGAACTCCTGTCCCTCCGGTGATCCTCCTGCCTCCCAAAGTGCTGGGATTACAGGCGTGAGCCACTGTCCCAGGTCAACACAGGAGTTTTTTTAAAAGGAGCCTAAGGCTACCTTCAGAAGCTGTTTTAAACTTTCATTCTAGATGTCAGCAGGCAGCAAGAAGAAAGATTTTTAGATGGGTTAAAAGATACAAGCAAGGTAGCCAGCCAAGAAAACCAGCATTGGTTTGGTTTTGTTGTTTAACTTCAAGGAAAAGGTACCTACCCAGCGCAGAGCCTGCAACAAGAAGGCTTTTAAGCGATCGCTCCCCCAAATCAAATCCTTCTTCAGTTTCTCATAATCCAGGGAGGGCAGTAATGGGACATCCTTCAATCTCCTACTCAGCAAGCCAAGTTCAAAGAGAAAGAAAAGGGTAAAAGGGCATGTTCATTACAACTCCTGAGCATTATGACACCTGATCTAGAGTTGTGCAGATAGACCAGCAGTGGACAGCTATTCCCCTGGGCTCCCGAATGAACTCCCAGCTTCCACACGGGCTGGCTGGGTTCCAGGTTTCCTGCCCGCTGCTTCAACTCGCTCAGTTCCACCCGTTCTGCTGGATGGACTGAGGTTCTGTTTAACATTTTTCCTAAAATAAGGAGTCTCTGCCTGAACAGATTTAGAAATCTCCACATTCACCTTAAGCCAGGGCTCCATATCATGGGAAAGAAATCACCTTGGAGGCATCATAACTTTCCACCAAAGTTCCATTTGGAACTCTAAGCAAAGCCCAAAGACTACTGCATCAGCAGGCCCCAAGAGTTCCACCTACAAACCTGAAGCCACTGTCCCGCTCCAGTCTGAGGGACCTGACGGGGGAGTGTGAAGGACAGATCAGGGGTCAGGAAACAAGTGTGGAGAATAAGTGGGTGTGTGGCTCGGCCAAGGAGGTAGAAGTGTGTGGTCAGGAAGCGGCTGGTGGGTACAGCTCTGAGACCGGCTGGCTGCAGGACGATGTGCAGACTCTCCTCAAGAAGTCCCCAAACCATTTGGTTTTATTACTAATTTAAAAATTTGTATTGATACATAATAATTATACACATTTATGGGGTACACATCATGTTTTGATGCACGCATACAATGTGTAATGATCAAATCAGGCTAATTAGCGTATCCATCACCTCAAACAGTTCTCATTTCTTTGTGCTGGGTAAGACAGATCTCTGATTAGAGATCTACACAGCTCAGACTGACCCAACACCTGCCTTTGGTTAGCCAGAAACAAAAGGAATCACCTCAGATTCCTTGCCACTAAAACCAGTGTCTTCTTCACATTTTGTTTTGTTGAAGAAAAGGAGATGTACAGAAAAGGAGAGTGCATGGAAACACGGGTAAAACGTAATGAGGTCTGTGGTCTAGTTAACGGTACCGGATCAATGTTAATTTCCTCATTTTGATGTAATGCTACAGTCATTTCAGATGTCACCAATGGGGAAGCCGGGAGCCTCAGCTTCCTGTAAATCTATATTTATTTCAAAATAAAAAGCAAAAAACCAAAACAAATGTATGAGTCTTCTAGTATAAAGGGAAAAAAGGAGACTGCACAATACTAAATGGAGATTCATGAAGAGTTTGGGGAAGAGCTGAAGTTGTAGGTTTCATTTGCTTTCAAGGATGAAATGGAAATGGAGATCACACACTCTTGGAGGCAGGGCTTTGGGTAATTTACATTTTCCCCTTCATATATTTCTGTAGCATGCAGACTTTCTATAATGAGCATGTATTACTTACAGAATAAAAAATTACATGCTAGTTTCTTTTAATGTTAGTTTTTTAAAGACAAAATGAGATTTTCTTAGAGGGTCCAGGAAAGAGAGCAACAAATGAGAGCTCAGTAAACACTCCTGGGGGAAAGTGTCTTCCATTTTTTAATGTCAAACAGTAAACTCACACACATGTGCACATTGATTGACACTTTTTTTTCCTGAGGCAGATACTATTGTAAGTTTAAAAATTAATAGAGCTACTTTTAAATTTTTTATTGTAAGTAACTGGCCAGTATTCTTCAAAAGTGTCAAGGCCATGAAAGACAAAGACTGAGGAATGATTTTATTAAATAAATCAAAGGAAACTAAGAAGACATGACAACTAAATTAAAATAATGGAACGATTGATAAAATGTGAATAAGGTCTATAGGTTAGATGACAATATTGTATCACTGTTAATTTTCTTATTTTGATAACTACTGGTCTTGTGTGAAATAGTAACACTGGGAAATCCGGGTGAAGGGTATATGGGAATTCTTTGTACTATTTTTGAAACTCTGAAATTATTTTAACAAGAAAAATTTTAAAAAACAATTTAAAATTTAAATGAGCTCTTGTTCTAGACAACGAAGTTCCAATTGCAAAAGCAAGTCTGACAATGTTCTGTAGCTGGGGTGCTTCCTCTGAAGGGAAGAAAAACTGTCATATTTGGGCCATATACACTCGCCAGTAAAGGTAATATTACCAACGAGGTTTATTACCAAGTTTATTAGCAACTAAGTTGGTCAACAGCTCCACAGTTCTGTGGTCCAGCCACTCTCCGGCTGTCCAAGAAGACCGTGTCATGCCTTCTCCTCTCTATTCTTGACCCCTTTACTCTCTGCAGGTGACCTTGCCTCTTACATCACTGAGAATAATATCAGCAAACATCTCAAGAGTGTTCGCTATGTCCTTGGCACTGAACTCAGGGCTTTCTACATATTAACTCATCCTTACCTTCAGAATCCTATAAAAGAATTACTTTTATTCTTCTTATTTCATAAGTGAGGAAACTGAGGCACAGAGAAGTTATATAAGTAGTCCAAGGTCACAGAGCCAGACACAGAGGTGGGATTTTAACCCTGGCAGTCTGTGCTTGTAAGTGCCACACTATACTGCAGCCAAAGCAGCAGGAGAGAAAAAAAGTGCAGGTCAATGTCAGATTCAGGCAGGACGGAGGGAGGAGGAATGTTCCTCTGGTGTCTGAGGAATCTCATAGCTCCCTTCCCCCTCCACACACACACACACACACACACACACACACACATACACACCAGACTCAGAGGGCCACCAGACTCCATTCTAGTCCAGTCAAAGGTCCTCAATTCTCTTACTGCTAGAGCACACATACCTGGTGAACATGCATCAGACACTCCCATGGGTGACAACCTAACTGATTTGGATAGGAGTGCTCGGGCATACTCAAAGCTATCCTGTAGCCCTGGTCACAGCATGAACCAGCAGAGAACATAAAATTTAGAGACCACATCACTGTTGACTGTTGACTGCACTATGACAGTAGATTAAGTTCATTTCTATAGAATACCATAGGAAAAATTCAACAGGTTTTTTTCCATTTGATGCTACCTTACAAAAATAAATAGAATTAACATTAAAAGATAATTCTAGTTCAACATTACTTGTAAGTACTGGTATTTCCTTTAATATCCACATGGAGCTCTAGCTCAAAGGCATTATTCTAAACTAGGCTGCTAAGATAAGTGTTTATTAAAGATATTTTGAATTCTGGTTTTACACATGGCTGTTCCCCTTAATAAAAATTCCTAAAAGGAGTTACTTACACAGGTGCCAGGGAGGCTCGTAACATGGTGGAAGCCTGAGAGCAAGGGGACAGAAGGAAACAGACCGTGTTAAACACCGACAGCAATGCCTTGATCCTAAATCACGCTAACAGCACAGAATCTGTTGGCGGAGCTTTTAATCCATCAGGGTTCGCCAAACAAAGTCATACACGATTTAAAAATCAGCCCAAACCAAAGTTAAGTCACATTGCCACTGATGTACCTCACAAACCACCCACCCTGGTGTTGTTCTCCAAGCAAAACCCCATAGAAAATGGCTGGGTTCTCCCTGCCCAAACTCCCAGAGACATTTTAAGCTGCCCGGTCAAAGATATTATGAAGAACAAAAACAAGATTTTCTCTTCAAGTATAAAATTAACACATGTACTTTGTACCAAGTCAAACACTCTAGAGGTGTTTAAAGAAAAATGAACAATCCCCCATTCCACCCCATTCTCTTTTAATCTTGTCTATAGGCCCAATCATTGCCTACCTTATAGACATTCACATTGTCCCATTCATTGTGTGTGTGTGTGTATGTGTGTGTGTGTGTATCTTTTTTTGGCCACTAAGACAGTGCCTTATTAAAAATATACTAAAAGAGATTTGAGAAACATATAACCAGATGCAGTGGCACTTGTTTGGACAGACTCAAATAAATGAACTGCAAAAAGATATTTCGAGAAAATAAGAGGAATTTGAACATGGACTGGACCGGTAGTCGATATTATGGAATTAGTGTTAATTGTATTTGGCATTGTGGTTGTATGTGTGTGTTTGTTTTTTAAAGCCCCTGTTAGAGATATATGTTTAATTATTTAACATATAGGTGGCATGAAATGTGTGGAATTGGCTTTAAAGAACTCAGGGGAGGAAAAATATGTAGAGGAGAAGAAAGGAACCAAGGTTAGTAAAATGCCATTAATTGCTGAAGTTGGTGATGAGCACACAGGGACTTATTTTATGATTCTGTCTACTTTTGGATATTTGAAAATACTTAAAAAACAAACGAACAAAAAGCCTGTTCAAAATCTGCTTATCTATTGTTACTTACTGGGAACAATAAGCTTAGCCGTGCTCTGAGAGCTAAGTTAGAGTCCCAAAAGTGGTTTGGGGGGATCAAAGGGTCGGTGATTTTCAGTCCTGATAAACATCCCCAGATGCCCAGCGCTGCGGGAGGGGAGGGTTCGTCCTCATCAGGACCGGGCAGAATCGCTCTAAACGGCGATCTATCTCATCCTTGTCTTAATTGTTTAAACTGTAGTGATACCGGCCATTATTTTTCAAAGCTATTATCTGCTTTTTGCCCTTGTCTTCATGCCTTCTGTGACAGCACTGCTTTCCCGGGTTTCAGTCTTGATTCAGAAGGCTACCTACCTGAAGCTTAGACACACATCTTCTCTCAATTCTTCTAACATTATTATAGTTTATTTTTTACGCTGAGATATTTCTTCTACTGGGATTTATGTTAATGCATTTTCCTTTGCGGTGTGAGTGAGGTATGCCACTTAGTTTCTTGTTCTCTGAGAGCCAATTATGCTAGCACGGTATAAGCCAGTGGTCCCATCAGGCTGCCTGATTTAACCTCAAAATGCTTCAGTCAGTAAGTCTTGCTTCCTCCTTCTCTCTTCTCCTTTTTAATATTTGAATTTGAACACTGAGGTGGAAGAAACGTGATCTTCAGGCCCTGCAGCTCCGCACGGTCTGACATCAGCTGCTTCCCTCACTTTCCAGTACCTGAAAGCATCTGGCTCCGCGACCCATGAGATAAACCACCCCTTTGCCACCTCTGTCGTCCGCCAGGTTTACATCCATCCTTAGATCTATTTCTGGACTCTCTAGCCCAGCAGTCCCCAACCTTTTTGACACCAGGGGCAGGTTTCATGGAAGACAGTTTTTCCATGGACGTGGAGTCGGGGTCGCCTCTCATGGGGAGCACACGACCTGGCTCTCTCTCGTGTGCAGTGTGCAGTGGGGTTCCAGTTGCTATGAGGGTCTGATGCTGTTGCTGTTCTGACGAGGGCGGGGCTGGGTCGGTGACGGAGCGACGGGGAGCGGCTGTGGGTGCAGGTGGCGCTTGGCTGACTGGAGCTCGCCTCCTCCTGTACGGCCCAGTTCATGGTCTGTGGCCTGGGGGGTTGGGGACCACAGCTCCAGCCCCTTGCTACTCAAAGTGTGCTCCTCAGACAGGCAGCACCATCATGACCCGGATTTTGATAGAAATACAGAATTTCGGGGCCCATCCCAGACCTCCTGGACCAGGATCTGCATTTCAGCCAGGTGTCCTGGCGCCGTGCCTGCACATTAACGCCTGAGAAGCCCAACGCTGCTCCATGATATATTATTCCTAAGCCAGTAACACCCTGTTCTGATGACAATCACATTATCGGAAGTTCATACCTGGTAAGGCAACTTCTCTGTTACACTAATTTTTCAAACACTTTTTTTGGCTATTCTCAGATATTTATCTACTTAATTTTATATCTATAAATTAGCTTCATAATGGGAATCAAAGGTGGTTTTTTCTTCCTAGCCCTCTGTGAAGCCCTTCTTGAAGGGGCAGGCAGGCAGTGTCACTACAGCCTTCAAACAGAACATTCTCCACACCCATCATATTGAATTGTGATTATTTTGCAATTGTTAATATTTCTGTGTTATTCTCCTTCAGCAAACAATGAGTTCCATAAGGACTGGAGATATGTCACTGTCATGGCCCCAGCCTGGGGTATAGTGCCTAGACATAAAAGGCACTCAATGTTCAATGAATGAATGAAGACTGACTTCCAAAAGTGGCCACTCTAGAATCCTCTACTGATTAATAAACAAGTAGCCCTGGCTGAGACCCAAAAAAGGATGACTACCACTGCCCTCAGGCCCTGCAGGTATTTATTGCTAACAAAGACGGCTGATGTAGAAGTGGATGCCTCCTGAGATCCACACATCCTGGGCCTTTCTGTATTTAATACTATCACGCCTATCACAAAATAAAAAGTATTTTAACTTTTATTTCCAATGGGGCCTTACCTGGAATTGTTGCAGAAAAAGAGGGTTAATTCTCAAATGGGCAATTTTCCCAAATAAGGATGCATTTAAATGGAAACTTCCCCATCCAATTTACATAATAGCATTTCTCTGAGAGCCAACTATGAATCCACAAACCAAGAGTTGCCACCAGGTAGGACTTGGGACTCACCCAGGGGGCTGTGGTTTGGATTTCGACCTGGAGAGTTGAGAGTCCAAGAGTTGGCACCAGACTCTGTCTCCTGGTCAGCCCGCCCTCTACCCTCTGCCCTCTCCTGCTCTCAGAACAGACATTCAGCACGGGGTGGAACGGGCCCCCTCACTCACAGCAACCCTTCCTCTGGTGTCTCTGCATTCGTGTTTGCCCAGAGAGAATAGGGTAAAGAGAGAAGGATGGACCAAGGTGCTTTCAAATGCTAGTGGCAGTATGCCAAGATGTATGTAGCAACATTAGAAATAGCAAAGCATGAAAAAGCCACCTAAATGTCTGATAGAGAAATATTGTTCTCAAATTAAAACTCTAAAAGATAAATACAATATAAACATGGATACAGAAGTCTCTCAAAAATGTATTGCTAAGTTAAAATAGTTATAGAATAATATATATGATAAAATTTTAATAATACATATTTTTAAAAGGTCTAGAAAGGGCCAGGCACGGTGGCTCACACCTGTAATCCCAGCACTTTGGGAGGCCGAGGTAGGAGGATTGCTTGAGGCCAGGAGTTCAAGAACAGCCTGAGCAACATAGTCGGAACCGGTTTCTACAAAAAATTAAAAAATTAGCCAGGTGTGGTGGCATACCTGCAGTCCCAGCTACTTGGGAGGCTGAGGCAGGAGGATTGCTTAAGCCCAGGGGTTCAAGGTTGCAGTGAGCTATGATAACACCACTGTACTCCAGCCTGGGTGACAGAGTGAGACCTGCCTCAAAAATAAATAAGTCAAAAATAAATAAACACAAGGTCTAGAAGGATGCATATGAAACATGGGCACAGGGTTACCTGTGGAGGAGGTGGGCTGGGCTGAGAGTGGGGGAGGTGGTGTGTGTTTTGCTCCATGTACTGATAAACTGGTACATTTTCTAGCTAACATATTTGTGTGACCCTGACCCTAACCTCTCACACCCAGGGCTGATCATGGTGAGGGTGATGCTCGGCTATGGATGAAGCCCGGTGCAGAAGCAGGTCATCCTTTCTTCCTTACTTCTTATCATAGGTTGCCGACAACCTGTGATACCTGCTTTCTCTCGGATCCCAGTGAATCATGGCTCTGATAAGGCAAGGACTACGAAAAACAAACTGGGGTGGGGTGGCGACATGCAGGGTCAAACTGAAGGCCTCCGGAGAGGGCTCTCTGCCTCAAAAATTGAATCCCATCATCATAAACCCTTTGGGAACATCTGGATTCATATGCCACCTCCAATAACACCAGTACCTTTTTGGATGCAGTTATAGGGGCATGAACTAGGTAAGGGCAGACCATACTTCTTCCCTCTCCTGGTGTTTCTGCCGTGGCCTGTTCCTCTCCCTTGGAGAGCAAGTGACTTGCTGGAATTGTGAGGCAGGGAGGGGGTGACCTGGGCACGCACCACCCCTCCTCTCCTGCCTCAGGCAGAGAGCCTGCCAGAGAGGACTTATCAGCTCTGCTCCCTTGTGCCACCCTGTGTGGCGGCCATGGCGGTGGCAGTGGCAGAGGGCTAGGCTTGGCCAGAGCTGACCAGAACTAGGCGTGCAAGTGTCTACAATTCCAGGGCCCAAAAGTAGGAAAGCCACCTGCACACAGATAAAACCCACATTCTCCAATGTAAGCTTTGTCAGCACCGACAGCGATAATTTTTCAGCTCCTTTTTCGTTTACTCTTTTGTCCCATTTTTCAATTGGTTTAGAACACAGGAGTGGGTGCTACCTACTGGGCCCTTTTGAACTTTCAACAGTGAATAAGGTTGTAGAAGCCCAGATTCTTATTAATAGCCAGAGTTAAAAACCGGTATCAAACATACTGCACTTTACAGATACCAGCAGTTTTCTAGGGCCCGGCCAGGCTCCTTTACAGAATACAATTAACTCAGGCTCCACAGAGCACCTGGGGAGGAGCTGACCAAAGGCCACTCTAAAAGGGAAGCTGCTCTGTGCCCACTTATTTATCTTGAAATCGACAGCATTCTGTTTGGACCTAGAGTAGAATTTATCCCCTTAGAAAAAAGCAAGCAACCTTCTTCCAAATCCTAAATCCTATCAGTTCAGTCACTAGACACTCCACCTAAACTCTATCCTGATTTCCTTCTTCATACATGATAAATCTGAACTCCTGACATTGGTATCATAAATCGACTTTAGGCACGCCTAGTCAATGACAATATTCTTTTATACTTCTACAATGACTCACTCATTTACTTTTCATCATCTTGTAGAGAATCTGCTAGGAACTACAAGATTGTAGTTTTTATTGCCTGTCCCTAAGCAAGGGCCGCAGTAGGAAGAGTATGGTTATGAGCTTAGCTAACCATGGCTCATCCTCCCTCCCCCGGGTTCTAATGGTTACACAGAATGTGTACCTGGATGCCAACGTAATAGCCAGGATGGCAGGACTAGTCTCTTGACAGATGACATTAGTAATTTCTAATGGGATAAAGTATCAGCTGTTTTAAACTGCCCCTTAGTAAAATGATGTCAGTTTTAAATAAGCTGGATGCATCACTACTCCTATAAAAAATGGAAACTTAAGGATGCCTGTATGTGTAACATATGATGGGATTTTATAACACAAACCTGGAAAGCACTAAGTACTTGATGAATTAATAAATAGATGGGAAGGAGGGAAGAAAGGAGTGGTCCTACTAGACATAGATCCTGCTATGCTAATTGCTGCTAGAAAGAAAGCCATCACTTCGGGTGCCCACACTCTGCTCCTTACCTGCCCTGCGGCTGACCGTACAGTGGAAAGAGGGTGGGCTCAGCCAGGTCTCAGGGATATGGCTTGCTGCCCCTTTTCCTGGAGGGCTCACGAGGAAGTTACTGTTTTAAAACTTGGCTACCCAACATTTACCTCACTGATCTTTTAAAAATGGCCGATTCTCCAGGACTTTTGCATGCTCAAAGCACTGTAGGCATTTCCCAAAGCAGAGACTTTGCAGATTCTGTCATCTGTCCGTCCCTGTGTGCGGAGCAGCTGACACAGCCAGCAGCTCTGAGGTACTTGTGTTACACTGAGAGAACGCGGCAAGGACATCTGCTCCTCGGTGCCTGACGACGTGCTTTCCATGATATCCATGAGAGAAACCATCCTCAGGTCTTAGCACCAGGAGTGACGACGTGGCGCGGTTATATGAACATCCAGTCTTTTTTTTTGAGACAGAGTTTCGCTGTCAGCCACCGCGCCCAGCCTTATCCAGTCTTTTTAAAAAATGTATCTAAACTTCTTTTTAAATTATAAAAGTAATAAACCTACTGGGAAAACTGAATGGTTGAAGGGCACCTAGAGAACTTTCATGGCATTGAAATGGTCTGTTTTAGGGAATGTGTGGTGGGCTCACGGGTGTTCATTTTAACGTTGTGCTTCCTGGCCTGCATGTGCAGCACACATATTGTTTTGGATGCAGGAAATATTACATAATAAAATTTATATAACTGCCCTCTCTTGCTGTATGAGCACTGTGAATCATGCAACTGCTCATGTTTCCTTTTTTGCATAGGCTGCTAGAAAGCTCAGAGCCAAATCCATGGCCTGCCTCTCCAGAGGTACAACACCTCATGACATGCATTTTTTGTATCAGCCCTTGTCCTTGATTACTTTTATTTGTCCACTTATTTTCATTTTAACCACAATTTCTTTACTTATTTTTATTTTCTATTTTCTCATTTTCCCCCTCACATTATAATAAGCTACTTCAAACCTTGAGAATGTGGGAGGGTATAAATTTTTAAACAAATACTAAAACAGGGCCGGGCACAGTGGCTCATGCCTGTAATCCTAGCACTCTGGGAGGCTGAGGTGGGAGGATCGCTTGAGCTCAGGAGTTCGAGACCAGCCTGAGCAAGAGTGAGACCCCATCTCTACCAAAAATAGAAAAATTAGCTGGACATGGTGGTGTGTACCTGTAGTCCCAGCTACTTGGGAGGCTGAGGCAGGAGGATCTCTTGAGCCCAGGAGGTTGAGGTTGCTGTGAGCTAGGCTGACGCCACGGCACTCTAGCCAGGGCAACAGAGCGAGACTCTGTCTCAAAAAAAAAAAAAATCTAAAAAAGGCCCCGTTTATTAGGACTCTAACATTAATGTGCAAACCCTTATTTAAAAGCTGTGACTCTGACCCACCAGGGTGCCTCAGGGTCACCCAGGAGCTTCATTCCAAAACTACACACCTGGCTTCACCCCCCCAGCCTCTGAACCAGGCAGCAGATTGGCATGAGCTCCAAGGCTGTGGGTTCCCGAACTTTGAAGACTTGCTTGAGACACTGGTGTGCTCCCTGGTTAAGAACCCCTGCCTCAAAACCACGTGCCTCCAAATGTGCTAGCCGAGGGACATAACATCAGGTAAGTAATAGTCGGCTGAGGATGCATAACCTGATTGTAATTACAAGGAAAAATCAAACATGAAAGTAGAAATACTGTATTTTTTAAAAAAGAGGAAAACGGTGTTCTTCTAAAATGTCAATGTCATGAAAGTCAAAGAAGGACTAGGGAAGTGTTCAAGATTGAAAGAGGCTAAGGAGCCAGGGCAACTCAGTGCAATGCCTGACCCCAGCCTGCTAGAGGAGGAGAAATGCTTTTAATAGAAAGGACATTATGGCTCAACTGACAAAATTGGAAAATGGATGGTAGATTAGATAAGAAGACTGTGTCAATGTTAAATTTACTGAAGTTGGTGACTGTATGGTTATATAAGAGAATATTCCTAGTCTTCAGAAAAATACACTGAAGTATTTAGGAGTAAAAGGCCATAATATATGCAATTAATCTTCAAATGGTTCAGAAAACAGATTGTGTGTGCGTGTGTATGCACGTGTGTGCGTGTGTGTGCATGTGTGTGCGTGTGTGCGCGTGTGTGGAAAGGGAAAGAGAACAAACAAATGGGGTAAAGGCTCATAGTTGATGAATCTGGGTAAAGGGTATACTAGTGTTGTTTGCGCTATTTTTGCAACTTTTTTGTAAGTTTGTAATTATTCCAAGTAAAAAGCTATAAAAAAAAAAAAAAAAAAAAGCCCCTGCCTTGGGACACACAACTTCCAATATGGCAGTTATAAAAAGGAGAATAAAGTGTCCACTTGTTCCTATGGATTCCAGCCCTTGGAGCCCCTCTGAGCAGCAGCAGCGGGTGGGGCAGAACACGTCTCTCCTCTCCCTCCCCAGGGTCTTTCAGCTGCGCCCTCTGCAAAAACAGCTTTCTGTTCCTTCTGGGAGTTTCCAAACCTCAAAAGCCAGCTGAAATGCAGCCTCTTGCATGTTATTTTCTCATGCTCTTTCATTTTTTTTTAGTTGCATTCTTTTTAAACTTAGGGGGACAGACTACAGGCACCCTGCCCCGAGCAGAGCCTCACCGTCCCAGGCCTCGTGAAGTCCACGCTGTGCGCCAGGCTCTGCCGCATCTGGTTACTGAAGAGGCGGATACAGACGCTCTGGAGGTACTCGGGAGTGATCTGCAAGGACGACACGAGCACGTCTGGTGAAGGCACGACTCACCTGAGGGCCATCTGAGGCACACTGGCAGTTGGTAGAGCTGTCATTTTGCTTTAACATCGGAGCTCTTGGGAGGAGTTAAAGCATGGACGTGATAGAACAAACTGCCAATGTACTGCAGGGGCGCTCATGAGAATCAGACTGCTAACCAGGTAATCGCACTTGATGTATTTCCGCTGCCATGTAAAATAAACGGATCTTAAACCATTTTTATAAATTGGAGTAATGAAGTCACTGGGTGGCCACGATGTGCAGGAAAGAGCACCAGGCTTCAAATCCGAAGATCTCAGCTCACTAAAGTCATTCCCATTAAAGTCAGGAATAAGACAAAGATGCTTATGATGATGACATTATTCAACAACGTCCCATAAGTCTTAGCCAAGGTACTAAGAACAAAAAAAAAGAAAGCTTATATAAATTTAAAAAGCAAAACAAACATATCATTATTTGAAGATGACATGACCGTCAATCTAGAATACAAAAGAATCAACCAAAAAATCTATGAGATCAATAGGGTTCAAAAAGGTAGGTGGGGCCAGGCACAGTGGCTCATGCCTATAATCCTAGCACTCTGGGAGGCTGAGCAGGGAGGACTGCTTGAGGTCAGGCAGGGGTTTGAGACCAGCCTGAGCAAGAGCAAGATTCCATCTCCACTAAAAATAGAAAACTTAGCCGGGCGTCATGGTGTGCGCCTATAGTCCTAGCTGCTCGGGGAGGCTGAGGCAAGAGAATCGCTAGAACCCAGGCGTTTGAGGTTGCAGTGAGCTAAGAGATGACGCCACTGCACTCTACCTAGGGTGACAGAGCAAGACTCTGCCTCAGGACAAAAAAAAAAAGGTAGCTGGATATAAATCAATATATGAAAATCAACAGCTTTCCTGTATGCCAGCAGGGCATTCCTCCTTCATTTTTTTGCCACTATATATATATATATTTTCTATTGCCAGACAATTTACCCTTTGCTAATGTTAAGAATAAGGTAGACAAATAAAGATATGGTCAACAATTTGTTAGGAAAAATGGATAAAATATTGCAAGCAGCACGAGAAAAACAGCGTGAAACATCAGCTCGGTCTCCTCTGTGTACAGTAGCTTTTTGAAACAGAGCAGCAGGCTCTGCTGGCTTAACACTGAGAGAGAGGCAGGCTCCACTGGCCTTACCAACAGTCCACGCCCACAGTCCTTCTTCCTTGTGAAACAGACGCACACGCAGCTGGGGATCTTCCTTACCATCTTGCCACTGACTGTGGCCTCCAGAGAATCCACCAGCTCCGCCGTGACACCAATGAGATTGTGGTAGTCCGCCTGGATCTTATTGTACCGTTTCAGGTATGTCATTGACCTACGCTCAGCTTCGACAAGCTGCTGGTGGAGCTGCTGCAACATTTCTAAGAAGACAGTTTACATTAAAACGAAACAAAAGAACAACAACAAAAACGTACAAAATGAAAAATAACTGTATTCTTCTCAAAGGACTACCACACCTGTCAGAATATTTTGCTATAACAGTAACTCGACACTATTTGTGTTTAACACTTTACTTCTATTTCATGACACAGTTATTTACAAAGTGCTTTGTAACCACTGATTTAAAATTTCTTGTTTCTGGAAATTCAACTGAATCATCACTGGGTTTCCTAACAAAATCTATTTCCAGCCAGGTGCGGTGGCTCACGCCAGTAATCCTCGCACTTTGGGAGGCTGAGGTGGGAGGATCGCTTGAACCCAGGAGTTCGAGACCAGCCTATGCTACATGGCAAGACCCTGTCTCTACAAAAAATAGAAAAAAAATTATTGAGGTGTCATGGTGCACACCTGTACTCCCAGCTACTCGGGAGGCTGAGGCAGGAGGCTCACTTGAACCCAGGAGTTTGAGGCTGCAGTGAGCTATGATGATACCACTACACTCTAGCCTGGATACAGAGCGAGACCCTGGCTCAAAAATAAAAAAATCTATTTCCTTGCCTGAACCTTATGCAATTTCTTTTAGTTCTTCTCTCCATGACTAAGAAACAAAATCTACAGTCAGCTTTCTATGGTCAGCTCACACAACGGTTGAACCAAACCTATGTCTTTTTCTCCGTTTTTGCACTATGAGGTTGTCTGGGGGACAATTCTTATCTGCAGGACAGTTCTTCATTTTAAATAAAAATTAGGGGCACTTGACTGATGCTGAGAAAAACAAGAATCCAGAAAAAGGAAAAATTCCAGTGCTCATTCTACCAGTTTGATAAAACATAAAATCACTGCCACCAGGCCTTAGAGCAAGCGGCTTGGAAGGCTCGAGTGTTCTCTGCTTGGAATCCCTCCACGGAGCAGCCTAGAGAGACTGAGGCCATGCCACCCTGACCACAGCTGGAACGGGCAAATCCTCATCACCTATTCTACTTCTCCCCTCTCTTGAAGGTCACATTTTGGATGGAAGGAGATAATACCGCCCCCAAACCCAGGTTAGCCCACTACTGTCCTGACCCAGGTACTGTGTAGTACTTAAAGTCTTCATTTTAGAACAGATTTCAAGGAGAGAGAGAGACTTTAAAATTATAAAGACCTAGGCTCCAATCCCTACTCTACTGCTGTCTTGCTGCATACACAAAATATTTAACTTCTTTGATTCTCATTTCTAAACCTATAAAATGGGGGTAATAATTACCTTGAAGGGTTATTGTGAGGATTAAATGAAAAAATATACTCAGAGAGCCTAGCACAATGGCTGGCCCAGAGCAGGTGGTGGCCATTATTATTATTATGTCATTTCATGGAGAGGGGCAAAGGCTTTCTACACGCATTTCTATGCAAGTAGATAACTCAAAAAAGTGGCAGAAAGGTTCCATCCTAAAATAGTCGTACGCAAGCTTTAAAAGATATGAGAATCATCCAGAACTAAAGATGATCAGGGCTTTCCCCAGACATTCGGATTTTATAGATAATGAGTGGAGTCTCAGTATTTATATTTTTAACAAACTCTCCAAATGGCTCTGATGCAGACCCTAAGTTACCCACTCTTCCTAATTTGTGGTCTAAACAGCTATAAGGATCACCTACATTCAAATTATATTTCAAAAACTTTCATGTTTCATGATTGTTTACGTGTGGAGAAGTAAAATACTTGAATTATTAAAATCCAAAATATCACTTGATAATGAACTATTATTATTTTTCAAAATCTACAAATCTCCAGATTGAAAGATAACTTTTAAAAGTCATCTGGCACGAATTTACATCCAGTACTTAAATCCTTGGAGAATATCCCTGAAAATCATTTATCAAGCTTCTCCTTAAATATTACTAGGGAGAGGGAATCACTACTTTCTGCCTCTTACAATATGTTAAATTTGTGCAATTATTAAAGTTTTCCATATGTATAAAATTGAAAATTAAATTAAAACTCCCAAAATGAAAATTCTATATACTATCATTCATGATTTCAATTCATGGTAGTAAGTGCTTGAGAACATCTGTGACAGCTTTCTTAACATGTACCAAGTGGTACGTGGTGAATTAGGTACTAAAACCCATTATCTGGGCCAGATGACCTCCCAAATCCTCAGTGTGAACGTCCAAAGTGCTCCCTCCCTAAAGTGGACTGCACAAAGGAACTCTTCTCCTCAGAAGCTCATTTTGCAATTAACTAAACATAAGGGATTATTTGTGGAACTTTTGCCTTGGGAACCCAGAATTGGAATTTATTACAATTTCAAAGTGTGGAACATCTAAGGGAAAAAAGATTTAACTGCTCGCAGCATACAGGAATGAGAGAAGCTGGCAATGGGGCTGAAATGTTTGTGACCATTTTCAAATACTGTTGGCACTCTGTCTCCATGGGTACCACATCTGTGGATTCAACAAACCTCGGATCAAAAATATTTGGGGGAAAAAAACCCACATCTGAACACGTGCAGACTTTTTCTTCTTGTCATTATTCCCTAAACAATACAGTATAACAACTATTTACAGAGCATTTACATTGCGTTGAGTATTATAAGTAATCTAGAAATGATTTAAAGTATACAGAAGGATGTGCATAGGTTATATGCAAATACTACACCATTTTATATAAGGGATTTAGCATCCATAGATTCTGGTTCCTGTGGGGATCCAGGAACCAATCCCCCACAGATACCAAGGGACGACTGTATACCCTGTAGCAGAGGAATAGCCTGCTACCCACTGATATCACCTTGCAGACATCTTAGCTAGCAATAAACAGCACCTGACCCATGATGATAGGCTATTTGGGAGACAGCTCAAAAACATCAACCTTATTTCAGAGCAATAAACAGCACTTTGACTCTTTTCTCTGTCAAAAGTTTTATGAGACAAGAACAACTAAGTCAAGACAGCTTGCCATGCAAGACCTCAACTTTTAATGGAGATGACTTATTAGAAACTCCATGTTATTTTAATAAAACTGTCAGTCATGACAGTGAAATTTATGGAGACCCTTCATATTCCAAAACTTCTGACATAATTTGTACAAAAGTCCAAAGAACTGCATTCCAAGTCTTAAATGAGAGAGATATACAACTAAAAGAATGTCAATTAAAGTCACAGAAAGTTTTCCTGTAATTCCAGCATGCAAGGAATCAATAACAACAGTGGCGCAAATCTCTCCCCAGCCACATAAGTTTTCTAACATTTCTACTTCCTTTAAGGGCACTTTTGTCTGTTTGTTTGTTTAAGGGTAAATGAGAATTTCACTGTAGAGACAGAGACCTTGGCTGCTCAAGACAAAATAATCAATTTTAAAATACAGAATTGTTTTTCTAACCTAATATAAAAACCTAAAATCAGTCACTCTATAATGAAATACTCTTTCCTCTTTGTCAGATATAAATTTCCTTTTTTGGTATTTTGCCAATCCACAGATACTAGATAAAGAAAATTATAACTTATAACTATGCATATAGGTCATCATTTTTAAAAATACTGTT
>CM052439.1:6147667-6159659 GCA_028533085.1 Varecia variegata
GAGGATTGCTTGAGCTCAGGAGTTTGAGACCAGCCTGAGCAAGAGTGAGACCCGGTCTCTACTAAAAACATAAAAATTAGCCGGGCATCGTGATGTGCACCTGTAGTCCGAGCTACCAGGGAGGCTGAGTCAGGAGGATTGCTTGAGCCCAGTTGTTTGCGGTTGCAGTGACTATGAGGATGCCACTGCACTCAACCCAAGGCGACAGAGTGAGATCTGTCTCAAAAATAAATAAATAAATTTTAAAAAGTAAAACATCATTTAAAAAAAACCAAAAACCCCACCTGAGTGTAGAATTAAATTGGGGGCATATCTGTGTCTTTTGATCATTGCAGCCTTAGCTGCAGGAGGAGGGGACAAGTGGTGACAACTTACTGTCATGCCTGGGCCCAAGCTGTTGATCCCTGATCTCCACGGCAATATTACATTACAGAGTTTACTTATACGCCTAGCCTGTCAGACTCAATTCCATAGACATTCTGCTTGGCTATCCTCAGAAAACTCAGTTAAAATCAAACCTAAAGAAGGTTTGAACACCTTGGCCTCCTTGCTGAAATTCCAGAGTAAAGACCTGTAGAGAAACAAAAGCTCTTCTATTTACAATCCTCCTCCCAAGTTTACTTGCTCTGCAAAATTGGTCCACTTATCAGAGATGTAACACTCCCAGCACAAAGCTATGCTCAAAAGCGACAAGAAGGGCTAGGGAGACAGGAGCTGCAGGGACTCAGGAACCAGAGAGAAGTTTCTTACCACCTTTCCACCCCCACTGCCTAGGAGTCCAAAGACCAATTCTGAACAGGGACTTAGCAGATCCAACTGAGAACTAAGGCAGTTCTCTGGAGCCCAAAGGATGTGGGTGGAGTAGTGGTTTTAAAATGTCTGCAAAGTCTTCAACAATCCCTCCTTCCCATCAAGGGCTGGAGTGTAATTCTCCTTCCTGTGAATGTGAGCTGGCTTTAAGAACTCATCTGTAATGAGCAAAATGCAGCAGAAATGACACTGAGTTACTTCAGAGCTTGGAAGACAGAAAAAAGGTGACACAGCTTCCACCTGGCTTTCTCTGGGGACATTCACTTTGGAACCCAGACAACATGCCCTGAGGAAGCCCAGGCCACATGGAGAGGCCACGTGGGTGTTCTAGTCAAGGGCCTCTGCTGAGATCCCAGGTGACAGCCAGCACCACCGCCAGACTCATGCAGGTGAGTGCCTTGGAGGTGGTCCCTCCTGGCTCCATCTGACTGCACCCAAGAGATACCCCAGGGAGAATGGCCTGAGCCCACAACTCCCAGACCGTGCAGGATAGTAACAAATGAATGTCACTAAGTCTGGGTGGTCTGTTAGGCGGCAGCAGAACAGTGGGAGGAGGTGCATTTCCAGGAGCTGCAGGACAAGATGCAAATGCCCAGCCCAGTTTAAGAGTGCCAGCTGTGTTGGATGCGAGGAAACCGGCATGGGACCCACCCTGGCCACGGCTTGGGCCTGGAATAACACTTGCGGAGCAGGCCTTCAGAGCTGAGGAGACCAGCGGGGACAACTCCTCCGGAGGACCCAAACCAAGGGCAGAGCAGTCTCGGGGAGCTCCAAGGCTGTGCTCCAGCCAGAGCAGCCTGGTGAGCCTCAGAGCATTCCAGGTTGACCTCGAGGGGCCGTATCTGGCAGAACCGGCAGCATGTTTAGAACGGCGGGCTGGGGATGCGCCTGGCTACACAGGGCAAAAGCAAGCCCAAGCCTCCAAAGCCTGCTCATCGGAAGTGACCAAAGCCATCCTTGGATGCGAAGCTAAAACACTGCTCATTTGTCAACGCCCTGGTAAGCAAAGAGCTAAACACTAATACCTCCTTTCTTTAAAAAACTTTAACTCTCTGAAAAGAAACATGGAAAAACAATGGCAGGAAGTGTTGAAATCCTCTCTGACTGCTTTTCAAAGCAGAAAAAGGCTTTGAAAAAGGCAAATGTGCTAGTTCATGGAACAAAAATTTCATGTAGTAAAACTCCACCTGCCGGGAACTGAGGATTGTGCCACCGGAACTTATTAATGGCATGAAGCACACCATGTACCCTTCCCAACATCATAATTTAAGCAGTTTTCAAAATGTCGTGTCAAAGACAAAACTGAGGCAAAGTGCCCCAACTGTGGCCACCTATTATTGCATTTTAAATAAAGTTTTTCTCACTTTACCGAAAAATGAATAGTTCTAGTAAACATTACTGACCATGGGAAAACATCATTTTATGCTACAAACTTAAGACTAGAATTTCTACTTTGAATCCAAAAAATGGAAATGCTTTATAAGAATGGGCACTACATATTGCTAATGAGATAAGGCCCCACTTGACTAATTGAAAGTAAAAGCTAAAGATATTAAAATAATTCTTTGCTCACGCATGCTGCATGGAGCCTTCTAACTGTGCTGCTGCAGCACTTGGCTTTGGGATGTCACCAGGATTCTCCGAATTCCTCCAGGCCTTAGTTATCTGATATAGAAGGGGAAGCTAAGAGTACTCGCTATCCTGAGAGGGCAGCCTCAAGGACTGCAAAGCACTTCATAAATATTCAGATGTTTAAAGCCTTCATTTGCCAAGTCCACGAATTCTTTCCATCTCTGTGCCTATCGCACTACTTAAGACTTAATTTGGCAAAGTTGTTCTTATAAAAATTTTAATCTAGATGATTTACCTTTGTTACTTTGTCCATTCTCCTTCTGGGATGAGAAAGAAGTTCAGGAAAACAGGCATTTGGGATGCAATACTCTAACACTGTGTGGCCAATCTGCAAAAAAACCTCAGCATGAGAAAAAGAGAATTCTCAGTTCCAAATGTTGCTATAACTAGCTAAGCAACTTCTCAATACGTGGTAGACTCGCTCCCAAATAAATCCTCTTCTCTCCATCTCAGTTATCACTGTGGGAAACCAACCAAGTCTTGCACTATTTCAAAGCCTCCTAACTGGCCTTCCCATGCCCTTCAAAAGTCCTCCCCACTGCTACCAAAACATCCCACTGAAAATGCAAACCTGAATCCACACCCTTTAACTCTGTAACTTCAATTCTGAAGCTTTAACCTAACGAAATTGATATTGGGATGAAAGCAGCAAAGCACAGTGGCTAAGATCACAGACTCTGGACACAGACTGCCTGGGTTCAAATCTCAGCTCCCAAATGTCTAGCTGCATGAAGGCAAATTACTTATCTTGGATTTTTTTTCTCCCTTAATTTAATTCATCTTAATAAAATTTTTCTTAATTTTTTGGTGACAGCTTCGTTCATATACTATATAATTCACTTATTTGAAGTGTACATTTCAATGGTTTTCAGTATTTTCACAGAGTTGTGCAACCATCATCATAATCAATTTTAGAACATTTTCATCATCCCCCAAAAAGAAACCCTATGCCCATCAGTAGTCACTCCCATGTCCCCTGTCCACCCCAGCCCTTGGCAACCACTAATCTACTTTGTGTCTCTACAGATTTGCCTCTTTTGGAACTTTCTTCCTTTCTTTCTTTTTTTTTTTTAGAGACAGGATCTCACTCTGTGACCCAGGCTGGAGTGCAGTGATCTGATCATAGCTCATTGCAGCCTCAAATTCCTCGGCTCAAGCGATCCTCCCACCTCAGCCACCCGAATATCTGAGACTACAGATGCGCACCCCCATGCCTAGCTAATATTTGTATTTTTATTTTTGTAGAGACGGAGTCTGCCTATTGCCCAGGCTGGTCTCAAACTCCTGGCCCCAAGCAATCCTCTCACCTCGGCCTCCCAGAGTGCTGGGATTACGATTGTGAGCCATGTGCCCAGCTTTGGCCCTTTCCTATAAATGGAATTATACAATATGTGGCCTTTTGTGACTGGCTTCTTTTACTAAGCATAATGTTTTCATGGTTCATCCACAACACAGCATGAGTCGGTACTTCATTTCTTTTTATGGCCGAGTAATAATCCGTTATATGGACATACGCACGTTTTATTTACCCATCCATCAGCTGATAGACATTTAGACTGTTTACACTTTTGGGCTGCAATAAATGTTACTATGAACAATTGATGTACAAGTTGTGTGGATATATGTTTTCATTTCTCTTGGGTAAATAGCTAGGAGTGTAATTGCTGTGTCACATGGTATTAATACCTAAGTTTTAACCTTCTGAAGTTACTTAACATGTTTTTGAAGACTACTTAATGATATGGGGAAATTTTTTCTTCATTTGATAAAAATACTTAAAACTATATAAACACATACATGTATCTATGTTTGTTATAAACATTAGATACTTTTGGGTGTGTATATATAGGAAGTATGATTGATTTTTATAATCAGGAATTAAAAAGTAATTTTTTTTGGTAAATACTACTATGTTAGTCTCCTACTTAAAATGCGTCAAAGTTTCTGTGTTTGCTGAAAACAAAAGAAATAAAATGCTTTAAAGGTTCCTCATTCCTTATAGGACTTCACACAGACCTTCATGACTAGGCCACCGCCTCCTCTCTGACCTTCTCTATGTCAGTCCTCTGCTCCAGCAATATTAAATTCTTTGTATTTTTCCCAAACATAGTGTCTCAGTGCCTTTGCACAGGCTATTCCCTCTACCTGCAATTCCTATCCTCCACTCTGTCTGCCTCACAGACTCCCATTTTATTGTTTAAAACTCCATCTTGGCTAAGAGAACTATGTCTTGACCTTTTCTTTATATCCTTAATTCCTAGCACAATATTTAACTAATAACAAAAGCTTAATATATTGAGCTGAACTGCAAATATTTTCATGTAACAAGAAAAATAAGGAACACTGTTTATAGTTACCTGCTATATTTTAGTGTATGCTTTAAAGCATGCTGAATAGGATGAAAGGTGACAAAGACTTATAAATTCTAACAGCTAATAGTTAACAAGCACTTCTTAGGCGCCAGACTGTTTTAAGCCAGTTATATGTATTAACTTCATCCTCATACTCTTCCTATGAAGTATTATTAACATACTAATATATTATTAATATAAGTAATATAATTTACTATGTAAATAATTTCATTTAGATTCTTAACATATTGGCACTCATAAGTTTTAAACTGAGAATTACTTTTAAAAAGTATGTTAAAATATAAGCCAAGTTGGAAAAGTCCTAATTTCACTAAAAACCAGAGAGAAGAGCTATAGTTCAGTCTGACTGTGGCTCAGGCCAGGCTAAGGGATTTGAAGCCACTGAAGACTTGGAAAGCTGATGTTGAAATGTGTCGTGGAATCCTAGAGACAAAAGACTTCAATTAGGAAAAAAGGAGTTAAATACTTCGGAGTTAGGAAGCAGAAGGTATTATGTAGCAAAATAGCCTAAAATTTTCATTAAAAAAAAAATCACCAACTTTACAATTCAAACTGTTATATTCTTGTTATAAAATAACTTTGTTTACATTTTATTCCAAATAAAAGGAGACAATTGTCCTTAAATACTAACAACCTTTGGGAAATTAGATCCCCACGGTCGGGTGACCAAATTTTCCACTCTTCCTAGGAGAGGCTCCATTTACACCTGCCACCCCGGTACTCTGTCCAGTTAGTGTACCTTTTTACTCTCAAAATTGTCCCAATGTGAATTAGATTGTGACAACAGCCTCACAACTCCATACATTCGCTAAAAATCATTGAATTGTACATTTACAATGAATAGATTTTATGTATATAAATTATACGTCAATAAAACTGTTTAAAAAGAAGTGCCAATTTGAACGACAAGTTAGATGGTCACACAATCCATATGCCATGGCCTCAAGGCCTTAAAAGTGATTGACGCTCTGCAAAGGGACAATTATTCCAAGGAGTTGTTTTATAAGAAGACAGACTTTTGTTTCCCTACCTAGACAGCTTCTAGGCACATGACATCAAAATAAGACCTGGCCAAGTCTCAGAGATCTAATGCCATAGAAGTCAATCTTTATAGACCTGGGCATATCCTCCCATTAAAGATCCATTCACCTTGTAACTATAAAAGCAACACTATTAATTATCCCTACATATGAGGCAACCTAAGCAAGCGTGCTACTCTACATAAAATCTGCTCTAAGACCATAGGTGGTCTCTATTTGCTTTAAAAGGATACATATATTGTTAAAAGCTTTGGCGTGTTGCTAGCTTTAAATATTAAAGCTAGAAACTTTTCCAACTTCGACTTCAACTCTGGAGTCCAGGAATCCTAAAGAAAAAAACAAAGGAACAAAAATAAAAACACTAGGTCACTAAATGCCAACACTATCATCAGGTTGTAACGAGTAGGTTAAATATCCCTGCCAGTTATTAGAACCAAAAATGAGATGTCTTGCAAGTGATGTGAGGCTGTGAAATACAGATTTTAGGACATTTGACCAATTCATTTACAGAAGATTCAAGTATCCACAACAGGAGGAAAAAAACAGAGTTCTATCATAAACAGGGAAAAAATAACCCTGTATACGATATGAATATTTCATGTGATTTAAACACAATTGTGACAAGTAACCTTATTAGGGTGAATACCAAAAATAATTCAGTAAGGTTTAGGCATGCATGGCACTGGTAGGCACAACAAACAATTATCACCAAGCTACTGAAAGCTTCCCGAAGAAAAGGACTCATTTCCACAAACCTCCTCTAAATAAGAAAAAACGACAGAAGCTATACCTGCCACAAATACCCCATCATGCCAAGGATTACGATATACTTTTAGTTTGATTTGTCCTTTAAAAATAAATTATTTGTCTCAAATAATGCTCAATAAGGAAAAAATAATGACAAATATTTAATAGTAAAAGAAGTGCAAGAAGTAAGGATCTTTCTCAGGACAATTTTCCTTTGACTCTATACAAAAACATCTTCCACTCAAACCAAGAAGTTCCACAAAAAAGCAGTTCTATCACTAAAAGTTCATATCATATCCACTGTCCTTTGAATCCTGCCCCTTCACCCTCAGACCTCCCTGTCCTTGCCCACTTCCTCCTCCTCTCCAGCCCTGCATTTGCCCCCACCCCACCCAATCATATAGCCAGCATGTCACCTGGCTTCTGGAAAAAGTACTGCCCAATGAACAGAAAGTTCTTATATTTAAAAAATTTTGTAATTCCCTGACAGTGTATGATAACTTTGTTTATAATGTGTATGTTATGGCTGGGTGTAGTGGCCTCACATCTATTATCCCAGTGCTCTGGGAGGCCAAGGTGGGAGGATCGCTGAGGTCAGGAGTTCGAGACCAGCCTGGGCAATATAACTCTACAAAGCTCTGTAGAGACCCCATCTCAATAAAAAATTCAAAAATTAGGGCTGGCTGGGTGCAGTGGCTCATACCTGTAATCCTAGCACTTTGGGAGGCTAAGGTGGGAGGATTGCTTGAGGCCAGGAGTTCAAGAACAGTCTGAGGAACACAGAGAGACCCTGTCTCCACAGAAAACAGAAAAATTAGCTGGGTGTGCTAGTGCACACCTATAGTCCCAGCTACTCAGGAGGCTGAGGCAGGAGGATTGCTTGAGCCCAAGAGTTCCAGGGTGCAGTGAGGTATAATCGTGCCACTGCACTCTGGTCTGGGCAACAGACTGAGATCCTTTTTTTAAAAAAAAAGTGTGTTATTATAGGTTGAATTGTGTCCCCCCAAAAGACATGCTTAAGTCCTAACCCCTGGTACCTCAGAACATGAAACCACGGGGAATGGGGTCATTGCAGATGTAATTAAAGTTAAGATGACACATTGGAGTAGGGTGTGCCCTTAATCCAGTATGACTGGTCCCCTCACAAGGAGAAGCAAATGTAGACACAGGCAGAGGGAGGATGGCCACGTGAAGGCAGAGGCAGAGATTAGACCAATGGAACACCTATGCCCACCAAGCCACAAGCCAAGGAACACCTATGCCCACCAGAACCTGGGAGAGGAAAGGAAGGACCCTCCCCTAGAGGCTCCAGGGAAAGCGTGGCCCTGCTGACACGCTGATTCAGACTTCTAGCCTCCAGAACTGTGAGACAATCCATGTCTGTTGTTTTAAGCCACCCTGTCTGTGGTCCTTTGTTAGGGCAACCCTAGGAACCAACGCAGTGTGCTACAGCTCCACCATATAGCAAAGGATCTCAGGACAGGACTGCTATGTGGGCCAACGTCAGTCTTACAAAACAAGACACCTCACAAAACAAACAAAGCAAAATATTTGGTACATGTAGACTTCCCGTTAAATTGCTACGTTGTTGTTTTGTTTTTGTTTTTGTTTTGAGACAGGGCCTCGCTCTGTCGCCCAGGCTACAGTGCAGTGGCATCATCGTAGCTCACAGCAACCTCAGACTCCTGGGCTTAAGCGATCCTCCTGCCTCAGCCGGATGAGTAGCTGGGACCATAGGCGTGCGCCACCACACCTGGCTAATTTTTCTATTTTTTTGTAGAGCCAGGGTCTCGCTCTTGCTCAGGCTCACTCTGTTGTTGATTACCACTTTGTAAAATCAACAAATATGTCATTTCAATTTAATTACCTTATGGTGCACTGCTAATGGCAGGGATAAGATTGAATACAACCTCTCTGGTCAGGAATCCCCTATTTTTTTCTTGACTGTACTTATTTTTGCTGAGCTTTCAGCTTTGAGAATAAGAACATTCCCCAAGTCTGAGGGGCCTTTCGCTACCCAGCTTCCAACAAGAAGAGCGAAGAGCTGGGGGAAGCGCTGTGCGGGTCTGCTGCACGTCGGGAAGCCACTCACCCTCTTTATGTCACAGCGTCCGCCCTTGCAGAGGGGAAACTTTAAAGTAGGTTAGTGATTGTCTGACTTTTTCCCCCAACAGCAGAACCCTTTTTATCGTTCATAATCTTACTCAGAACGCTAACACACTAAATGGATCAAAGTGGGGTTACTGGGTGGAAGTGGGGGCTCACGCCTTGGTTGACCTGTTGCCTCCTCCCGTCCTTGCAGAGCCTGCAAGAGTCCCTTCCATTTCCCTAACTCCTCAGTAATTAAGCATAACTCATGTCCCTGGCTCATAAAAGGCACTGAGAAGTTTTTCCTGAAATAATCAATTATAGGCATACCGAAGTATTTCTGCAAGGGGGTGCTCACTGACAAACTGAGTCCGCAGAAAAGAACTCATTACCACCTCTACAAAGGGATTTCCTTTTCTGCCAACACTGTAGAAGAGATAATCAGAAGAAGCAATGAAAACAACTAAGAAAACTGGATGAAATAAAGACCATCTTTTTAAAGCAAGACAAAAATTTCTAACAAAGAACCAAGAGTTCTAGAACTTACCAGTAAAACAAAAGAAGCATTTCTAATGACAAGGTGTAGAAAGCCATGGATAAAATGCAACAGAGCACATGCTGGAAACTGTGATCAAGAAATTGTATAATCCTCCCTCACTCGGAGTATGCTCTGGGATGGCACGAAGCGTGTCCTGTGAGAGGGGCTTTGAGATATGATCACTTCCGTCTGGAGAATGCGTGTGGCCATCTTTTTAAATGTACCCCTGAGGGGCAAGAAAGGAACTGCACTGGTCAAACACGAAGGAAAAGCAGGAACTCTGAGAGAAAAGAAAGCATCAAAGGCAGTTTTTGCCCTAAGGAAAAGAAGACCTTGAACTTCAGTTCTGAGAGCTGTCAGGGTAGAGAGGATGGAAGACAGCAAGATCTGCCCAAAGTAAGTAATCTGATAGGAGATCTCAGCTTAAAATTGGGACCCAAAGGGCTACACCATCAGTAAAAGGTTACAGATAAATAAAGCCACTATACAGAAGGGGACACCAAGGAAACATACCTGTCTTGACCATGACATAGGTGGAAGGAAGGGAAAACCTCATTTGAGACTTCAAAACGATACTTAGTCCCATAAAAGAATGCAGCTGAAACTGATACTATCTGTGTGGTCCCCAAAACCTCCAGCAAATAATGTCATTTAAAACAGTCCTGGGTTGGTAATGTATCAGGTGACTGGGAGATGCAAATGCAAACCTTTTCTGGAAGAATCAAACTGCACTCAGGTCTCAAAAAAATGCCCTCAACACCCAAGTAAAATGAACTAAGAGACTACAAAAATGACCCAGCAAATCTAAACAAAAAACAAAAAAACTTCTATAAAAAAGAGCTAATAAGTGAAATTACAAATTCAGTGAAAAGGTTAAAGAACAGACTAAACATCGCTGAAGGGTAAGTTTGTGAACCGGAAGACAGATGTGAAGAAATCACCAAGAATACAGAGAGAGAGATAAAGAAATGGAACACATAAGACGTTAAAAGACACGCAGGGCATAACGACAAGCGTGTACTTACCACTACTCAACTGTACTCTTACAAAGAGCCAAAATGATGAATTTTACATTACGTATTTTTTACCCACAATTTAAAAAATGAAAAAAAATAAAAGACATGGAGAATATAATGAGAAAGTCTAACCTACATTTAATCAGATATCCCAGGGATAGTAAAGAGTGTGGAGAAGAGGTAATATATAAAGAGATATAAATTGAGAATTTCCCAGAGTTGTTGAAAGACACAAAACTTCACATCTAGGAAGCCCAGCAAATCTTAAGTAAAACAGAAATCTACCCCTAGACACACTATAGTGAAATTATATAATCCCAAAGGCCAGAAAAAAAAGAGATCACCTACAAAGGAACAGCAATTAGAGTGACAGCCAACTTCAAAATAGAAACAATGGGAACTAGGAGATGATGCAATATAGCTAAGCTTTACATCTTCAATATACTAAAGCAAAATAACTGTGCACATAATATTCTAAACCCTAAGAAAGCAACACAGACAGTTTCAGACAAACAGGAACTGAAAGAAGAGATCCTCAAGTACAGGAGACTTTAAAGGAATGTACTTAACTCAGAGGAGAAAATTATCCCAGATGGAAGGTCCTTAACACAAGAAGGAATGGTGACAAAAATACGGGTAAATATAAGGGAACATCAATATACACTGATTGCATAAAATAGTAAAAATTTCTAATTTGTGCACTTAAAGTATATAACTGAAATACTTGACAACAATAGCACATAAATTGGGAAAAGGACGAATGAAGTTAATGCATTCTAAGTTCCTTGAATGTTCGGGAAGGAATAAGGATATGTACTTTAGACTTTATTATGCATACATAGTAAAATATCTATGATGACCATTAAAAGAACAGATGTAGAGTAGTGGAAGGAAAAAAATGGAATAAAATGATTCTCCATGAATACTGAAGGTCACTAAATTCCTTAAAGCACCGGAGCCTGACGTCCGCCCTGGAACGCCAGACCCGAGCGGGCGGTGCTGCCTGCTGCGCCGTGGCCGGACCAATCCCTGATTCTGCCCGCTCCGCCCCGGGTCTAAGCTTTCTCCGAGCTGCTATGCCATGCTCTTCACAAATGAAGCTTCACTGTGAGAAAATGATGGCTATAGTTAGAAAAATAATTTAAGCAAATCTTAGTTTTTTAAAGCATCACTCAGAAACCGCTAGTGTATGTAAGGGGAAACCACAGTGTTGCCTAGGATCTGATACAAATTCAAAGCCTGCCACTTACCTGGAAGAGTTCTTTAAATGAAGGGTGTACCATAGGGTTGGGAACAAAAGGAAGGGCGTAGAAAGGAAGAAACTCCGTGGTCTGGCTCAGCGCTGCCCCTTTGGTCTCCAGGTAGGTTCTGAAGTAAGAAATCCTTTCCTCCAGCTCCTCTCTGTCCTAGAGGAAAGGAAGAAGCCCAGTCCACCTGTTCATCTGGCCTCGCCCCGTGGCTGGCACCCCCCCCTGGCCTGGTAGGTGTGCTGCCACAGCCATTCTATGACTACCTCAAACTCCCCCCTAATAAAACTTTGTCAGGAATATCAGAGAACTACATATACAGTTCAATATCCTGTGTTTTTACTTTATTATCACCATTTTCTCATGTTCTTAAAATTCTTCATAAACATTTTTTTTTTTTAAAGCTTTCAGTATTTTTATTTAATTTTTTTTTTTTTTTTTTTTTTTTTTGAGACAGAGTCTCCCTTTGCTGCCCAGGCTAGAGTGAGTGCCGTGGCGTCCT
>CM052439.1:6159759-6173624 GCA_028533085.1 Varecia variegata
TGGGACTACAGGCATGCGCCACCATGCCCGGCTAATTTTTTTCTATATATATTTTAGTTGGCCAGATTTCTTTCTATTTTTAGTAGAGACGGGGTCTCGCTCTTGCTCAGGCTGGTCTCGAACTCCTGAGCTCAAACAATCCGCCCGCCTCGGCCTCCCAAGTGCTAGGATTACAGGCGTGAGCCACCACGCCCAGCCACATAAACATTTTTAATAGCAGGACAAAACCTCATCTTGCCATTATAACTTACTTAATTCTCCCATTATTAGACATACACATTGCTTCCACTTCTCGTCTAGAAACGAATATTCGTCTGCCTTCCCCCGATTCCGGCAGGAGAGGTTTCAAAAGGAGAGCAGGTGCCTCATCTGAGGCACACCATGAGGCCCTCTTCTGACCACTGGACTTAAAAAATAGATGACGTTTATTGATTTTTATCTTATATCAAAACTGAAAAATTAAAAAACAGAAAAATTAAAAACTAGAAATAAAAACAAAAAATGAAAACCTCCAACATCTTCTCCACATGAGTAATAGCTTAAAGAACAGCCTTCCAAGAACAGTACCACAATATAGTGTCATGCTGCTCCTTCCATCATTGTCCCGTCCTTTGGTGTCCCTGACATTAACAAGTTAACACTGGTTCCGGGGGCAGCAATTAATGCCCGGGGTCCAGTGCCAGCCAGCCCCTGCTCCCTTTCTGTCATTCCCTCTGCACTCAAAGCTCAACCGCAGTAGCAGCTAGAAATTTCAGCTCTGTCCTCTCCTCCCATCTCCAGCCCCCTGGGAAAGGACTGCAGAAGCTAAATCCAACCCATCGCTCAAATAGACTGTCCACAAATAGGCATACTATTTTCCACCACCTAAGTTTAAATTTACGTTCTCATATAGGGTCTAATATGCGGCCTAAATATGTGTTCTCTTACACATACATGTATATATATTAAGTTGCCAAACAAAGAAACGTTATTTTGATGAGTTTTCAAAAGCTTCAGGTATTTAAGAAAGCATGTAACTTTGATTACAGAAATGATTAGATGTCCATATAAATTAGAACATAAACTACTGGAAATAAGGTAGAAAATC
Source organism: Varecia variegata (assembly GCA_028533085.1). Lineage (NCBI taxonomy): Eukaryota > Metazoa > Chordata > Mammalia > Primates > Lemuridae > Varecia > Varecia variegata. The sequence continues at coordinate 6,160,847 of CM052439.1, forward strand.
ATTCATCATGGCGGGGTGCAGTGGTTCACGCTTGCAATCCTAGCACTCCAAGAGGTCAAGGCGGGAAGATTGCTTGAGCTCAGGAATTCGAGACCAGCCTGAGCAAGAGTAAGACCCCATCTCTACTAAAAATAGAAAAATTAGCCAGGTACTACTGCATGTGACTGTAGTCCCAGCTACTCAGGAGGCCGAGGCAAGAACATCACTTGAACCCAGGAATCTGAGGTTGCACTGAGCTACGATGATGTCACTGCACTCTACCCAGGGCAAAAGAGTGAGACTCTGTCTCAAAAAAAAAAAAAAAAAAAAAAAAAAGGAAAATCATTCATCAAAATGCCTACACCTTGGAGGCAATATGATAAAACAGCCACAAAATGAAATCAATACTCATTTGGAAAACAATAGCTAACTTTCTCTTAAAACACACCATTCAGACCAACTCAAATCACAAGGTAAACCTACCGGTCTCCCTATGGAGTGTTTCAGAAGGTAGATGGCAAAATGGATATGAAGATAGAATTCCAACTTCTGGGCAAGGGAGTCGCCATCTCGGATGGAACCGGGAATGTGCTCTTCCCACAAATTGAAGAACATCTTCTGGTCTCCACTGTCAAATGCGGCGACAAGATCCTTCTGTGAAGAAGACACTGGACTGAACCCTAGTCGTAAGGGATGCTAGTTCTTCCAACATCCCAAATCCTCACAACCCCCCAACACCATAGATACCCCATACACTCCTTTTCAGAGTTAAGGGACAGAAAAATAGAGATTCCAGAAGGCTTCAAGCTTCTTAGGCTGAGATTCCTGCAGACCAACCCTGGTTTTCTACCTCTGTGCAATATTAAATCTGAGTGCTATAAAAACAGACAAAACATTTAAGGTCTTTGAAATGGAAAGAATCAGACCCTGGACAAAGACTTGAAGCCAGAGAACTCATAAATACACTGCAGTCACCCTTTGGGCTTGCTGCCCCACAGGCGACTGATAAAAACAGGTCAGGCCAAGAGCCCAGCCAGGCCTCACCGGAACTACCCTCACACACATGGACACTTGCTGACAGCGCCACCCCCAAGTCCCTGAGCACCAGCAGCACATATACAATGACCCAGTGAACCCTGGGCCTAGGAGGTGGGCACTGCCACTTGCCCCTGTTGCTAGAAGCAAGTCTGAGACAGCACTGTGGGAAGCCGCTGCAGACCCCAGTGCACCCTAAGGGGACCGTCTGTGCCCACCGGTTGCAGTGACAGGGAAGCATAGGCTGGAGATGGAGGAAGAAGCACAGGCTCGGTGTCATTCCCACCGCAGAGCTGTGAGTCTATGTGGGAGAGGGACGGCTTTATGACTCATCGTGTAGTAGCCGAAAGAGTATTTTGGAGAAAAGAGGTGGCAATTATCAAGCCACCTGCCTCACAAGAAGAAAAATTGACTTGTCAAATACCTACTGCATAATTTTGTGGATTTAAGTACAAGGCAGAATTGAAAGAATGTCCTAACAGTCCAAAACAGCGACTCCTATTGTTCTCCTTTTTGTATCGAATGCTCAAGATGTCCAGACCTACACTTTGTGTTCAATTGCAAAAGCCTTTCTGAGACTGAATCTCCTGTAGAATCACCAATTCCGCACCCAACACCACCATTGTTTGGCCATTGTTCTTTTATACTTTTAAAAATGGTTTTACATATAATTTTCCTATATAATTGTCATTTTTTTAGGTTACTTGCTTTGTTTATAATAGAACTTATTAACATTATAAAATGGAAATGTACAGAGAATAATGTTGCAGTGTTTGCTTATACTTAAGTCAAAGACATTCATTAAAAAGGAATCTTCAAATGTGAATATTATAAAAATGTTCACTATGTCATGGGACCAAGAACAATTGTCTCTGAATACTACTTTACTCTGGAAGGTATTGGCATATATTTGAAGTAAACTCAGAAGTTTTCAAAATAAGCCCTACAATGAACGTCTACCTCCTCAAAGCCAGCCTCTCTCTGTTCCTCTGCCCTGGAAACAGGTGAAGAACAGCCTGTTAGCAAATGTGGGCAGCAGTTGCCAAAACCAAGCACAAGCAGCCAAACACAGCCACCTCTTGGAGGAACTGGGGGAACCTGGCCAGAGGACCCACACTCCCTTGTTAATGACTGACACAAAGCTGAAGGGGATCCCCCCAAGTGGCAGTGCTGCTGGGGGCTGGCTCACCCCCAAGCTCACCTCTGCCGAGGTCCCCACAAACCCTGCGAGCCACTCCTGAGGAAGCCTTTGCCCTTGAGAGGTGCAGTGACAGGAGCCCTTTGATTGTGTGAATGAGGTGAGCACAGACTCTTGTGGTATTTCAAGGCTCAGAGTCAAGGTATTTTCTTAACGTGGCTTGGCAGAGTCCATAAGTCAAACGAGCCATCTGTAGTTTGTTCTAAACTCTGTATTTGTAGACCTTGGGACCACAAACCTTTGCTATGTCATTATAATCACATCTATCATCCACCCTAACTTATGATTCATATTCTGCTCCTGGAAATGGTCCCTGCATTTAAAATAATACCCACACATAATGCAACCCACTGTTACAACTTATGTGGTCACAAAATATTAATGATCTTCTGTAAGCCATGATTGCAGTCAGAATCACCAAGATGAACAAATGTGCACACCACTGATAGTAATGTACTAATAGAAACGCACACACTTCTTACAGGACTGTGCTTGGGGACACCCGCCATTTGTTGAGTGTCACTGACAATTGGCATATTTTACTGAACTGCTGCTCCAGGTACTTTTGTTTGGGAAATCTATCATAGTGGAGAACAGCTGTTGATGGGGTGAGCAGAAAAGATATGCTTGTGACAATCAGGACGTTTCAAGGTCTTTCAATTTATATAAAAATGAAGACATCAGAGAAATGCAAATCTAAACCATAACAAGGTATCACTTCAAATCCATTAAAATGGCTAATACTAAACACACATGCACACACATACACATACACAAACGGAAAATAACAAGTGTTGGCATGGATGTAGAGAAATTGGAACCCTTATACCCTACCGCTGGGAGTGGAAAATGGTACAACCGCTTTGTAAAACAGTTTGGCAATTTCCTCAAAAAATTAAAAATAGAACTACCATATGATCCAGCAAACCCTCTTCTAGGTATATATCCAAAAGAATTAAAAGCAAGGTCTTGAAGGGATATATGCACACCCATGTTCATAGCTGCACTAATCACAATAGCCAAGAACCCAAGTGTGCACTGACAGAGGGATGGATAAACAAACTGTGGTATATACATACGATAGAATATCATTCAGCCTCTAAAAAGGAAGGGAATCTTGCCACATACTACAACATGAATGAATCTTGAATCAAATAAGCCAGTCACAAAAAGACAAATACTCTATGATCACATTTATATGAGGTATCTAAACTAGTGACATTCATAGAAAGTAGACTGGTGGTTGCCAAGGGATGGGGGAGGAGGAAAAAGGGAGTTGTTTAACGGGTATAAAGCTTCAGATTTGCAAGAGGAAGAAGTTTTAGAGATCTGTTTCACAACATGTAAATATACTCAACACTACTGGACTGTACACATAAAAATAATTACAATGGTAAATTTTATGTTTTTTATCACAATTTTTTAAAAGACCCAAAGAGATATTTAAGTGTTCTCAGACGTAGCTGGAACTGAAATAGAATGGCAACCCAGTTGCAAAAAGTGTAAAGCAGTTGTCTCTGGAGGTCCCAGAGCCTGTTGGCCTTGTCCTATATCATCACATAATCGGGTCATGTATGAACTTCACAAAAGATTCTGTTTTGCTAGTTGGTACCGAGGATTTGCCATATCCCTCACAAGTGTTAGCTTCAGTGAAGAGATGCTGATATATTCTTCTAATGGGTATGCTAAAGGTGGGTGGTCTTTCCTCATCCAGAGGAACCAGGGAAACCAGGTGCTGGGGAGTGAAGCTGATTTCCTGATGAACACACTTCACTCTGACTAAGGATCTGCTTCCACTTCTAATAACGACTCTATTCTTTTATGTTCTGACTATCTTGCTCCAGGTTTGGGAGGTGCCAGGGAGGTCCGGCTGCTGCAGCACCCACAGAGGATTCTGTGTTTGAAGAGGGGGCAGCTCAGGTGCCTGAGGCCCAAAGGGGACCAGGCAGAGGGCACGGCCCCCCTTAAGCTCCACGGCCACTTTGACAGCACCCCTCCCAAAGATGACCATGCCAGGTCACTGGAGAGTCAGGGACTAGGAAAAGATGGGCAGTGGCTGCAGTCTGAACTGCAGCTACTCAAGCAACTCACAAACCAAGCCTCAAATTATTTTTGGAAGTAGTCATATTGAAGAAATAAATAAATTTATTAAAATAATAAAATCATCTGAAGGTGAAATATGCTACCTCGAGAAATGGTATGTTCTCTTGTCACTGGAAATATTCAAAGTGAACTGATCACTTACCTGGACTATTACAAATGGGATTGAGGCATCAAATAATGGTTGAAATGAGGACTGTTAAGGTCCCTTCTAACCCTGAGAGTTGAGGACTATATAATCTTGTGCCCTCTGCAGCTCACTGCTATCCAGAGAGCTGCTCAGGCATTCCCTTGATAAAATGCTACCTTGTCTTCTCACTCTTGTTCCCTGTCCCCTCTAACCCCCCAAACTAGAATGCAAGCTCTGTGCAGAGATTTTGTTTTGTTTTGTTTGTTCACTGTTATATCCCCAGTGTCTAGAATTAATAACTTTAAACTCCTCAGGAGTTCCTCTTTCCTTCTTCCCAAGAAATGTATGTGAAAGATCTTATGTGGCCACACATTTCCTAGGTAAGGTACAGAGATTTAAAGATGACATTACCAATTCATCCATAAATACTTATGCAGTCTAAAGTAACTCTGAGTATGTCCTCAGAAACAATTCCACATTCTCCAATGGCAGCATTTTTTACAAATTGGGAGTATCTTGATTATCTACAGGGATGATAAATAAGCAAAACGTTACCTGAATTATCAATGATTTAGAATCTCTTAAAGATCCACCTGCTGTTTTACATAATGGTTTTCCTTTTATTTTGCATTCTTTTGAAAATGTTTTCAAGGTGTCTTCAAATTCAGCAAAATCTAAATACTACAAAAAAAGGAGAACATAATCAAACAACTCAATAACAAAAAAACAAATAATACAATTTAAAAAATGGGCAAAGGACCTGAATAGACATTTCTCCAAAGACATAAAAAAAGGTCAACAGATATATGAAAAAGTGCTCAACATCACTAATCGTCAGGGAAATGCAAATCAAAACCACAATGAGATACCACCTCACACCTGTTAGAATGACAATTATCAAAAAGATGAAAAGTAACAAGTGTTGGCAGGGATGTGAAGAAAAGGGAACCCTCATGCATTGCTGCTGGGAATGTAAATTGGTACAGTCATTAGGGAAAACTGTATGGAAGTTCCTCAAAAAAATAAATATAGAACTACCATGATCTAGCAATCTCACTTCTGGGTATATATAGAAAGAAAATAAAATTAGTATTTCAAGCAGATATCTGCACCTCATGTTCACTGCAGCATTATTCACAATAGCCAAGATATGGAATCAACCTAAATGTCTGACAGATGAATGGATAAAGAAAATGTAGTATATACCTATGATGGGATATTAGTCAGCCTTTAAACAGAAGGAAACCCTGTCATTTGTGACAACATGGATGGAACTGGAGGACATATGCTAAGTGAAAAGCCAGACACAGACAAATTCCTCATGATCTCACTTATATGTGGAATCTAAAATAGTCAACCTCATAGAAGCAGAGAATACAATGGTGGTTGCCGGGGGTGGGGGATAGGGAGAATAGGGAGACGCTGATCAAAGGGTACAAAGTTTCATTTACACAAGATGAATAAGTTCTGGAGATCTAATGTACGGCATGGTGACTCCAGTTAACTATATCATACTGTATATGTGAAATTTGCTAAGAAAGTAGAAAGGCCGGGGGGGAAAGGAAACTATGTGAGGTGATGGAATATATTAATTAGCTTGATTGTGGTGAACATTTCTAATTGTATAATGTATTCTAATTCACAATGTATACATATTCAAAACATCAAGTTCTACACCTTAAATACATGCATTTTTGTCAATTATACTTCAATAAAGCATAAAAACCATAAATTTATATGTATTTCTCTGTTTTAACATCAACAAGTAACTGTCTTTGATGTACTTGTACCAGCTTGATATTATCACCAATTTACAATGGGGTCAGTGACAACTTTAAGAATTTATTCACCATTATGCCACCAAATTCCAAAGTGGGTGCATTTCCAAGGTGGGTGCCTCATCCTTGCCCTATGGCCATGTCTCTCAGGCCTGCGGGACAGTTTAATCACACACTAAAGCAGCAGCAACTATTTCCTTAGCACCAAAAAGCATGAGGTGTGGGTCCTACTCTTCAAAACTTTCAGTACAGGAAAGCTAAATGTCCACGAGTAAGCAGTGAGTTAAATAATTAGGATGCAGCCACTCAATGAGATACTCGACAGCACTCGAATGTCTAGGGCGGATCATGGGAAGATGTTGAAAGATAACGGGCAAGCTACAGAACCCTGTGTGTGGTATCCTCCTGTTTTCTGACACAAACTATAGGCGTGTGAATATATTTTTACTACTCATAGAAAAAAGTTTGGGAAGATAATACAATAAACCATTAACAGTGGCCACTGCAGGAAGTTCCCTTTCTTTACTTCTGTATCTTGAATCTTCTACCATGAGCATGCCCTGTTTTTAAAATTTTCTTCAAAGGAACTTTTAAAAGTGGCTTTAAGATTTCAGTTTAGTTAGAAAAACAAAATATAAACACATGGAAAATGATATAATGGAAAATAAATAGCTCCAATGTAATGATAAAACACTACAAGGCTCTAAAGAATTTGTTGCATTTTAAAATACAAGTTTTCAAGATCTCTTTTTCTGTGACCTGTGTTTTTGTATAACATACCCACCTCTTTCACCAGTCCAAGTAATTCAGATTCATGAGCCAGAATATCCCCCATATTGAACCGTTACTGGTAACTCTCACAGCAAAAATCTCTACAAGGCAAAAACACAAGACAAAAGCTTTCATTTCAACCTCCTGTGAAATCACAAAAGGGTGGCTGTGGTGAGAAGAATGGCCCCTAAAGATGTCCAGACCCTAATCCCCGGAACCTGTGATGTACATGAGCTTCCACGGCAAGGGGGAATTACAGCTGCAGATGGCACTGAGGTTGTGAGCCAGCTGACCTTCAGGCAGGGAGGGGATCTGGATTAACCAGGTGGGCCCAAAGCAGTCACAGGGGAAAGAGGGAGGCAGGAGGATCCGTGCCAGAGTGATGACTGTGAGACTCGCAGGCCACTGCAGGCTTTGAAAGTGAAGGAAGGGTCACAATCCAAGTAGGGTAGGCGGCCTCTAGAAGCCAGAAAAAGGCAAAGGAATGGATTCTCCCCTAGAGCATCCAGAATGATCGAGGCCTGTCAACACCTCGATTTGACCCGTTTCAGACTTCTGACCTCCAGAACTGTAAGATAATCAATTTATGTTGCTTTAAGTCACTAAGTTTATGGTAATTTGTTATTAGCAGCACTGGGAAATACCATGGCTGAGGTCTTCCTGCCAGCTGCCCCCCAAGGTGTACCCACAGCAGCCATTCCCCGTGTCCCAGCCCCAGGCTCTTGCCCTAGATTGGGATTGGTTGCCCATAACTCCAGAGGACTAAAGAGTCTGGGCGCTACTACTAACTATGCTGTTCACTGGCACCTGATCTGGGGTAAATCACTAAAACTCTGAGACTTTTTTCATCCATAAAATAAAATAGAGAATTTATGAGGTCTCTTCCAATTCTAAGAATGTAGGAGTCTGTAACCTCACATTTTTCTGCCAGTGCATTTGATATGAATTATTTGAACACAAGAAGATTAAATTTAGTGGTTTTCCCCTATTTGTTCTCTCTCTCACTGCCATCGTCTGTGGCTTCATCCCTCGACCAAGGGACTGCAACCTGATCTCCTATCTCCTCTCTCTCCACTTCCATCCAAGGTCTATACTTTTAACAAGTAATCTTTCCCTTCCTGCCTGGGACCCTCCCGTGGTTCCACTACCCTCCAGATGAGGCCAAACTCCGCAGGCCCAACTCCCGAAGCCACACAGAATTTGGCCTCCTCACTCTCCCATCTGATCTGTAGACTTGGGCCTCCCTGGCTGTTCCGGTGGACACTGCAGACCCAAAGCACATGCCTGCCTCGAGGACTTTGCACTTGCTGTTCCCTCTGCCTCACTACCCTTCCTTCAGATACCCACATCTCATTCGGATCTCTACTTGACTATCACCTCCTCAGAGAGATTTGCCCTAACCACCCTTTCCAAGAGGTCAGCCCGTCACTTCCTATCACTTTGTGCCATTTTCTTGTTCTCAACAGAACTGACCACTACTTGACAGAAATATCCTTTCAGGGGCCAGGTATGGTGGCTCACGCCTGACATCCCAGCATTTTGAGAGGCCGAGGTGGAAGGATCACTTCAGCCCAGAAGTTCAAGACCAGCCTGGGCAACATTGTGAGACCACAGCTCTACAAAATATATTTTAAAAATTAGCCGGGTGTGGTGGTGCACACCTACTCAGGAGGCGGAGGCAGGAGGATCGCTGGAACCCAGGAGTTCAAGGCTGCGGCGAGAAATGATGGGGCTACTGCACTCCAGCCTCGGTGACAGAGTGAGATTCTGTCTCAAAAAAACAACAGAAACCATCCTTTCCTGAATGTGTCTGCTTGCTGTCAGTCTGTCCCCACCTCAGGATGTGGACTCCACTAGGAGGACATGTGTTCCCTTGGCATCCCCAGCTCAAAAACACTGAAGGAGTGGAAATAATTCCAGATATGAAGGAAATAACAGAAAGGAAGGGACAGAGCCTGGGGTTATCTTAGATAGGGTGGTTGGAGAAGGCCTCACTGGGAACATGACATTTGAGCAAAGATTGAGCACTTCCAGGAACCAAGAGGGCGCTGCTAGTGCAGTGCTACTAGGGGTGAGCGAGGCAGACGGTGGTGGGCAATGAGCGGGGCCAGGTCAGGTGGGCCTCGCAGAGCTGGTACGCTGCTTGGATGCGAGGCAGAGGGCAAAGGAAGCCCCGAGAGAGAGGACTGAGGAGGGGACTGACACTACCTGATGTCCACTTTTTAACGAGCACTGTGTCTGCTGTTTGGAGGGGACAGGGGGCAGCGGAAACAGGGGACCAGCAGGAGGCACCGCACAGCCCACGCTCACTGTGAGTGTGTGGTGTGCAGGAGCGAGAGGAGCCCCAAGGAGTGCTCCGAGTCCAGACGGAAAAGGCAGGGGCGGCTCGACTTGCTGAGGGGTCGGATGTGGGATCCGATGTGTGAGGGGAAGATGTGAAGGAAGAAGCCTGGCGTGTGAGCAGCGGGGTGAACAGTACGCTGTTTGCTGAGATGGGGAAACCTGGAGAGGGACGGACGACTTTAGAGGTCAAATAAGAGGTCTGTTTGGGTTGCAAGTCTGAGATGCCTATTCGACATTCTGGTGGAGGTCTGGAAGGGTCAGTGGACAACTGAGTCTGGAGTTTAAGGGAGAAGCAGGAGCTAGAGACAGAGGGATGGCAGAGAACATGGGTACTGGGCAAAGAAACGGATAGATTTAGTGATGAGAAGTGAAACAAGAAACAAGGTCATCAGCTGCCAGAAGCAGCATGGTGACAGTCTGAAGACAAAGGAAGTTGGGAACCAAATTGCTAGGGCAACATGGCAGGGTTTCTAGTTTTAGAGTCCATTTAAGATCTCTGGACTTGAATCTAAAATGGAACCAGTCTGCAGTTTTGCGGTTTTTCTGCAGCCACTGTCAGCTGTCTGAGTTAGGTTAACCGGCAGGGAGGTTTTTCTAGAAGAGAAGAGAAAGAGAAAACAAGTAGAGCAGTGATGGGACAGGGAAGCTACGCCAGGTTTAGGGAGGGGCAGGAGGCACAGGAGGGGGCTGCAGGGCAGCGAAGAAGTGCTGGAGTCAGAGACTGGCTGGGGAGGCACATGGAAGTGAGTTCGCAGGATGGAAGGGAGTGGACAGCGTGGGAGGGATGCCTGCAGTCAAGATTTGGGAAATGACACAATAATAAAAAGCTCATGACCACAGGAGTAGGTGGATAAGGACAGAGGAAAGAGATGCCTGAAGTAGGGAGGGTGAAGAAACTGGAGTGGCCAAGATGTTGAAACCCCCAAAAGCAAAGTAGAAGAGGTGGAGAGGCAGACAGCAAGCCAGGTGCCAATGTCTCCAAGGGAAACTTAGAGACTCGCTCTGGGAGGTGGTTGCCTCAAGGTGGGCTGGCAAGAGGTACAGCCCCTGCCAGGCATTTCAAAAAAGCTGCCGGTTGGGAAGGAGAGGGTGGTGATCTGTAAGCAGCAGTGAGGAGCAGGGAGGACACCTGCCCACCCACCACCTCCAGGCCTGCCAGATACATAAGGTGAGAGAAGAAAGGCGGCTAGTGGTTGAGGACACACCTCTCTCCAGCCTTGCTCTGGACCTGCCTCCAACCCCAGCCCTCTCCTTGTCCCCTTCCATTGCTTCCCACATTCGGCCCTGCCAGCAGTGAACTCCTGGCCATCCCCCTGTGCAATATCCATACGACACGCTGCTTCCCGAAGCTGAGCCCGAGGTTTGATGTGTGCCTCCCTCCACCACACCCGACTCACCACTCTAACCTAGGCCAGACTTGACTTTCTTCAAGAAATCTTCCATGAACTACCCCTCCCTGCCTCCCTATCATGGTAATTCTTTCTCCTCTGGGGTACCTCCGCACCCTATGCCGACTGCTGCTGCTATACTTACAACCCTGTTTCCAAAGAGAGAGTTGTACACAAATTGTGTATCCCCAGAACCTAGCAGAGTGCCTGGTAGGCAAGATAGGCACTCAAGACATTTGATGAATAAATGAAGCCCAAGCTGACGGAGCTGCATTTTAGAAGGCCCCAGAACAAGAAAACTTCCTTGGTTTTGAGAACTTGAGCTCCTTCCAGACTCAGGGCCTTTGCACGTATTGTTCTCTCTGCCTGAAACACTTTCCCCCCTCTTTCTTCACCTGGTTAACCCTTGTACTTAATAAATGTCACTTCCTTACAGATGTCCTCCATGACCAGTTTGAATAAGATTCTACTGTGATCAACTGTCAGTGAACATGAGCCACTGTTGGCTATTCTACTGCTCTGACATCGTTAGAAATTAGAGTTTTCTCTAAACCTGTATGTCACAATAGTTATCATTTATTGAGGGTTTATTGTATGCCAGGCAATGCACAAAATGTTTCACATCTAATCTTCGTAGTAAACCTGAGGGATAAATACAATTTATATTCTCCTTTTACAGATGAAGCAAGTGAAGCTCAAGAAGGTTGACATGCTTCCAATAGCCACAGCTGGTAAGTGACAAAGTAGGAATTTAAATCCATGCTGATATTAACCACTACACAGTATTTCCCCAAAGCTTGGACTACCTGAATCAGAATCGCCTGGGATGCTTGTGCAAAAGAAAATTCCTGCCTCCACCCTGGTCTTACTGAACACGATGCCAGGCACCATGCCCAGAAATCTGCCTTTTAAACAAGCTCCCCCCATGGCTTTTACACACGCTCAAGTTTGGCAACCACTGCTCTACTTTAGGCAGAAATCAGAGAAAACTTCTGCAGCCACGCTTCGGGGTGGCAGTGGCAGCTTCGGAATTTCTATATAAGGGAGACTTACACGGCCTTTAAGCTGGTTGGATTATGGGATTTGTAGAGAAGCCGAATTTGCACAGCAATCATCCTGTTTTTCCTTAGATTAGGTGAAGTCTGTACTTAACCTGTGTGTCTGGGCAGGGGTGATAGCTGTTGGAGATTATCAGGGGTGATCTAAAAGCCCAGATCACCCGCTAGCGCCGCCACTACCCAGCTGGATGACCTGGAGGACCCCCTCCAAGTCTGGCCCACTGCAGCAAAGATCAGGGACTACTTGCGGAAAGCAGATGTCCTTGGGACGTCCGGCAGCCGCCTCGGCCCTCGCGGGAGCAAGAGCCCTAGATCGCAGGCGAGAAGTGGAGGCATCCGGCAGCGGTGCCGGCGCATCAGGGTTTTCCTCGGGGCGACGGGTCGCAGAGCCCCGACCCCCCGGCCCCACCGGTCCTCCTCCCCGCCCCGGGACGGCGGGCTCGGGGACGGTCCGGCCGCGGGACGGGATTACCTCCAGCCCGGCCGCGGGCATCAGCGATCACCCCGCCAGGCCGCCACCTCTGCAGCCGTCACCCGGGCAACCGCTGCCGCCAGCCCGGCATCACGTGGAGCGGCACAGCCAATCGCGCAGGGCGCGGCCTGCGCAGAGCAGCCTGGGAGGAAAGGCCCGCGGCCCCCCAAACTTCCTGGCGGCGGAAGTGGGAGGTCCCTGTTCGGGTCCTAGTTTGCGGGCCTTGCGCTGGTCGGTCGTGTTTTCTGTCCTCTGCGCGACTCCTCATTCATTCATTCATTCATTCATTCCCACAAACGTTGCGCCAGGCGCTGTGCCGGCTCTGGGGATGAACCAGACACAGAGCTCGTTGTTCTTTAGAGCAGCAGTCCGTACCCTTTTTGGCACAAGGGACCGTTTTCGTGAAAGACAATTTTTCCAGGGACGGGGCAAGGGGGGTGTTTTCGGGATGATTCCAGCGCATTACATTTATTGTGCACTTTATTTCTGTTAATTACATTGTAATATATAATGAAGTAATTATACA
>CM052439.1:6174124-6212752 GCA_028533085.1 Varecia variegata
CAAAGACCAAATAGAACAAAAGATCCTCTTAGTACCCCTGTAGCTTATGAGATTACAAGGGTTTTAGGAGCTCTGTGTCAGGAACTGGGGACAGAGACCCAATGTATATATTTTTAAAATTATTTCCCAGTATCATACCAACTAAAAGTGGTCTCACCATGGGATGATTTATTTTCTTATATTAAATCCAGAGGTAGCTTCTTCCCAGCAGCTCAAGTCATCAAGGTTCTAGGTTGGCTTTCTGAATTGTATCATCTTTGTGACTGTGGGTGGTACTGGAGCAAATAGATATGGCTTGATACAGTTAATAAATATTCAAACTACTATAATTCCTTAGTTATAATTTATTTTAAGACTTCTTCCAAATCCTGGAACATTTGTGCCGTGCATAATACAAATATTAAATTGGAAAAATCTCTCAGTCAAACTCGGAGTATTTAACCCATTTGACATGTCCTGGTGTGAGTACAAAGAATGCTTTGTGACAACAGGCAAAACTGCTCAGGTCTGAAGCTGCATCTGGGAGTACCCAAGTTGGCTCGGCTCTGTGTGTTCCGTGAGTTCAGAGCAGTAAGTAAGCACTGAACCAACTGCCTAAAGTTCCCCATTCTCAGGACTTGCCAAAGCATCCCACTTGCCCTAAATCTTGTTGTTTGACCACTCCAGTTTTCCCAAAGTTTGACAAACACTGCCAGTGGGTCCAAGATGACTTTTTAATTTGTTTGTGAAAATTTCAAACATATGCAGTACAGAATAGTTTAGTGAGTCCCCGTAAACCCATCACTCAGATTCCAGTATTATCAAAATATTTTTCCTCAACTTCAAATTAAATCCTTAGAATTTGCAGCAGGCATATTGCCTGGCTGCTGTCTCTGTTGAAGGGCAAAGAGCTGAGATCACAAGCAAAGAGAGAGACTTGAAAAACATCCCTCCCCTGAGTTGGATGAAAGGGTGATGCCACCTAAATTAAACATGATAAGCCTGATGCACCCAGACAAACCAGCAGCCAGCTAGTGTGGGCGCAGTTGCCTCATCTGGGAGCTCCTGCGGGGGGAGTTCAGATGGAAAGCATGTCTCGGAGCAAGCTCCGACGCCTGGGTCTAATCAGCGGGTTGGAGGAGGAACATAACTGAAATCCCAGGCGTAAATCAAGAGATGAATTTCAAGACGCTGCTCAGGCAAAAAATATTTCCTTCCAGGAAAGTTGGTTTTTGTTCACTGCTCAAAACTCAAGATATGTGGGGGGTTCAGATCCATCCATCTTCTCAGCCCAGAGTCCATGTGGAGGGGGTGGAACTGGGTCTTGGTGTCTCGCAGGGGCTGCTGCTCCTGCACCGCTCCCCAGGCTGTTTATACCACAAAGCTGGAGTGTTCTTGGAAGAAGAGCACACGGGCGGGAACATCCATCTCTCAAGGGGCAGCGAGCAGTAAAGCAGGCAACACTGAAAGCAGGGAGAGTGTGTGTCCTTCCTTGCCCTGTCCCAAGGCTGTGAGTCCCATGGCTGCCCCAGGAGTTCTGTGGCCTGAAGTTGGCAAAAAGACCCAGGCCTTAAAATGGACTTCTGGAAGAGCAAACCTGGATTCCCAGATGGTTTCAAAGTGAGCACACTTCAAGTGATCAGTGGGGCTCTCATCAGTGATGTTCACAGACACAGACACTTGATTTTTAGTGAGGACTCTATTTATTTCTAAGCAAGTTTAAAATCCACATTGCCGGGCATGGGATGTGAGCCCAGGGGGTGGTATGTTGGTTTGAGCTGGAAGAAGAGATGCTAAAGTGACCACAGCTGGGTGGTTCCCTGGCAAGTTGACACACCTGGAAGACCCTGAGGACTGAATTCTGATCTTTTTCTTTGCCCCAAAAAATTTCTTTCTAAGGGAGGCTGGTGAGTCATGCCTACAAATGATAAAATCTCAGTAAACAGGTTTTTTTTTTTTTTTTTTTTTGAGACAGAGTCTTGCTCTGTTGCCCGGGCTAGAGTGCCGTGGCGCCAGCCTAGCTCACAGCAACCTCAAACTCCTGGGCTCAAGGAATCCCACTGCCTCAGCCTCCCGAGTAGCTGGGACTATAGGCATTCACCACCATGCCTGGCTAATTTTTTCTATATATTTTTAGTTGTCCAGCTAATTTCTTTCTATTTTTAGTAGAGACGGGGGGGGGGGGGGTTCTTGCTCTTGCTCAGGCTGGTCTCGAACTCCTGAGCTCAAATGATCCACCCGCCTTGGCCTCCCAGAGTGCTAGGATTACAGGCGTGAGTCACCGCGCGCCTGGCCAGTAACCAAGTTTTTATGATGTGGTTTACTTCCCCACCTGATTCCAGTATAGCATCACATGAACGATAGAAGATCCTTATCTTAAGCATTCCTATCCTCTGATTCCTAGTCTTTGAACAAAGCCTAACTCTTTCAGCCCATTGTCAACTAAAGAATCCCTAAATCCACCTATGACTTATAAGCCTGCACTTTGAGATGTCCCACCTTTCTGGGCCAAACCAATGTATGCCTTCCATATATTGATTTATGACTTTACCTGTAATTCCCGTCTCCCTGAAATGTATAAAACCACACTGTAACCCAGTCACAGCAAGCCCACTTGCTCAAGGCTTCTTGGCTTGTGGCTCTGGGCCATGATCCTCAAATTTGGCTCAGAATAAACCTCCTTAAATTATTTTACAGTTTGTCTTCTTTTCCATCGACAACCAGCAAGATATGGCACACTCAGAACATCTTTATTCCTGTTGGTGTCCCTCTCTTTTGGATGAGAAGGTGCAGAAGGGAGGGATTCCTGCAAGCCACAAAGCATTGCCTGGCCTCTTAGCCTAAGCACTAGTACTACTTGCCCCAAATTAACTTCACGTTATGATGATGATTGCTTTCACAGTGAGACTGGCATATAGAGAGGGTGTGTGTGTGTGTGTGTGTGTGTGTGTGTGTCTGGGGGGGGGGTAACTTGGCTAATGAATTGTTGGTTAAGCTTAACGGTAAAAGGAATAATTCATGATAACAGAAGGTATGCATAGTAACCTTAAATCTCCCTGTTTGCCCTCCTCCCCGGCTGTAATGAATATCCCATGAGGTCAGCTGAACCTGAAGTCCAGGGTAAGATGCAGAACTCCCTTCTGCCCCTGGGGTAATCCCTCTTGCTGCTGACAGACATTCGAAGCCAAAAGAGAAACCATGGGCCTGGTGAGGGACGAATTTGGAATTTTGACCACTGGCTCTCAAAGTGTGGTCCCCTGGCTGGCTGCAGCAGGATCACGGAGAACTTGCTAGAAATGCAAATCCTCAGCCTGGCCCAGATCGACTGAATGAGAAACACGGGGTGGGCCCAGCTGCCCAGGGCAGGCAGAGGGAGGTGCCTTCCCCAGGGCCCAGCTGCCGCCCGGGGATAAATCTCTCAGCGGGAGCAGCCGGCCGCCTCCGGGAAGCGCCGCAGACGCCGCCAGGCCCGGCCCCCCGACCCCCCGACCCCCGGCCTGGCGCGGGGACCTGTCCCGCACGCTCCCGGGCCTGGGTCGCTCGGGCCTCCGAGCCAAGGAGAAGGCAAGGGCCGGAGGGATTTTCACCCACCTCCTTGACACTGGGGAGGGGGCCTCGCAGTGGCCTCGGCCTGGGAAGGATCGCGGTCCGCTGGGGGTTCGCGTGGAGCTCAGGGAGCAGCCCCAGGCGCACCCCCACCTTCCCCGGCGGTCACTTCCAGGAACCCGGACTGGGCTCTGCCAGCCCAGTGGTCAGAACGCGAGAGCGTCCCAGAAATAACACGCGCTCTGGAGCAGAGTGTCGGTCCCCACCCGGCGTCCGGGGCTCACTGTTTTCCTCCCGTCACCGACCCCCTGGCCGCCCCCTCCCAGCAGCCCGGCTCGGGGTGCCCCCCGCTCCCCCACCCCCGCCTCCCTCGCTGGCAGCTGTCTCCCTCCTGCCCCAGCTCCTTGCAAAGGACAGACCAGGGCAGCACGTCTGACGTCTCCTTCACGAAGGGACAGAAACCTGTCTCCAAACAGCTTAAGCCAAAAGGGACTTTCTTGGTTCCCACCACTGGGGCGGCAGGGCTGGAATCCACCGCTGCCTTCTCTCTCCCTCAGCCCTGCCTTCCGCCCTGCGGATTGGCACTGCCAGTCACTTCTGTCTGTGTGAAGTGTGAGTCCACGGAGAGCCAGAGAGGACCCACAGAGGCCCTCCAGGGTCCTCCCTGGGGTCTGGGGCCTGGGAGAGTCTGGTTGCCGTCCTCACCCCGTTCTTGACTTTCTAAACGCCTCTGCATGTATTAGATGAAGCCTCTTTCCCTGCTGGAGCACGGGCTCGCTGACCACTTCATTACAAGGCAGTCTGGACCCCGCAGGGCAGAGCCAGCCTCCCTCCCAGGCCTCCCTGCCTGCCCGGGAGGTGGAGATGGAGCACCAAGGAGGAGAGGACGACAAGTGATTGAATGTCCAGCTCTGTGGCCCCTTCCCCTCCCTCTGTGAGTCAGGGGACTCTGTGAGCTTTGTTCTCCTCTGACCCCATGCCTGGACCAGGTCCTGGGAAGGGGTCCCAGGATCCTGGGGGCAGCCGCTACAGTGGGCAGAGAAGGGGGAGAAGATACTCTGAGTTTGCAGGTTTCCTGGCTGGGCTGTGAGTTGTGAGGCCCAACCAACCAAGGTGGGGCTGGAAAGGTAATGGGGTCCCCTGGTGTCAAAAGGAAGGAAATTTCTTTCTCCACATTTCCTCTTAGGAAGAGCATTGGATTCTTTTGGAAGAAATACTTAGGTCCTTTGGGGTGAGCTGGGAGGGGAGCAGGGTGAGGTCTCAGAATTGCCTTCAGAGGAGGCACCTGAGGCCCTTTTGCTTCTGAGCACTGCGGTGGGTGAAGGCTGTGTGGTTGGGGGTGGGAGGGGTGCTGGGGCTGGCCTGGAGTGTCCTGAAATAGAAGGGGATTTGGAGCTGGGGGGAAGGGAGCCAGCAAGGTGGGGTGCTGCTCGGGGAAGGGATGAAGATGCTGGCTCCATCAGCAGGGGACTTGGGGACCAGAAACGTCTAACAGAGGCAGGTTGTTTATTGTGGAATATGCAATATTGTGCCTCCATTTCCTTTCTCCTCTTTTTCCATAGTCATAAAACCAGCCATTTTTTAGCGAGTCACATAGCACTAGGTGATGCAACTCTGGCCAAATGAAGGCAGGAATGGTGTTTCTGGGAAGTGTTCATCAAGGGTAGGGTTGTGCCCTTGTAGCATTCTTCTTCCTGGCTCCTTCCTGGTGGCTGGAATGCACATGTGCTGTTAGAGGCCCAGGGACCATGTTGGACCATGAGGTGTCCTTGGGAAAGGAACCCAGGCGTGGCAGCTGCATTAGACTGCTGCGGCTCCCAAAACAAGTTACCACCAACTGGAGTTTATTCTCTCCCAGTGCAGCCCAGAAGTCTGAAATCCAGATGGCGGCAGGGCTGGTTCCTTCTGGAGGCTCCGAGGGAGGGTCTGTCTGCTCCAGGCCTCTCTCCAGCTTCTGCTGACTGCCAGCAGCCCTGGGTGTTCTTTGTAGCTGCGTCGCCCCACTTGCCGCCTCTGTCATCATGATCTTCACTGTGACTGTGTCTCTGTGTGTCCTCTCCTCTTTTTATAAGGACACAATTGGATTTAAGGCCTGCCCTACTCCAGTGTGACCTCATCTTAACTAGTTATATCCACAAGGATCCTGTTTCCAGATAAGGTCACATTCTGAGCTCTGGATGGAAATGTATTCTGGGGGCCACCATTCGGCCCAGTACAGGAGCACAGGATAGAGGGAGCGTGAGTCCCTGACACTGAGGTGACTACTAACCTAGACACCTGCAGAGCCATCTATCCTTTTCTCTGCGGGGAGAGTCTGGGGTGGGGACACTTGAAGGGCAGCTGAGTTCTCTTTATAGATGGGCACAGGGTGAGAAACAGAGAGGGTGTCTGGGCACCAGGGCCTGAGGAGGACGGGCAGCTGCCCTCCACCCAGGCCAGGCGAGCGCTCGGATCTGGGAGATCTGGGTGGAGGAGTGGAGCACTCAGTGGTTGGGTCCTAAGGGTGGAGCTTAGAGAGGGATCCTGGGATCTGGGAGTGGCTCAAGAGCAGCGACGGTGATGACAATGCCGGGGTCTCTTAGCTCTGTGTCTGCTGCCTGCCCCAACACACATGGCCCCATGATGCTCTCTGACCGTCTCCATGCACAGCCTGACCACTGCACTTGACCTGGAGCAGGTACCAGACCATCGTCCTGGGCCGGTCCTACTCCTGAGGAAGGGATGGAACCGACAGCCTGACCCTACTGTCCCGAGGTCAAGGCAGGTGGTCCTAGAGCCAGTCCAGCAAGGACACACAGATCCCTGTCTCTCTGATGGCCACAGGGCCAGGCTCAGGGCAGCATTCTCTGGGGGACCCAGCAGGGGACAGAGAGAGAAGGTGGCCTGGCTGACCACTGGGACCCAGGCTTGCTTTGACACAGCCTGGACCTGGGCTTCCACACATAGCAGGGCTGGGCAGGAAGGCACAGGATGACCTGGATGTCACCACCCTGCCCTGTGCCTCCATTTCCCCTTCAGCGTGCCCGAGAAGGTCCCTCCCTAGAGTAACAACCAAAATGCTGGGAACTAAACATTTTTAGTTCCAAAAACAATTGTGGAAGGAAAGGCAGGGCCAGCTTTTCCCAGCTCTCTCCCTGGAACCAGCCTAGAAGTGCAGAAGGGGGGCTGGGGACTGGAGAGTGGCCCTCACCCTCCAGACAACTGGGGGCACTGGTCTACCCACTGCTGTATCCCGGAGTCCCCGGGGACAGGTGTAGTCTCTAGGTGTTGGTCTGGAGCCCAGAGCCCCTTGCACGTAAGCCGTCTGGGCCTTTGGATGGCCAGGTCTCAGGCCAGGCCGGCTGTGGCCTCACAACCACCCAGCAGGCCTTTCTCCATCTCCACCAGAGGCACCAAACCCAGAACACCGGTCTGGGGAAGGAGCCAAAACAAGGGATAGATTTCCCTTCCCAGCCCCCAGAATGGCCCTGATCTGTCCTGACTCATATTTTCTAGAACCATCTGTCCCATGGAAATGTGAGTCCGCCTGTCTAGACGGAAGTAACAGGGGCTGTGGACAGGCAATTTTCCTTACTTACACTTGAAAGTCTGGCTCGCCTAGGATGGGACCTGGGCCTGCCTCCAACTGGGGGCTCCCTAGAGCAGGGGGTGCAGTGGAGCCCAAACCCCGGGAGGGAGCCCTCTCCTGGGAGGCTGCTCTGCCCCCAGCCCTCCACAGCCTCCTGCCTCCTCCGCTCCGGGAAGCCGTGCGAACCACCGGCGAGAGCACGTTCATTTTCTCTGCCTGCTGAGCCCTCACACGGCCTTATGGGGTAGAGGCCGAGAAGCGCAGCGGCAGAGGCCGGGCCCGGGCCAGGCTGTGGGCAAGAGCCTCGGTGGGCCCCTGTAGAGAATGCCTGGCTGGCCTGGGCAGTGGGTCCCCACCTGCCGAGACCCCCCCTTTAATAACAGGCTTTGTAATAGCCTCTTTCCTATCCTAAAATGAAATTCCCAGATATTTATCCATGTGATTTTAAAATGATCATTATAATGCCCTGTAAAGAAAGAAGAAATAAAAGCAATGCAATTTATTTAAAAAAATATGTGTATATCCTGTGTAAGTGCTTAGGCCGACTATACAGGAGGCATGAAAGGGGGTCTGATGCAGTGGCCTCAGGCACAGCCGGGACGCAGGCTGGCACAGGTGTGCAGTGGCGACTCAGCACACGCGGTGTGGCCATCTTGGATGTGAGTTTTCCAGGTGATGAACAGTCCTTGGTAATGTTCTGAGCAAACCCCAGGTCAGTCTTACCCCTGCCGCCACTGCAGGACTCCAGCTTGGCCGGCTCCCTCCAGGAACACTGGCTGGCTCCACCGTCGGCGTGGAAACCACAGATGCCCCAACGATGTGCAGGTGCACCCAGGGCCATTCAGACCACGTGGCCAGGCTAGCTAAAGGGAAGCCGTTCTGCTGCTAGCATGCTTTTGGCTTGTTCTGTCTGCAAAGTTTAGAATGAACCTGCTGCTTGCTTACGCAGCTGCCAGACACAAGATTAGAAAATGACCTTGAGGGAAAAAAAATGATAAGTCTGGAACAGGCCAACTTGAGGCTGCCGATGATAAGATGCACCTGAGGACCTATTGTTCGCTGACCTGTTGTTTGCTGATAACCATTGACCAAGTCCTGGTGACTTGCACAAAGCCTGCTTTCTGCTGTACCCGCTCTGCCCCTTCCCTTTATAGGTGGCTCCGTGAGCAGACAGAGAGGATGGTCATGGAGCCCATGGTCCGCCATCTCAGGCTGGGGACTTGCCTCTCACCTGCATTGGGTAACACTGGGGCAGTAGCGCCCCCCACACCCCAAACCCCTTCTCCAGGCTGTGGGAGTGGGGGGACGTGGAAATGAATCGATCCAAGTCCAGCCCCAGGAGCTAACAACCCGGGTGTGGGAAGAGTCAGGCCAAACAGAGGTAGCTACGTCCACCTTGGCCACTCAGTGTGGAGAAGTCTCCAGCAAGACTCTCCCTTCTCTACCCCACGTCGTTATCATAGTGACTGGGTTGTGTTAATTTGGCAGAAAACTCCTCTCAAATCCATGTCTTCTCGTGATCATTTCTGCCTCCTCCTTAGCTCAAGCCTCACCTCTCCAGTGGATGACAACCGTGGTGTCCTCCACCCGGCTCACCTCTTTCACGCCCCCTGCAGAATTCAGTCGCCCCATCTTTCTCCTAGTAACCCACTCCCCCGCCCCCATGTTAGTCTGCTTGGACTGCCACAAAAATATCACAGCCCCGCACACTGGGTGGCCTAAACAATAGATATTTATCGTTTCACAGCTCTGGAGGCTGGATGTCCAAGATCAAGGCGCCGGCAGGTTTGGTTTCTCCTGAGGCCTCCGTTCTGTGAAAGGGCTGTATACGCAAAGCAACCCCCAAATGCTGAAGGAGTTGAGAAACTAAAGAAGGAGGCAGACAAACCCAGTTTGTCAGTATGGGATGATTTATTAGGGGGACTCGTGGACAGAAGCGTGGTCTTGGGTAGCCGCAAGACAGGTAGATCTCGTGCTCTGGAAGGAATGTGCAGGTGGCTGAGAGAACGCTGCTGGCGTCACAGTGCACTACCAACATGGGCGGTTTTGGAGGAAAGGTGAAGCCTAGAGTGAATAGGTTTTCCTACATAAAGAGTAACACATCAACTAGACATTCTGGAGGTATTCCTGGACTTGGGGTTAGTCAGGGGGATTAGCATTTAAAAATGAAGTTGCTCTTGTCCCCACAGCCTCTCTCCTTGGCTTGCAGGTGGCTACCTTCTTACTGTGTCCTCATGTCGTTGTCTCTTGGTCTGTGTGTTGTCTGAGTCCTAATCCCCTCTTCTTAAGGACACTAAGAAGATTGGATTAGGTTCCACACTAATGGCCTCATTTTTTAAATATTAATTACCTCTTTAAAGGCCCTACTTCCAAATACAGTCACATTCTGAAGGTCCTGGGGGTTAGGGCATCAACTTCAACATATGAATTTTGTGGGGACACAATTCAGTCCATACCCCCGCCATGGCTCCTCTTGAAGTGCTCTTTTGGTATCAAGTGCCAGAAATTCAACTCCAAGTAGCTCGTGTTTTGTTAAGCAAAGAAGAGAAGCTGTTGCTCGTGAAACTTCACAGTCTGGAGGTAGAGGCACAGCTCGACTCAGGGCTGGACAGGTCCCATGTAGATCGTCCTCTTAGCTCAGCTTCCTCTGGGTTGGTGCCATATTCAGGTTCCACATGGTAGAAGGAGCAGCTTTAAGCGACATCAGCAGTGGAAGACAGAGAATGGGTCCCAATAGCTGGAGTAGATGTCCCAGAATTGGGTCTTGCTAGCTATGATTGGCCGGGCGTGGTCGCGTGCTTGTCCCTGAACCAATCACTGTCACCTGGTGGATGAAATGTGCAGACTGGTATCTGGACTGAGCCAGGAGGTGGCCAATTTCCTTAAAAAGAAATAAAGGTTCAGATACCAGTTACCAGAAAGAATGCCAATGGTTTGTGGGCTGCAAACGTTGTAGAAGTTCACCACTGAACAAGTGAATGAGTGAGGTTCTTTGATCATCTGTAACGTGGTACTGAAGTATGAGCTAAGCCCAGTCTGCAGAATGAACGCCCCGCACTTAGGTTTGGTTGGTTGGCTTTGCCCTCCCGTGCAGTCCTTCTGCACGTCCTTTATCCTTGTCAGCGTCAGCTCCTCTGCCAGACGGGACTTTGTCTTGAACCAGTGGCTTGAGAATGTTGAGGGACTGAGCACAGATTATGTGTCCCTGTTCAGGGCTGGATTAAGACATTTAACAACTAAGCACTAAAAAGGTTGTGGTGCCTCCTACTCACCTCCCTTCTCATCCCCATTAAAATAACAGTATCTGTGAGCCACAAAATAAATGTAAGAAAGTCTAACAACTTATTCCTTTCTCCCGTGAAGATTATTTCAATTACAACTATATGTTGATCAAATTCTTTTAAGAAAAATGAAATTATTTTTTCCTAGGCTTCTGGTATGTTGGCTTTAGCGTGTGCTTTGCCTTCATGTGTGAAATCCAGCCCTGCTGTCCTTGTTTGACCCTTGAGCGTGGCCCTCTCGCCTTCCCCCTGCTGTCGGCGGAGGTGTTGCTGGGGTGACGGAACGGAGCTCCCCTGGGAGCACTGAAGAGAGGAGAGGCTGAGGCACCTGTGTCCAGGCCACCATGGGGCGGGCCTGAGGCAGGGAGGTTCCAGGGTGAGGACTGACCCCATGGGAGCCACTCGTAGGCCCTGTTTGCTTGGGCCATTCGATGTGTATCGGTCTTCCTGGGTTGCCGCACGCTGCAAGGCGAGTCTCAGGCGGGGGCGCTTCCCAGAACTGGTGCGTTGTGGCTGCCCAGCTCCATGGTATGCCAAGCACAGGGCTCCGGGGAAGAGAGCAAGAATCATCTCAAAAGATGGGCTGCTGCTGGAATTATACAACCCAGAGTGCTTTTTGTGCTGCCTGTGGGTCCATCCGTTTTGTTTCTGGGGACTCTCCTTCGGGAAGCACAATCTGTCTCTGGGGACGTCCATACTCTGTCGGTAGTGAGGTCCTGCAGTGCCCCTTGGAGACATCTGTCTCTCAAGGCGGGCTTAGCTGATGTCTGCTCTCATCCGTGCTGAGGAGGGGCCCCATGGCCCTTTCTATTCCCGTATCCATACTCCACCTCGATAGCGAGGGGACTCAGGTCTTGTGGAAGCGGCTTAGCACAGGACAGTGTTTCTCAGTGTGGTGGTCTCAGGACCATCTGTCGCAGAAGCGTCGAGTGCCTACTCAACTTGCTGCATTCCTTTGTTGGGCTCCAGATCTGCTGAATCACTGCCACAGTGGTTAAGAAATAAGCAAAACCAAAAAGAAACAGGTTTTGTAGTTAGACCTGGGTTTGAATTCGTCCCATAACTTGCTATGCACTCTTAACGTCTCTAAGCCTCACTTTCTTTATCTGTACTATTTATCACACGATAGAATTGTGAAGCTTAAAGACAGTCACGTGAGTAAAGTGCTGAACACAGCGCCTAGCACACAGCAGTTAAAAGCATTTTTGCCACTGTCATCCACCCATCTGTCAATCCAGTAACTATTTACTAAGTGTCTACAGTGAGCCCTAGGAACACAGCAGTCATCAAAAACAAACTCCCTGGGCTGGGCACAGTTGCCCTCTGTAATCCTAGCAGTCTGGGAGGCTGAGGCAGGAGGATCGTTTGAGGCCAGGAGTTGGAGAACAGTCTGAGCAACATAGTAAGACCCCGATTCTACAAAAAGAGAAAAATCAGCTGGGTGTAGTAGTGTGTGCCTATAGTCCCAGCTACTCGGGAGACTGAGGCAGGAGGATCGCTTGAGCCCAGCAGTTTGATACCAGTGTGGGCAATAGGCCCCTCTCTACAAAATGTTTTTAAAATTAGCTGGGCATGGTAGTGTACACCTGCAGTCCCAACTACTTGGGAGGTTGAGGCAGGAAGATTGCTTGAGCCCAGGAGTTTGAGGTTGCAGTGAGCTGTGATGATGCCACTGCACTCCAGCTCATGCAACAGAGTAAGACCTTATTTCTAAAAAACAAACAAACAAGAAACTCGTTGTCCTCCTGAAGCTTATGTGATAATCAGGGGAGACAGACCATAAACAAATAAACACATAATATGCCGGGTGGTTGTAAGTGCCATGCAGAAAAATCAGTCAAGCTCAAGGGCACCACCAGACTCCTCAAAGCTAAAGCAGTTACTTAATCTGAAGGCATCATGTATCAAACATGACAGGGACTCTGGGGGATACTTCGGGGCTTGCCCGGAAGGATTTTATTCATAGACAGGCTGGGAAACAAAAATCGTATTCACACAGGAATCCACAGGACAACTGATTGCCTTGCAAAGGATGTGTCATACATGCCTGAGAGCTGCTTAGAGGAGTTTACTGGGGACTGACAATGAGGTGTAAGTGAATTCCCCCAGGAAGCTTCTAATCCAAAAAGAAAGAAAAGAATTTGCTTAGGGACACATTTCCCACCCTTATTTTAGAGATAGTAGTTCCTACTTACCATAAGCAAAAAGCTTGTAACCCCTGAAATTTTTGGGACATGAATCAGAGCTCTGAGAGAAGATGATGGCACAGGAGTGCGTGGCTGCTCAGACCAGGTCATGGGAATATGACTTGAGGGGAAACTCTTGATCTCTGTCCAACTCTTTGCCAAGTTCCAGCTCTGTGTAATGCCTAAGATCTATAATGGTAATTATCTCCCATTTACAATTTTATTATAAATAACAAAGGAACTGCCCAGACCCCAGCAAGCAGATGGGAAATGCACATCACCAGTGGGCCACGTCAGAGGTGGAGGGCAGCTGGCCCTAATGCTTGTGTCGCTAGCCCCTTCCTGAACAGGCACACTGGCTCAGGAGTACTGAAGAAGATGCAAACTTGGAGCAGAGTTTGGACATGGATATTTGTGGGTCTGCCGATCTTTGGAACACACAATCCTGGAAAATTAAGAGGACAGAAACCAGCTTAATGGAAAGATGAACTGGAAACACAACTGTAAAAACGGTTTTTGATGCTGAGTCAGTCACTTTAGTCTGAGCGTCCTCGCCTTTACAATAAGGGGTTAGGCCAAATGGGATGAGGCCACACCATTCTGATTTAACCTAAAATTTAGTGAATGCCTACTTAAGTGCTAGGAAGGTTCTTTAACATGGATCATCTCTAGGTAATAGCATCTACCACTTAGGGTGGTTATGAGAAATGAGTAACAATACATATGATTCTTACCACAGTGTCTAGCACACAGCAAGTGTGATCATAACCATTGTTTAATCCCTGTAACAACCTCGAGCTGAACATTATTTCCTTTGTACAAATGAGGACATCACTAAGGGGCAGGATCAGGATCTGAACCTAAGTCTGAGGCCACGTACACGATCTTCCCATTATGTGGTTTGGCTTGGAAGGGCCCCTACAGCTTTAACTGTAAAGAATGAGAGGGCAGAAAAAAACTTTGAACCCTAGAAACAGCAAAATGCACTTGCTAAGGAAGTGGAAGTGTCTCATTTCCAATGCATGTAGGAATGTTGGAGAGCTGTCTAGGACAAAGCCACAAAATCTTTGCCCAGGCTCATTTCTTACCATCATCTCACGCCTGTTAGATCCCTAAGAGGCCATCTTGCCTGTGCACACAAAGAAAGGCCAGGGTTCTTCAAGAGCAAAATCAACTGAAAATTAGTTCTTAGCGGGAACAGTCACTGCAGGAGGAGAGTGAGCAGACATTTAGGGCCCTGGGGAAGGCAGCTCTGAGACAGATGAAATCACCTTCTTCTGTGCCCATGGACTCTGTGTCAAATTGTTGTGTTAATGCTCAGTTGTGGCTCCCAGTTACCATTCTCAAGAATAGTCAGTCAATGAATATGTGATTATACACCATGTGCTAGGGTTTACGATGATGAGCAAGACAGATGTAGGGGAGGGTAGGCAAGTTAACTAGGCAGTGAATGATAATATGGGACCAGGACAATAAGGGGCAATATTGGGTCCTGGGGAAGCAGAGAGAACCTAGTCCAGTCTTCCTGGGAGGAATCAGGGAAGACTTCTTGGAGGAGGTCTCAAAGAATTGAGACCTAAATAACTAGATTTACCAGATCTAGATGGAAAAATGGCAGGAGTCAAAACGAGGAGGATATTTCAAGCAGAGGGAACAGTATGTGCAAAGGCTAGGTGAACCTGGGTCTTTGGAGGAAGTGAAAACAGTTCTGAGTGTGAGGTGGAAGAGTGGAGAGACAGGAGGCTGGAGAGGCGAGCAACAGCTAAAGCCTTGGGCAGCCATGCGCACATATTAAAGAATTTGCGGCCTTTCCCCGTTCTGCCATGGGATGATGCAGCAAGAAGACCCTCACTAGATGCTGACCCCTCAGTCTTGGGCTTCCCAGCCTCCAGAACTAGACAGGGGTCTCACTGTGTTGTCCAGGCTGGTCTCAAATTCCTGAAATCATGATCCTCCTGCATCAGCCTCCCCACTTGAATAGCTGGGAGTACAGGCATGTACCACCACACCCAGCTTGGATTACCTGTTCTTGAACTTATTACATTAAGTTCATGTATACAGTAAAATCATGTATGTAGTGTTTTGAGTCTTATTTCTTTCACTCAGCATAATTCTGAGGTTCATCCTTGTGTGTATCAGTAGTTCCTTTTTATTGCTCAGCTGTATTCCACTGTGTGACTGTGACACAGTTTGTATGACAGTTTGTTTATCCCTTCTCCTGTTGATGTTGTTCCAGTTGAGGGCTATAAATAGTTGCAAAAAAAAAAAAGAATTCAGGCTTTATTCAGCAACAAGGAAGCACTGAAAGCTTTTAAGCAGGAGACTAACATGATTTGCATTTTAGAGAGATCAATTTGGGAAATGGATGAGAGTGGGCCAAGTCTGGAGGCAGAGACCAGTTAAGTGCTTCAGTTGAAGGTAGCTAGTAGTGGGGAGGGAAGAATGGATGAACTGGAGATATTTGAGAAGCCCCACATTGAATCAAGGTGAAGCCTGGTTTTTCAGTGTGGACAGCCAGATGGAGGTCTTGGCATTAGCTGGAAATAGAGGAGGATAAATGTGGAGGGTGCTTGGATGTATTGTTTTAAGTGCCTGTGAGGCAGCCCAAATGGGGATGGCAGTGAGTGAGTGCTTGGATGTGCACATCAGGAGCTCACAGGAAAGAAAGGGAGGATGTGGACTTTGGAGTCATTAGCACAGAGATGATGAATGAAGGTGTGGGATGCATTAGGTTGCTTGAAGAATGTGCAGATTGAGAGAAGGACCAAAGACCAAATTCTGAAGAAGGCTAGCAGTTAAAGAGCAATCAGAGGGAGTGGGACTGACCAAAGAACCAGAGTACCTGCACAAACAGATGCTCAAATAAAGATGAATACTATCAATTTGTTAAATGAAGGGGAGGTCAGAGACAAGCAGGAAAATCAGAACAAGGAAGAGTATTTTTAAAAGGCAGGAGTCAGCAGAGTCATTTACCTGCAGAGCAGCAGGAAAAAGACTGGATACTAGGATTAGGGCCAATTTAAGAAACCAAACCATTTACTAATACTTCCACCTGGTTTTAATGTTGTGCATGCCACTTGCCTTCAACTCTGAAACAGTGTGCTACACTATCAGCTGGGAGTAATTGCTGCCAATTTCCCTTGTTTCTTCCATTGATTGCATAAACTCTCGCTCCTGTCCTGTATTCATGACTTTATTTCATCCTGTTCTATTTCACTCTAGATTTCCTTGCTCCTCAGTTAGCTCTCAGTGCTATGCATTTCCCAGAAAAACTAGGGGGAAAAAAAATCCATCAGGAAAGCAGATACATAATCTGATCTCAGAATCTGCAGATACATAATCTGATCTCAGAATCTGATCCACATGACCATTTTACTTTATAGCTTGCAATGCTTAAAGCTATAACCTTCTCAAGACTTAAATTCTTTTTTTTTAAATTTCAGCTTATTATGGGGGTACAAAAGTTCGGGTTATATATATTGCCCATACCCCCCAAGACTTAAATGCTGAATTGCACTAACAGGAACTAGTGCTGACTGCTCCCTGAAATTCAATCTATTATTCTGTAAGGAATGTAATAACTTTGGCAGGAGGCCAGCGCATGTACCACCCCTCCCAGACTTCTCAATTTTGGACAGTGACATCATTGAGAGACTTCTGTTTTTTAAACATTTCATATATTAAGGGAAATGTAAGAGATAACTCCAAAACGCAAGCAATGTTAAGAGCCTGAACAGGAAGGACATAGCTAATGAGAAGCTAGGAAATGAGATAATTTCTTTTATAGAATCATCTGATATTCAGGAAACTAGGAATTTACAAAGGAGAGGATACAATGAAATTAACCAGTGAGTGGAGCTATCCTTTGGGATCAGTAACCTTTAGACCTGGAACTAATAACAAGGCTGTGGTAGATGAATGTCTTAGGGCTGATATAGTTTTTTTCCTTTAATAACAGTTTTGGTTTTTTTCCTTCCATACTCAGAAGACTATATCCTAAATTAAGAAGTGAAAGAATCAAGGTAGGAGCAAAGTGCCATTCATGTATAATTTTCGAAGCTACTAACTTTATTATACATGATTGAAGACCAAATCACAAAACAACACAAAACCTCTCAAATCTAGCTCTTATTCATCCCCATGTTCCAGTAAATCAGAAAGATCCATTTCATATCACAGAACACAAGGAGATGGTGTAGTTGTCAGAAAATCAACCCTGCCTGTTTATCCTAAAAGCCCAGTATCCATGAAAGGTTTGATAATCTAGAAATCAAAATTATACTTGTCAAAACTCATTAAAGTGTATATACTTCAAATTTCTACATTTTATTGCTTTTAAGTTATACCTTAGTTAAAAAAATATGGAAGAGTTGATGTTGATAAGTAGAAAGGAAAAAAAAGGTACATTATTAGATCCTGTGGCTAATGAGATGAAATAATTTATTGCTCTTAACAGGGTCAAAAGCAGGAAATAAGCAAAGTTTGTTTTAAAAAAATGCTTTTTAGCTATCTAAACATTTTCTTTGGATCATTAAAGAGACTTTTTCAGTAAAGGATGGCACTCCACTCTCCATTCCATTAAAAAAGGGCAGAGAATTCTTGGGCTGATGAGCAAGATTTGATTTTTTTCCCCATTATTCTCAAATGGTCTATAATTTAAGAATAGCTGAACTTTTTCATCAATATGAAAGTCATGCATACTCATCCTAGCACATCAAGGATTTAGCTCTTTGAATTTGGGCATTTCATGGTGGGGAGAGGATTAGATTCATTTATTAAAAACCCAGGCTGAAAAACAAAAGTCTTGTCCATCTGGAGATTTTAATATATTTATTTGAAAACCGAGTTCTGTGAAAGAGCACACTAAATAGTCATATATCTTCTCTTCAACCAAAGACTTGGAGACAAGGTTCTTCAGGTCAGCGCAGAGGCAATGGTACATGCATTGAATAGCAGGTCTCAGCATGAATTTCCTCATAGGCGTTTCCAATATGAGCCTGGACAATCTTCTTCAGAAGAGCAAATGAGATCCTGGGAAAGGGAACGGGGGTGGTGGTAGAAGCTAGAGTCATTCTTAATTGCAAAACATTCTCTCTCTCTCTCTCTTTTTTTTTATTACTAGCTGTTGAAATCTAACACTAGGCCCCAACCCGGCCTTTGCAGTCCTTATCCTAGTTTGGGTTAAGACAGACTATAGCTGTCAAACCCCTAATGGACTGAATATTTTATCCTTTAAAAACTAACAAGAATCCAGTTTCCAGCTATAAGCCTCCAAACCATTTTGTAGTTAACTGCCTTGAAAGCCATCATCACGGGGCTTCCTGTAAGGTATTATGAAAGGCTAACGGAGGCTAATAGGTGTCATTTACATTCTCCAATAGAGACTGAGTGATCATGACATCTATACTGTCATGTGCTAGCTGGGTAAAGCTTAGGAAACCATCAAGGCTGAAAGATAATTTTTTTTCTTTCTTTCTTTTTGTTTGTTTAAGAATCTCACTCTGTCGCCCTGGGTAGAGGGCAGTGGCATGATGATAGCTCACTGCAACCTCACACTCCTGGGCTCAAGTGATCCTCCTGACTCAGCCTCCCAAGTAGCTAGGACTATAGGCGCAGGCCACCACGCCCGGCTAATTTTTTCTATTTTTGGTAGAGACTCTTGCTCAGGCTCATCTTGAAGTCCTGGCCTCAAGTGACCCTCCTGCCTCGGCCTCCCAAGGTGCTAGGATTATAGGCATGAGCCACTGCACCCAGCCAGTAATTTTCAAAAGTAAGTTTAGATAACAGGGAAATTAGTATAAATCCCCTTTTCTCTAAGGCCCAAACTAATAGTCTCCCTGAGGCATGAATATATTTTCCTACAAATGGCAGAGTTTCTACCTTAATATTTATCTGAGATTTCTGTAAAGCTAGTCTGTGTAACACTCACCGTGCTTGATTTGCAACTAGACTTTTTTAAATATAATACATGATACTGTCCTTATTTTGTTCAAAGCATAGAATAAATTCATAGCTGTCTGAAAATGTGTTCGTGCTAGGGTGGAATTAGGGAGCCTTGATTATATAGTTCACCTGAGCCTTCAACTATGTGGTGACCATTCAAAAGAAATGGGGCAACTAAGAATGACAATTTCATGAATTATATTATTCTAATCTTTTACATCTAAAGGCCCCTTCAATACTGTTAGAATACTGGCATAGTAATAATCTTTTTCAACTGAACGAAGCTTTGTGGTGGGGTCTAAATGACCCCAAAGTCTCTATAAGCACCCTGACTTACACACATTGAATAAATGAATGTTAAGGCTTCTAGTGTCAAAAGTATTGCCAAAGGAGAAAGGGAGAGAGAAAATTCAGTGAAAACTGTATACCTGTGCTACTCAAAAGTGTGATTGATGGGCTAGTGCCAGTCCAACTATAACTGATCCACAAGGAACTTACATACATCAGAATGTAAATCAACTCCATCACTTAGCAAACTATACAGTTCAGATGACTTTTCTGGGGAAGACTTTGTGGATGAAAGAAGCATTGAGTAGATTTACATTCTGAAGCAAGTTTCCTATCTTCTTACAGAACTGTAAAAACAGTTTACAGACCAGCCACTTTGAACGGCACTGGCAGAGTAGTGTAGAGTCAGGGAAGAAAGAAAAAGGAATTTCTTGTTACATATGCAGAAAGAGGTCAAAATAGGCGGAAGTTTTAATACTGTTTAAGT
The DNA here is from genome assembly GCA_028533085.1 of Varecia variegata. Classification (NCBI taxonomy): domain Eukaryota; kingdom Metazoa; phylum Chordata; class Mammalia; order Primates; family Lemuridae; genus Varecia; species Varecia variegata. The sequence continues at coordinate 6,193,403 of CM052439.1, forward strand.
AAATAAGTACTAAGCACAAAATGAAGGAAAACAGTGAGACGATGTCCTTGTAAAAAACATTTGTATTGACGAAGTATTAACGAAGAGGTTTCCCTTCATAATTTTGTTGCATACATACCTCTGGTCCTTAATCGTCAATATACTCAAATGGTTCTGGGGGTTCTGGCTCTTGTTCCTCCTCCTCAATTTTAGGGCCGTGTGCTGCCACAGGTTCCACCAGTTCTTCAATGTCTTCACTGGTATCCTTCAGAATGATGATGCCTCCGATTGAGAGCTGTCAACAGAGAGAGGGGCGAAGAAGCACAAGCTCCACTCGTATTTCAAGCCTGCTCCACAATCTAGAGTGTACGCTTGTTGAATGGCACCTTAACACTCTTTGAATGATTCAGAAGTAAAAACCTAGGGCAGAACTTTACTAGGATAAAGACAACTGTGCTCTGTAAGGAGTATTTGCAAACTTAACCCAGTGGCTCTGGATGGTATAATGTGTGATGCTGTTCTACTCAGCTGATGTATCCCAATTTAAGAATAGTGTTTCTCAGCCATGGATCTGGCTACTAGCCTCAGTCTGACTGGGGGGATAATGTTTCCTGTCCAAATACAATATTCTAATGCCTTCCTCCTCAAGATGTGGTCCTGGACCAGCAGCATCGTTACCACCTGTGAGCTTGTTAAAGAAAAGCTGAGCCACCCACCCTAGATCTACAGAATCTGCATTGTTAACAAGATCCCCAGTCCATCTGTATGCGCATTCAAGTGTGAGAAGCACACTAGTCTAATATGTACTATGTTATTGTGCGATGACCATCATTTTGGACACAAGATAATTTGTAAATGAAAAACCAGCAGCAATTTCAGAACGATGGAGAGAACAGCATAAATATACCAGACATTTGAGTGTTTTTCACTTTGATCTATAAATCCTTGTGATGCAAGCCAATGAAAAAACAGATGGGAAACAAACGGAAAGCAGACTGTAGCAGCAATTCTATTAAGCCTTCTCCCAAACATATTAGCAGAAGGCAAATCCAAACGCCAAACTATTCACCCATCTCTGGTGTGCTAATCTCATTCTGTTTGCTTGCCTGTGTCAAAGGAAATGGAAAGCTGCTCTCTGTAATTAAATCAGTCAACAGTGGCAGGGCACATCTGGAAATAGCATATTTCTACCAAAGCACATTACTGGGAAGGAAAAGAAGCACAAGCACATTAGTCAAATGATTCATATATGTATAAGCATCTCTGCAGTTCAACCTAATCCGATTTTTACTCATCAGAACTCTGCCCTGCCACGCTATAAAACTGGTGTGCCTTCACGAATTTCCAAACTATTTCCCTTCTCCCAATACACACATATCCCTACATTTACCTAGAACCCTCTCCCTTAAAAAGTTTGCTCTTCTTGAAGAGAATGCATTGTATGAATGGACCCTGCCTTTACCACCAATACTGAACCCAGGAACAATCAGAGTATATGGTCACTGTCCTAATCCTCCATGGCCTAAAAGTTTACTTGAACCTCCTAATTGACCAAATGGAGATGAATATGCTACCAAAGAGAAGAAAATACCCAGGTTCACAAGAGGACTTCCTATTTTTGGGAAACATTTGGCTCTAGGTTATTACTATTTCATGCTTAACTGGAATGAAATAATCCAACTCAAATCCTACAATATCATCGACACATGGAAAGAGCTGTTTATAGCTATACATGGTTTAGGTTTATTAATGCTGTATATGTTGGTAAGAAAGTTCACCCTCTAAGCAGTAAGACACATGATTTTCTGTTCTCTGGAAAGGCTAACGGCCAACTGAATATATAGGCAATGAAACACTATGAAGTTTGTATTCTCTGTCGTGTGTGTCCACTGAAGTCTCTGCTCAATCATCTAATGATTGGACAAGAATTTCCTTAAACATCTGGGAATACTAAGTCTCCCAGTCTTTGTTGGACTGTGTTGGGCTACACCTTCGACAGTCAGCCAGGCAGTTGGCAATTATTCCTCAGCCTTCACTTCTTGCTTGCACAGATGGAGGAAGTCTTTTGGATTTATAGATGGATCAACTGTTATAGCTCTGACTTGATCTGAGCAAAGACTTAAACATTTAGTTTCCAACTGTGGTATACCACTGTGCTCCTATTGCCTCCTGGCCTTGAGCATTATCTTTAGTTCGTAATTGTCAAAAACATTGGGTATCTCATGTGCTTAGAGTACGCACTAGTTGTGTCCTAAGACATCTGTTCTGGATATATATTCCACTTCAACTGGCAAGAAAGTTTACAGACACTATTAGAATACATTCTCTGTAAAAATGCCACTAAGATGAACTGGATTGCAGATCAGACAGTGACCATATTTAAGGCGTCCACTGGCAGTTCTGTCAATTCATTGACTTAGCACCACACAGCCACTACTATAGATTAGGTAGGAGATGGCATTACCAGACCAATTTTACAGATGAAGAAACTGACATTAAATGACTTGTATAGTCACACAGGTAAGAAATGGCAGAGCTGAAATATAAACCCAGTTATGCCAAATTCCAGCTCTAAACCACTACAATATACTATCTTCCATTCCCTGCCTTTGTCTTCTCTAGTTGATAATCTAGTCATGTAAGGCCTTGGCTCACAACTGTAGGTATCAGCTGCCTCTGACCCACCATAAGGCTGATGAGAATAAGTTTACTCTTATTATGAGGATCTAGAAATCTCATGTCTGACATCTTTGACAGACCTAGCATCTGGATATCTTGAATGGGTCTACTGATGGCTCTTTAGTTTTTGAGGTATAAGAACCTGAAAGACAAAGGCAGTGTCACGTTTATATTTCTGACAAGCATTTGTTACTAACATGAAATATTCTACCTTGGAATAAGTTAAATGGCACGAAGATCTTTTCTGAACTCTAAAATTCAATGTGTTTATGACAGCAGTGTAATTATAATGATGATTAACATTTACTGAGCAGTCCCAGGTCTTGTTCTCAGTGCTTATGTATTAACTTGTTCAATTTGAGCCACATCCCTATGAGTTAGGGATGATCATCTCTACTATACAGTAATGGAAATTGAGGCAGTGAGAGATTTAGTACCTAGCCTAAGGTCCCATAGCCTGTAAGTGGTAGAATCAAGATTCAAATCCAGTATGCCTGGCTCTATAGTCTACGTTCCTAATCACTATGCTGTATTAGCAATGTCTATGGCATGCATCTGTGGCAGAACAGGGGAGTTTTTTAGAGTTACACATAGAAAACAAAAATTCCCCAAAATATATATGAAATGGAGGGAAGTATTTTTTCTTTTGCTAAGAGATTTCTTAGTACTAGAGAACTTGTTCCAGTGCTTTGGAGATTTATCTTTCTCTTTCAATATATATTGTTCTACAGATTACTACCCCATGGTATATAGAGCTAAGAGCCACTGGTAACTTACTGGTTTGAAAGGCTGGTATCTACAGGTCTCTGGCATGGTTAGGACCTTAAGCTGGGCAGGCATAACTCGGGCTGGGTTATCCAACAACTGGAAGTTTGGCTCAGGTTCTTTTTTCTTCTCTTTTTCTTCCTTTTTCTCTGCCTCATCCTAGGGGAAAAAAAGGCTCAATAAAGGTTCACTTCTGTTCCACATCACTGAGTAATGTTTGATAAGTTTACTGAGCAACTATTATGTACAAAATGTAGTGGTAGTTAACAATGGAAGTACAACTAAAGTGATGATAGATTCAGAGGACAAATGTAACTCTGCTTGGGAATGAGAGTGGTATTTGACTTGGTTTTAAAGAATAAGATGGTAGAAAAACCAGCAGACATAAGTAAAAGAAAGTCTATTTAAACGAATGACAATCTCTTTGTTTGAAAGGATTTTTCTTTCTTTTACTATCATCTCATTGTCTGCTAAAAATCCCACTATGCCCTTCAAAACCTATTTTGGTTGTTATTTCCTCCAGGAACTTATTCCTCATTCATATGCTTCTTCTATTCTTCCTACAAATGGATATAACTTCTAGTATCCCTCTGAAGTAAAATTACATAATTCTATATGCTGGGAATAGGATAATTATTTGAAGGAAGCCATGAGCAAGGTATAGTAATGCTCAACTAAGGAAGAATCCGGACTATAACAAAGATAGATACTTCAACCCATATGACCGACCACCAAGTTATACCCACCACTTCCATTTTCTCCTCCTCCTTTTTTTCTTTTTCTTTTTCCTTCTTTTTAGCCTTGGCAGTTATAGATAACACAGCAGTAGAAACCTAGAAGAAGTGAACAGGGTAAATCGTAATCCCTTAGCTATGTACAAACATATGAGGCCTAAGAAGAACTCAGTCCTATAATACTATTCTGTTTCCTGGCAGTATTATAAAGAACAAAATAATCAGTGAATAAATGGGAATAACAAGGATATTTATTGACATAATTTACTACTATTGTCCAGGTGAATCTTTAGTTCTTGGAGGCTTGTGTCTAATAGAACTCTAATCTTCTTTAATCTGTAGCCCAGCCCTGTATATAAATTTGCTATCATGTGCTTCTAAGATAAAGATTTGGGTGCTATATCCTTTTTTGCTTTACAGGGAAAACACTGGAAAACACAAAATTTCTTCCAGTCCTGGTTGTAGAGATGTCTGCACTGGACTAGGTGCCTTACAATGATAATGGATGAGTGGTTGGCCTGGAATTATCCTCCTTGATGGGTCTCACTGAAATCAAAGGTGAAACAGGGAGTTTGAAAAGTTGGGCAATATTGGTGTAAAACTTTGTTTTAGAACTAAAAAGAGGGTATGAAACACAGCAGCCACCCTTAAATTTGGTCAATTATATAATTATTGCCACTTATATACAAAATTTACACAAAATAATTAACTGGATAATATGAAACATTATCCTGACAGAAAGAACTATTCTCTTATACGTAATGTGTCATGAAAGGATACTTTTACTGAGTAAAACTTCATTGGCAAGTACAGCTCTCTAATCATTATTCTTTGATTTAACACACATCAATGACTGGTAGGAGCATAAATTGATTATATTCATTTTGAAAGGTAAATTGGTTAGTACGTAAGAAAATAAATAATGTGTATTACTTCTGATCAACCAATTCCACATCCAAGATTCTATACTATAGACTTACTTGCACAAGTGCACAAATGGATGTGTATAAAGACTTTCACTCCAGCCTCATTTGTAGTAGTGATAAATTAGAAATAATCTTAAATGAAACTAAAGAAAAAACCATGTACGACAAACAATGCTACATTCATAAAGGCATGGCTTGGTAGTTTTGGAAAAAAAATGAGATCCATATACACTACAAGTTTTAAAGATATGTTAAAGTGAAAACAAGATGTAGAATAGTATGTAGAGAATAATTCTATGTGTGGTATAAAAAGTATTAACATATACAGAGAAAACACACACAGGGATTCACCAGCTGTGACTCCTGTGACATGGGACTTGGATGACCAAGACAGTAAAAGGGCTTTTACTTCATATTCTTGTGTAACGTTAGATTTTTACCATAAGGAATATTACTTTTAAACATAAAACATATTTAAAAACAAGCACAGGTAAAACACTCAGCTCCTAGATGTAAGTACAAATGTTGCTCAAAGGAACAAGAACATACCTTTTCCTTTTCCTTTTCTTTTGGGACTTCCAGAGGGGCAGGATATGCAAATGTGGATGGTTTACAGTTTGATTTATACTGAACTTTTGGCATCTGAAGAAATAAAGGAATTTGTTTTTCCTCTTCCATTAAAATAACATCAAGATTTAAGTAAGATACAAAAAAGAGACCAGAAGTTTCAATGCTGGCTAGATGTTCAACCATGTTATCACTACTCTCTGAAAGGCATCTGTCTTCTCTTGTTGAATTAGTTTTTAGGTGCTTTATAGAATTACCTGTAGTTTCCTATACTTTTCTGAAGCTGTGCCTTTGAACAGGCATCCCTTTATCTCACCTTTACTAACAACCTACCCTGCTTCAATGGATTAAGTCCTACTCATGGTATGAGCATCCGATCAACTGTTACCTCCTTTGTAAAGCTGTCTGATTGACTTTCTGTCCCAAACTTCCATGTCCCTTCCTTGCACCACACTAACTAATAAGCCTGTATATATTAATAGTTTCCTGGCCAAGCACAGGGGTTCACGCCTGTAATCCTGGGACTCTGGGAGGATCGCCTGAAGTCAGGAGTTTGAGACCAGCCTGAACAAGAGTGAGATCCTGTCTCTACCAAAAAATAGAAAAAATTAGCCAGGCATGGTGGCATGGGCCTGCAGTCCCAGCTACCCAGAAGGCTGAGGCAGGAGGATCACTTGAACCCAGGAGTTGGAGGATGCAGTGAGCTACGACGCCACTGCACTCTAGCTGGGGCAACAGAACAAGACTCTGTCTCCATTAAAAAAAAAAAAAAGTTTCCACATCATTTAATTATGCCTTATAAGAGTCTAACATGAGCCTAATGGAAAGTCAGCTTCACATTACTTAGTGACCAGGTTTAAAATTCTTTGGTCTGAATTTTTCTCTATTTACCCAATTTACATTGATGGGAGAATGATAATAAGCACCATATTTACTAGGGCAAGGAAGCTTATCTTCTCCATCTCACTTTTTTTTTTTTTTAAGAGACAGGTGCTCACTCTGTCACCCAGGCTGGAGTGCAGTGGCACAATCACAGCTCACTGCAACCTCAAACTCCTGGGCTCAAGCAATCCTCCAGCCTCAGCCTCCTGAGCAGCTGAGAGTATAGATGCGCACTACCATAATCCAGCTAATTTTTTTCATTTTTTGTTTTTTAGAGATGGGGTCTCGCTATGTTGTTTCTCAGGCTGGTCTCGAATTCCTAGCCTGAAACCATCCTCCTGCCTCAGCCTCCTGTGTAGCTGGGTCCATATGGCTTTTATAGTAAAGAATGAAAACAGAGATCACAAAATTATTTGGCAGAGAATAAAAGCCCCTTTACAGGATGTTTAGTTACAGTGTTAAAGGTTAGGGATTGGGAAACCAAACGATCCTTATTTTGAGAAATAAAACTGCTTAATATTTACAAATGGGAGCAGTTTTAATACTGAAACACTTAAAGGATAATTGGCTATACAGCTATACAGCAAAATCAATACAATGAAACATTCAAACTTTATCAGCCAATTTTTGACCTAAAAATTTTCCACTCTGAAAATTTAATAGAACAGTGATGACTAGACATAAAAATTATTTTAAGGTCAAAAAGCCTTTTGACCTTTAAAGAACAACAAGATGAATCATCAGGTCACAGGATTGAGAAAGACCTAAACACAAACCCCCATTAAAAAATATGATTAAAAATGTGATGACAAAGCATGCAGCACCTTAAGTTTTTGACTTAAGTGACCAGTTTCATTCTGGCAGATTCCCTGGCTCCTCACTGCTGGTCTTATTCTCTGCCACTACCAAAAGGACATCCTCCTATTTTGCTTTTCCCTTTAGTAACAATTCTTTCTTCCATCAATCACTCTAGTATCACATAACTCTGAAACATGTCCCTGACTCAAATCTTCCTTCCTTAATATTAAGATTTAGTTTGGGTTCTCATTCTACCTTGCCCAGATTACCACAATAGCATTTTAATGGCTTTCCATTGATACCAGAACGATCTTTTTAAAATGCAAATCTCATGTCATCTGTCTACTTGAAACCCTTCAACAGCTCCCACAGCCTATTAAATAAAATTCATCAGAGTGGTCTACAAAGCCTCTTCGTATCTTTGATTTAGCCTTCTCTTTTATTATTCCCTCTCAATTGATTTACTCAAGCTAGTAAGGAGACATGATTTTTAAAACTTCTGCTGACACACTCCACTTAACAGGGTGATGATTCAAATTGAAGGGAAAACATGTTATTGATGAGATGCTAACTAATCTTTAAAATTTCATGGAAACCCTTGCGAGTGGGTGGTATATACCAATAGGATATGGTGAACACGATGTACTACAAAGTTGAGGTCTCATAAACATACCTTTAAGTCCTTGTTAAGGCCAATGACACAGGTAGGGGTATAAGCCAATGACAGGAAATGTGAAAGAGGAAACCAGAACCAGAACTGGGTAAAGACAAGGACGCCAACCACGGAAGGCATATGAGTGTGCCCAGTCCTGGACTGTAAGGAGATTGTGACATTATGACCACCTGTAGAAAAAGAGAAACTGTGAACAGCAATCCAGTGGGGCAATAATGAAGATTTCTAAGTACTGCACTAGGAAAACATCTGGTGATTATTTTAAGAGCACAGTTCATACAATCTAATATAGAGTCCTTGGAATTAGTCATTGAGTTATCTAGGCTCTCGAAAATTGGAAATGCTGTACTTTAACTGGACTCAGGGCAAATTTAGACCTTCTTTACCCATAGGCAGGTATTTTTCAAAACTAAGCCTGAAGGGTATCAAAACTGTGATGCTAAATTAAATATTAATCTATATTATGTATTAGCTTTTAATGTGCTAATAATTTATTAATAGTACATATATTTGCAGACAAGAGGAAGATATTGTTAACTTAGTTTTACGCTTTCTGCTTTAATCATATGTCTGAATGTATAAAAATACATATTTATAATATACTCACACATTTATAAAATATATGTAACAGGCCAGGCGTGGTAGCTCATGACTATAACCCTAACACTTTGGGAGGCCGAGACAGGAAGACTGAGGCCAAGAGTTCGAGACCCACCTCAGCAACATAGCAAGACTCCATCTCCACAAAAAATTTAAAAAATTAGCTGGGCATGGTGCCACGCACCTGTAGTCCCAGCTACTTGAGAGGCTGAGGCAAGAAGATCACTTAAGCCCAGGAATTTGAAATTGCAGTTAGCTATGATGATGCCACTGCACACTATAGCCTAGGCAACAGAGCAAGACTCTGTCTCAAAAAAAGAAAAAAAAAAAAAAAACCAGTAAATAATATGTTCTGACTCTTGCTCTTTTAGGTGTTAAGCAGCATAAAAACTATTAGAATTATGAGAAATACTCATTATCAGTTATGAAGATTCATGTGCAGCTACAGAAAAATCCAAGTAAAGTACCAAGCATTACTCTATGAATTATTAAATCACTGAAATTGGTAGGAGGCAGCTCTTATATTAACTAGCCTTGTGACCAGAGACAAATCATTTTACTTCTTTTTTTATTTTTTGGAGATAGGGTTTTGCTATGTTGTGATTTTGAACTCCTGGCCTAAAGTGATCTTCCTGCCTCACCCTCCTGAACAGCTGGGACTACAGGTGTGTGCCACCACGCCTGGCTCACTTTACTTCTAGGAGTCTTTTTTTCCATTGGCAAAATAAGGGTATAAACTTTAGTACTTGAACTAGAGTACTAGAACTAACAAAAGAAAACTTTTGACCTTCAATTCTTGATTCAACTGAAATTTTTTTGAGGAACCACAATTTGTAAAACAACAAAGTCAGAGCTGATTCTGTCTAATCGGAAGTTTGGACTGTTGGGAGGGTATATGGCTTAGAACCTGACCTGTTTCACCTACCTTTTGCCACATCCCCTAGACTATTTCTCTAGAGAGTACAGAGAAGCACAGTTTGAAAGCCAGTGAACCAGAGCTACGGTCCAAGCTATCAGAGTTACACAGCTGGATCTTTACCGAGCCCTTGTAAGGTTGAGATTCTAGGAGGCTATTAGGGGTTGCAAACTCGAATGTCTTTAGGAATGAGCTAGGTAAACAAATGGGAAAAAGTGGACTGGGAGAAGTGGGGAATTGAAGTAAACTGGAAAGTACATGTTTTATTTAATGGGAACATGTTACTAGAGGTGTGCGTCCAAGGTCACTAGGTCACTTTGTTTTTAAAAGTAGACTCTATCTGGATTTTGTCAAAAATCTTGCAAATTTTGTTAGCAAGGTAAAATAAAACACATCTTTGTCAGATTTGGCTCAAGGGCAAGTGTGTTGCAACCTCTGGTCCATAGTAATGGTGTAAGTGCTGTATCACAGAACTTTGAAATACAAATCTGTTAGTTTATATAACACATTCTATAACAATGGGTCTTGTCTGTGCCTAATCAGGATCCTAATTTGAATTACAATGCTGGATTCTAGTTGCTCACATTTTACTTCTCTTGATCTCAATATTTTATAGGTGACCACATTTTGCTTGGTTGTCAAAAGTAAATACTGACTTGACTTTATTAAACCAAACAGCATTTTAATTTTTCAAGAATCAGGTTTCTACTGTTCAACCAAGTAATCTAGATTTTCTTAGGACTCCACTATAGATATTTCATTTAAGATTTTTATCTAAAAAAAAAAAGGTCAGGTATACTTTAATTTTGTTTTTCCCATAGGACTTCTGTACATTTATTGTGTGCTTATACTCTTCCCAACGCTAACCCCCACAATCACTGAATGCTTACTATATATTGAGAATTATGATTAAAATACTGGAAAAGATCCCAAGGAGACTTCAGTCTAGGGAAGATGACAGATCATTAGACAATTAAAATAAGATATAACATATTACGATAGCTATAAACCTGGGTGCTAGTAGGAACATACAGCTAAGCAAGGTATCTAACTTAGGGTAGAAGAGAGGGAAAGGCTGCCTAGAGAATGTGCTATTTGATCTAAGTTCTGAAGCTGAATTTTCTTTTATTCCAATGAAACTTATCTTCTTCAGACTTAGAAACTAAACTAGCCTTTATAACATTCTGAAATTTAATAAACCAGGGAGAGTTTATCCTATTGACAGTTTATAGTTTAACAGACTTCAATCATAAATCTTCTTAATCTTCAGCTTTTCTCCCAGAAGAGTCCAAATCACTTAGTGAGTTCTCATAAATTTCAACTTCATTCCTTCTTTTGAAGTTGCCCTCTCCAGATTTTTCTCTACTACCACTAACTTTACCCAGAGGGGACCAGGACTGCAAATTTTTCTAATGCAGTTGGATAGGATATTAAAAAGTGAAAAAGGACAAGAGAATAATTTTATGCTCATGATAGTGAACACTACATATAAAACTTTTATTTATTAAATACCTGAAGCAAAATCATTACAAATAAAAAGAAATGGAAAGAAGCACCAAAACTTGATTGGTCCACAACAAATCAAATAGAGGGGCTCTAAAAGAGGAAGGAAGGAGGGAAAAACAGAGATGACTTTTTGTAAAGATGGAAGAATTATTAAGCACAGAATTATTCTACCCCAACTCTTAACAAATAACCCTAATATAGTAAAAAAACAGCAAAAGCCTATAGTAATGCTGAACGAACAAGTAAAGGGTTGTAGTTTAAAATCGTAAACTTCAAGAAGCGGCAGCTAAAAGGAAAAAAAGATTATGGAGTAGTAAAATGTTACTACTAAATCCTGTTTTAAACACTCATTACCAAAAGCAGTCACTCTGAAAAGGCTGTATGATTCCAGCTACATGACATTCTGGAAAAGGCAAAACTAAAACCATGGAGACAGTTCAGGTAGACAGGCTGTGTAAGTTCAGGAGATCTGTTGTATAGTATGGTGACTATAGTTAATAATAAGGTATGGTATACTTGAAAACTGCTAAGAGAGCAGATCTTAAATATTCTCACAACAAAAAATGATAAGTATGTGGGGTGATGGATGTGTAAATTAGCTTGATTTAACCATTTTACAATGTGTATATACATCAGAACACCATGTACACTGTAAATATATATGATTTGTATACCTAAGGTCTATCTAAGGTATATCAACTATACCTTAATAAAATAGATAATATAAAATTATGGAGACAGTAAAAAGATCAGCGGTTACCAGGGGCTTATAGGGAGGGTGAGGAGGAATGAATAGGTGGAACACAGGGAATATTTGGGGCAGCAAAACTAGTCTGTATGATACTGTATGGTGGAAACATGTCATTAAAGATTGGTCAAAACCCATAGAATGTACAACATATAGAATGAATCCTAATGTAAACTAGGGACTTCAGTTAGTAACAATGTATCAACATTGGCTCATCAATTGTAGTGAATATACCACACTAATACAAGACACTAATAGGGGAAATGGGAAGGGGATAAGGGACATATGGGAACTCTGTACTTTTTGCCCAATTTTTTCTGTAAACCTAAAAATTAAAAAAAAAATTAATTAAAATTAATTACTGATAAAACCTGGCCAATTAAATGTCTAGACTTAGTATAGATAGCCTAATAATGAAAAAGCTGCAGTAAAAGAAATGATGGTGAGCACTGAATCCATTTAAATATGAAACTAAGAGCATACAACTGTGAGAATTATGATTTCTGAAGGCAATGTAAATATCACAAACCACGAAAATGTAAACATCATATAAAAATATTGGAAGGTAGTAAAGAATGAGGAGGGAGAAACTATGGGATGTCAATGTCTGTACTGTTTATACATGGGAGGGAATCAATACCACCTAGAATAGAAATGGTTTACTTTATCCAAAACATCCACAGAGTATTTTCCTTATCTATATATAGCTATAAGGAAATGTTTTTTAATTAAAAAGAAAGAAAAAATAAACTGTACCTCAACACTAAAAGTTTAAGCAGAAAATCTCAACTTCTTAGAAAATTAAAAAAAAAACCCCAAAACACAAAATCAACCCTATTAGACAAATAGATTAAAATAGAAGAACATGTGCCTCAAAAATTTAGAAAAGAGCAAAGTTCTAAGAAAAAGCAGATAATAAAGAGCAAAATTAAATAATTTAGAAAAAAAGAATAGAATTAGTACATAAATAAATAAAAAGGACTTTAAAAACTGTGAGACAATTAAAACATTCTTAGCACGTAGAAAACCCAAAAAGATTAATAACAAAAATTTAAGACAGGTATTAAATAACTGCAGTTTCTTTTCCTGATCTCATTCGGTACCGATATATACACATTCCTAGTTGACTGAGGAGGAAAGAATGACCGCAACAAACATGGCTAACGGAATGTTTTCATTAGAAGAAATAGAGATGATTAATAAATATTTTTTAAATGCTCCCCTAATAACAGGACTGCTACAAAAACCTAAAAGCCTTGAGATGTTATTCCTCACTTTTCAAATTAGCAAAAACAAAACAAAACAAAAAACAGGGATCATACTCCATATGGATAGAATACAATAAGAAAAAGAATAACGTTCTTGAACAATGAAGTAGGTATATGCTCTTTTCCTTTTACTTTATGGAGATGTCACCAGTAATAAAGTTAAGGAATATGTCTAAGGAACCCCAAGGCTAAGGAACACCACTCTATCTTTTGAAACAGACCATGGTATATATAGTGGCGAATTCTGGAGCCAGATAGCATAGTATGCCATACAATTATTAGGTAAATATTCCATGAATCTTATTTTAGGAGTGATTTGGCTGCTAGAATTTGTTTAAAACATATTTTCCTCAAAAATTTTTTAACGTTAACTTGTTTAAAACTTACATAAACTAAGAAAATTAAGGAAAAACAATCAGCCAACACTCGTGGAGCACTTTACTAAGTGACAGGCACCGTTCTAATTGCTTTGCATGTATTTAAAACCCTTCCACCACTATGAGGTAGACTTTACAAGACAAGTAAGCAAAAACAGAGAGGGAAAGTACCCTCTCAAGTTTATGTAGCTAGCACTGTAAAGGGACTAGGATTCAAACTCTAACAGTCTGCACTCTTAATGACTCTGTTAAAAATTATCACTATGAATTGTAGGCTCCAAATTTTCTCCAGGAATAATTTGCCTCAGACTCAATTTCCACTGTCATATAATCAGAGCAGATAGTTACTTCATTAGACTTAGTTTTAATAAATAAATAAATCTGGAAGACTTAAAAATATTTACCTGCATCCAGTATGCCCTGGGCCAGAATAGCCCCAAACTTGGCCATGACATCATCATGTTTATCATTGATGACTTTGGAATACAGCTGTCTGAACTGATTCACCTGAAGGAGCAAGAAAAAGAATTATAGTCTAATTCTATTTGTGGTGCCATTTTAGAGCAGGGACAGATTGCTCAAATGGTAATGAGACTTAGTTCTGATTTTCATAACGTTCAAAAAGAGAGGGATATGGACCAGACTTGTAGGCAGGAAGCTTCTGCGGTTGAAATCATGGGTGTAAGGACTTTTCTGGTGTGGGAGCACCAGCTCTGTTTTCAATCCTCATTCCACAGTGGATGATTCAAGGTCAAGGGAATGTTGAATGCAATTTCATACCGTAACACTGTTAGTCAGTAAGCCTAAACAGTTCAAGTGGACACTAAGGCTTTCATTGCACTTTGAATTACAGCTACTCTGCTTACTATCAACCTTGCAGTTTTCCTAAAAGTAATCCTTCAGTTCCACCTTTAAGTAAACTACCCTTCACTCAACCCGTGTGAGGTATTTTGGATTAAGTATATTCACATATACAGTAAAGATTTTCATTATGCATACACATTCATTTTCCTGAGGACTTGTCAGAATCAGTACTCTTATCAAAAGTAACAACAAAATGGAAAATGTGCTGACTGACTTAGGGTAGGATTACTGGTAATTTCTGTTTGCTTCTTTATTCTTTTCTGAATTTTCTAAAATTTGTACGTATTACTTTTATAATTAGAAAATAATATTTATAAAATATATTCTTTATAAATAAAGGGAGAGATTCTTTTAAATCTGTTTGGGTGACAATAAGGAAACTATTTTATGCTTCTTCTATGTCTTACACTTCTCTGTTTTCCCAACAGTGCTTTTCAAATGGTAGGCACCCAGGAAGAAGTCTGCTTGTTCAAGAAGCACATGATCATGGAGCTCCCCAAATCTGCCAAAAGCAGAAAATACCAAATTTGAGTTTCCTAATAAAATGACTTCATCGGCATTACATATTCTTCAGAATCTTTCCCCCTCTTCATTTGTCTTGGTCTGGGAGGCCACAATGTGACACAGTGGCAGAGTAATATAGAATCAGACAATCTGGCTTACGAATATCTCTGCTCTTACAAGCTGTTTGGGTAAGTTACAAGCTTTTCTGAGTTTCTGTTTCTTCGTCTCTACAGGGATGACAGCACCTACCTTACACGGTTGTTGTAAGGATTCTATGAGGTCACACATAAGTAATGTAATGTGTAAAAGACTTCTCATGGTTCAGTAACTATTGCTGTCTTAATATATGGAGGCCGCATCTTACCAGTCCTTCCTATTATCTCTGCAACTAAGTAATATTTCTGCTAACAAAATAATATTCCTTAAACATGGCTCTCATTTTTTATTCACAGGCATCAGAAGAACGTAGTAGGGAAAAAATGACCTAACGTGGCCACTGCCTACCACATGACCACTTGTAAGCTACTCACTTCTCTAGGCCTCACTTTCTTTAATTATAAAAACCCAGCATGATTAGATCATCACTAAATTTCCTTCTAGTTTAAAAAAATCCTAAGGTTTGATGCTTTTATTCTGGTTCACCAGGTCAAATTCCTTTGATTCTGAACTTATTTTAGATGAACACTTACATTACCTTATTTAGGATGGAAATTTTTTGTGCTAAAGGTTTATGAAGTATTTCATGAACTTATAAAAAGAAACACCGAACAAAGCACTGAACGTACATTATAGGGAAGAATTTAAATAAAAAATTGCACTCAAAACAAAAGGAAAGCATTCAGTAAAAATGAATGATGGACTAAAAAAATCAATGCAAACATAATAATCAGCTTATCCAATTAATATGAAGTAGAATACTTTAAAAATCTAGTTTTTATCATATAAAAAATTTTCCTCACATTTTATTTCTTATGTATCAGTAGCTTAATTTTCATTATTATCATTTTTGGCAAAAAATTATTTTAGTAGATTAGGACATTAAATTTGGAAGGCAACTTTAGATCATTTGGTCTACTCCCTCTATTTTACAGATGTGAAGATTGCAGTAAGACAGGTGCAACAACTGGCATGCTTACCATCACAATTAATGGCAATCAGGGTGAGGATCATCATTTTCTAACTTGATTTCATTGTTATGAATAGTATCCCACCCCACAAAACCCAAAAAGTAGCATTTGTAGGACAAAATCATATTAACTTACCATTTTATATTACGAAAATCTCACAAAACAGACAATTAAAATTTTAGGCAACTCTGTGATCTATTATATATGAGTATCCAAAATCTACCTTCTCTAAAATCACGCAATTTTAATATTCATCATGTTCTTAACTCTATACCTTATACTGCTGGAAAAAAGCTCTCTCTTGGATGTCAGGGGAAAAGAAATGAAGTTCCTTGGAGTCGTTTCTGTTGGTACTTATCACTAGGTATGTCTCTTCCTTTCTACCTTTTCTATCTTCCTGGTTATAGAACCGTAGCTGCACATCAAGGAACGTGTTGGGTTTTGTTTTCCTTTTCTCTGTGACATTACATCTGTGGTTATGACTTCAACTATGTCTTTTTCCTTTTGTGAAATCCTTGAGACCAGATGTATTGTAGAATTCAGAATTTAGAAAGCTAACATGATGCATATATATTATGCAATACACCAGTGGAGTGTGGGGCAACATCCCATAATCAAACAAATTACTATTTCTGAAGCAGTATAATATATGAATATTTACACTGGCATAATGGCTACAAATGAGTTCATAATTGGGTCAAGTTCTGTAGCCAAATGAGACCTTAAAAACAAATCTCTTTTGAGTTTTCAGAGCTTTTTGGATTTTGTAGTTGTAGATCAAGGGCTATGAATTTATATAACTTCTTTATGGCTAGTTTCCAAATCTTTCTTTACAGTTCTGACTTTTTTCCTATGCTCCCACCATCTTATTTCCAACTGACTTGCTGTGATCTCAAACTCAACATATCTAAATGAAAAGTGTCTTTACTTTTCCTTCAAAATATTCTTGCTGATGCTATTGTGATTTCCCCATTATCAGGATCCCAAATTATGTTTTCAGTTTCCTTCTCAATTTTATTACTATTTTGTTAATGGTAATTCCTTGTAGCCTTTTTCTGTTATTAACACTGACAGGGCGGGTGCGGTGGCTCACTCCTGTAATCTTAGCACTCTGGGAGGCCGAGGCGGGAGGATCGTCTGAGCTCAGGAATTCGAGACCAGCCTGAGCAAGAGCAAGACCCCATCTCTACTAAAAATAGAAAGAAATTAGCTGGACAACTAAAAATATATAGAAAAAATTAGCCGGGCATGGTGGCGCATGCCTGTAGTCCCAGTTACTCGGGAGGCTGGGGCAGGAGGATTGCTTGAGCCCAGGAGTTTGAGGTTGCTGTGAGCTAGGCTGACGCCATGGCACTCTAGCCCAGGCAACAGAGCGAGACTCTGTCTCAAAACAAACAAACAAACAAAAAAAACACTGACACCATAAGAGTCCAAGCCCCTATCTTAAGTTAACAGCATGATAATACAGATAGACTACTACTTATAAATGTGTTATGCTATAAAATATCATCTTATAAAATTTCATGCTTATAAATTCATTCTATAAAAGTTCACATATTTCTGTACAGAAATATCTCTAGGCCATCATGATAGCCCACAAAAGCCTAATCTACCCAAACCATGATTTACAGAATTGCAGCAACTTACCAAGCTTGGCTAAATATGATCCTGCTTCCAAACAGGGTACTTGTCAATGGAGGGAGAAGCTTCCCCGTACCAGCCTTAGGCCGGATAATATTGGCAAGGAGGAGCACCAGATTCTGTTCTTACATTGTAATATTTTGATGTGATTTTATATATGATATTTAATATATACATGTTCACATAACTGATAAATTTCATTTAACAAGAGAAACAAAAAGTAGATGTTTCATAAAGAGGAGAGTTGGGTTCCTGTGAGAAAATAGCTCCAAGGACTTACAGGAAAACATTATTCTAGTTAAATGTAAACCTCTGGTCTACAGGCTTTCTAAATTGGGTGTGTGCATGTTCCTTGGTCTATGTGGGTGTGAGCCAGCAAGACACTGACAGATGCAAAGCAAAGATGTACCGGAGTTACTTCAACTAAGAGCACCACAGGTAAAGCTAAGTGTTAGGGATGTAACATATATTAATGATTACATAAAAACATCTCCTCTGGAAATTTCCTTTGTGAATCTCACAAAATATCTGAGAAACTTTTCTTTTGGATTTCTTTGAGGAAGGGTTATAATTCTTGATGAAGTTAACATTTGATCTTTGCTTTCAAGCTGTTTACACTTTATTTCATGGACTGTTTGCAACCTTCCAACTAGGACTCTGTATCCTTAAGAATTTATTCCTCTTCAGTTTTTTTCTTTTTTTTTGAGACAGAGTCTCACTGTGTTGCCCAGGCTAGAGTGCCGTGGTGTCAGCCTAGCTCACAGCAACCTCAAACTCCTGGGCTCAAGCAATTCTTCTGCCTCAGCCTCCCAAGTAGCTGACTACAGGCATGCACCACCATGCCCAGCTAATTTTTTCTACATATATTTTTAGCTGTCCAGATAATTTCTTTCTATTTTTAGTAGAGACAGGGTCTCGCTCTTGCTCAGGCTGGTCTCGAACTCCTGACCTCGAGCGATCCGCCCGCCTCGGCCTCCCAGAGTGCTAGGATTACAGGAGTGAGCCACCACGCCCGGCCTCCTCTTCAGTTTTTATTAACAGCTTTTTTGGGGGGAAAAATATCATATGCCACCCCAAGAATATTAATGTTGTTTTGCTGACAATTATCAGATTAAGGAAAGATTATGATATAAACTATAGTCCACAAAGTTCTTTATTATTTGCTTAATAACAGAAGACAATGAAATAGACTTATACTTTTAAGAATTTATAAGCTAACAACTTCACTTTAAGGGTAGTGTTTCCTGAAAGAATTTTTGAGTTTTACACCATCATATATAGTTTTGCTTTTGTAGTCAGTGCTGTACACACTGACATTTGCCCACCAGTTTATATAAATGGCAATGGTTACTAGCTATAACTTCATTTTAATATACTTAATCAAGAATTATTCAGAATCCAAGGTTCTGATACAAACTGAAGATGGCAGTTTGCCCATGTATTTACTAAGATTGGGTTCAACCATATTTCTTGGAATGATTAAAAATTACTAACTATTAGGCCGGGCGCGGTGGCTCACGTCTGTAATCCTAACACTCTGGGAGGCCGAGGTGGGTGGATCGCTCAAGGTCAGGAGTTCGAGACCAGCCTGAGCAAGAGCGAGACCCGTCTCTACTAAAAAATAGAAACAAATTATCTGGCCAACTAAAAATATATATATAGAAAAAATTAGCTGGGCATGGTGGCGCATGCCTGTAGTCCCAGCTACTCGGGAGGCTGAGGCAGTAAGATTGCTTAAGCCCAGGAGTTTGAGGTTGCTGTGAGTGAGGCTGACACCATGGCACTCACTCTAGCCC
>CM052439.1:6212852-6253846 GCA_028533085.1 Varecia variegata
ATGATAGTTGTTATACTTAAAAAAAAAAAAAAAAAAGAAAAAAAAATGTGGTCTGTGTTTGGAAAGATGTTTATATTCTAGAAGATGTCTATGTTCTAGAAGATGTCATTTATTAAGTAATGTATTATAAAAACAGGATGAGAAGTTAGATTCTATCTTTGCAATATATAATTTTTGGAAGTCTTAGAAATGATTTTGAGACACAGAAAAGGGAGAGAGAGAGCAGCACTGGATAAATGAAACAAAAATGATAACAACTGCTTATAAACTGAAATTTATTAAACAAAACTCTGTAAAATTAGAATGAATAATCAATGACTTGAGTTCTGAAAATTTTTTTTCCCACCCTCCCAAATCTACTTTCCTGAAAATGAGGGTGGTGTTCCATATCTGCTCGATTAGGCAGAAGACAGAATGTCAATAGTTTTCTGTTGTCAATTTTTTGATTCCTTCCCATATATGAGCAGAATTAATAGAAGGATGCTAAATGCCCTAACTTTAAGCCAAGAATAAAAAGCTCTGGGCTGGGCGCAATGGCTCACGACTGTAATCCCAGCTCACGCCTCTGGGAGACCGAGGCGAGAGGATCGGTTGAGGTCAGGAGTTCAAGACCAGCCTTAGCAAGAGCAAGAGCAAGACCCCGTCTCTACTAAAAATAGAAAAATTAGCCGGGTGTGGTGGTACGCGCCTGTAATCCCAGCTACTTGGGAGGCTGAGGCAGGAGAATTGCTTGAGCCCAGGAGTTTGAGGTTGCTGTGAGCTAGGCTGATGCTGCAGCACTCTAGCCCAGGAAGCAGAGTGAGACTCTGCCTCAAAAAACAAAAAAGAATAAAAAGATTTGAAATTATTGCATAAGCTATAGATGTTTATTAATATATAAAACATGGTAATTTTAGTACACGTAAATAAGATATATAAAGTTTCTGTTTCTCAACAGAATGAGAAGTTTTGGGTGAAATGTCAAGATATGTAGATATCAAATATTAACAACATGAGGCCTGAGAGACTGTCATGAGGAAATTTTAAAATAGGTGTCTCAAAATCTATTACGAAGTCATCCACAGGGTAGACAAGGATTGTGAAGGATATGTGAAGAGGATCTCTTTGGGAAAGTTGGAGTGTGAGTCTTTTCTCTTTGCTCCAACCCTAGAGAAAGGGGGTTCAGAGGGAAGCACCTGGAGCATTCAATACGATCAGGGGTCACTGTGCTCCGACATCTGACACAAGAGAGGCATTAGCTATCAGCTGAGGTACTAGAACTGACAGCCTATATATTCCTATCCACAAGAAGGGCAAAATATGCAGGAGTGTTTCTGTGGAGTAAATATAGGTCAAGTGGGAAGAAAAAACATCCTAGAATCATTTGAAATGCTGCCCAAGAGGATTTCCCAGGAGGGCAAAGACATTCCAACAGAGAATGTGGACATACTCATTTCTAAAACTGAGATTGTATGTATAATATAAATTGACAGCAGGACTTTTGATTACCTTAGAAGGATAGATTAAAAAAGCCATGGGCTGCCTGAGTTTGCATCCTATATCAGAGGAACTGCTAAATAAATTTTAAAAGGTCTGTGGAAGGCAAAAAAATTTGATTTTATGATTTTATCATCCCAAGAGTTTAAGCATGGCTATATACTTAAATAGTCTGTTAAAAAAATACATTTAAAGAGCATTATATATATATTTAAAGCTTTTCCATTTTCTCAACCCCCCAAAATGCTTTACTTTCTGTGACTTCAGTGTCCACCATATTTGAAATAAAAATGCTCTCAAAGAAGGTAAGTTACTAAAGAAAAGCCCAGACCGGCTCCCTTCCAGAGAATTTCTTTGTTTGCTCACCTTTGGACAAGTGATTTCAGTCTGTTGGATCATGATGAGAGCTGAAGCTATGAGTGCCCCTTGCCTCACGTAGTTCACAGGGTCATTTGTCATGGGTTCTAGCAAATTAATAGCTTCCTGAAAGAATTAAAAAAAAAACCTTTAAATCAGGTTGATATGGCTGGATTTTCAAATTATAATCATGTGCCTCATAATGACATTTTGGTTGACAACAGACTGTATATATGAGGGTGGTCCCATAAGATTATAATGGAGCTGGAAAATTCCTATCACCTAATAATGTCTTCATTCTTTAAATTTTTTAAAATCCTTTTTGCTGTCACCTATTTGTCCCCCAAAATGCTTAGTAATGCCTTGATGATCCTGACCCTGTATAGGCCTAGGCTAATGTGTTTGTGTCTTAGTTTTTAACAAAAAACTTTAAAAAATAAAAAGAAAGAAAGAAAATAGAAAAAAGCTTATAAAATAAGAATATAAGGAAAAAAATATTTGTGTACAGTGGTACAATGGGTTTGTGTTTTAAGCTAAGTGTTATTACAAAAGAGACAGAAAGTTTAAAAAATTAGGCTGGGCATGGTGGCTCACGCCTGTAATCCTAGCACTCTGGGAGGCCGAAGCAAGAGGATCACTTGAGCTCAGGAGTTTGAGACCAGCTCAAACAAGAGTAAGACCCTATCTCTACTAAAAATAGAAAAATCAGCTGGGTGTGGTGGCACACACCTGCAGTTCTAGCTACTTGGGAGGCTGATTCAGGAGGATCCCTTGAGCCCAAGAGTTTGAGGTTGCAGTGAGCTATGATGATGATGCCACTGCACTCTAGCCTGGGCAACAGAGCAAGACTGTCTCAAAAAAAAAAAAAAAAAGCTTAAGCAGTTTATAAGATAAAAAAGTTACAGCAAGGTAACAGTTTGCTATTCAAGAAAGAAAAATTTTTAAAATAAATTTAGTGCAGCCTAAGTGTAGATTGTTTATAATGTATATAGCAACATCCTAGGCCTTCACATTCACTCACTACTTACTCACTGACTCACCCAGACCAGCTTCCAGTCCTGCAAGCTCCATCCATGGTAAATGCCCTATACAGGCAAACTAATTTTTAATCTTTTATACCCAAACTGTACCTTTTCTGTGCTTAGATACACAAATACTTACCATTGTGTTACAGTTGCCTACAGTATTCATTACAATAATATGCTGTACAGGTTTGTAGCCCAGGAGCAATAAGGCTGTATCACATAGCCTAGGTGTGTAGTAAGCTATACCATTTAGGTTTGTGTAACTACATTCTATGATGTTTGGGCAACCATGAAACTGCCTAATGATGCATTTCTCAGAACGTGTCCCTGTTGTTAAATGACCCATGACTGTAGTCAGTGTCACTCTAAGTCAATATTTTTATCCAACAGTGTAGTAATAAGTTAATTTATGACTACTTGAATGCAATAGTTTGGAACTGGGTAGCGCTTATTTAAATTTCAATATAATTGAAGGTAAGTGAAAAGGAAGCTTTGGAACCTCAATGCTCCTGTATAGAGATAAAAGAGGTCATAAAGAAATTAAGAAAAAATGGAATTAACAGTTGATAAGCATCTATTATTTTTCAGACTAGGTATTTTTTATGTTATCCTCTTCAATCCTCTTAATCCTAAAACAAACAAACAAAAAACCCAACAGCAACTAACTCAAAACAATCTTTATAAACAAAGAAACTGAGAGTTAGAAAGGTTAAATAACTTGTCCAAAGTCAAGTAAGTAGCAAACCCAGGCCAGTCTGACTCCAAAATCTATATTATGTATTCAACTTCCTTCAAATATTGGGTAGGTAAGATAATTTCTTAGATGATTTTATAAGACCCAATTTTAAAAATTAAATCAAAACAAAAAAAAAAAGAAACAAAACTCCCAAAGCAAAAGATTCTACTTGCTAGTAGAATGGCAAAACATATTAAATCAAATAGACTAGAGTTAATTTCATGGTTGCATTTCCCAAGACATGTGATGGGATTTTCCAAAATGTTTATTCATTTTTCCCCAATATCATATTTTTCAGAATATTAGCTGTATGCAAAAAGAACTCTTTTGTTAAATAAGTTTAAGACTTCCTGCATACTATGTATCACCACCTCTTGCAGATTCAAATGTATATATTATATCAAAGGCTCTAGGAATGTGCATATCATAACAAAGGCTCTAGGATGCCTTATGATAAAGAAAGCACTCAAACTTTAACTCAGCATTTGTCTGTTGTATTTGACCAAGAACTCTTTTGCCCACACAACTTCTATTAACACCCTGCAGGATGTTTGGGAAGTGCCACTTTATAACACAACGTCCCTCACAAGATCCTGAGGTAGGTATAAATCTGGGAAGAAGAGAGAAATGGGTTTACAATGATCAAACATTTCTTAATTCAGTATGTCATTTCTCAAGTATCCTTCGTTCCAAGTCCAAGGAAAAGAAGAATCCTTTTTTGGAAAATGACTTTAGACTCCTCCACATGTAACTTACTTATATATTTTTAAAATATATAATAGCTATTAACAGATAATACACATACAAGATATGTGTATTTTTTTCTCTCCACTTTCTCTCCACAATGTAGTGACGTTGTACAGAGGAGTATATTTTTCAAACACATATTGTCAATATTCTTTGTGAAGTCATGATAAAAATACAATGAAATTTCCAACTTATAAGTTAAAAGACAATAACTTGGCCTCTGAGCTATGTATAATAATATAACCTCAAAGGTATATTTTAGAAATAAACAGGTGTTTTGGATTTTTAAGAAATAAAAAAACCAAAGCACCAAACCTTAGATAGGTACTGATACCTAGATCACACAAATTGTCTAGAAAAAAAGTAGACTTGTTTAATATGAGTAATAAAATTTTGTCATTGAATTAACTTGCCAGATGCCATGTTTCAAAGAACATTTGCTCCTAGATATCATATTAAGTGTAGAATAATCTGGAAAGGAAAAAAAAATCTAATTTACATTAAACTTATGAGGCCTGATATTAAAGACCTGAGGGGGCAAATACTTAGTAAAACATCCAACTACATTCTTCCTTTGTTTATAGATGTGTCCTTGATTTTAAAAAAAAAGGCAATTTCTATAAATTGCATCTTATATATCCAATGCCATCTCTAGTAAAACTAAAGATATATTCTCATGTAAGCAATTCTCTCTCAAAAGAAGTTAAACATTTAAAATAAAACTGTGAGGACAGAGACCATGTCCATGGTATCCTTAAATGGTCTTGCCATCCATTATTCATACAGTAAATATTTATTGAAAACCTACTATGTGCCAGGTTTGATTTTAGGTTCTTGTAGTGAACATTTTGTCTCAGGGACTTTATATTTCAGCAGAGGGGAGACAGACAATAAACAAAATAGGTATAAAATATGTCAGGTGCTATGAAGAAAAATATGAAGGGAAGGAGACAGAATAGTATGAAATATTAGAAGGGGATATCTCTCTATACATTTTTAACCAGTTCTTGCCACATGTAGTGAAAACACCTATTTTTATTCCCAGCTTCAATAATGTTTTATGTGACTGGAAAACGTTATTTGTATCCAATACCAATACCTTTTATTAGAGAAAAAGTTAAGCAATGTAAAATTTAGATTCCTGGAATCAATCCATAAACTTACAACTATGTTTTGTTTTGGGTTTGAACAACAGATGATAAAAAAGTGACTCCTTTCTCTCTGATGTAAAGACACTGGAAGCATAACCATGTTCTCCTACACACACACACACACACACACACACACACACACACACTGGAAGCATAACCATGTTCTCCTACACACACACACACACACACACACACACACACACACACACACAGACTTTGTTAAAAGAAAGGCCTGCCTCTAGGAGATGGCCAAGGCTTGTGCATGAGAGGCAAAACGTGATGACTATGTCATTGCTATGAATCAAGAATACTTGTTATTTAAGCAACAGCACATTTCTTTATGAATCTCAAAATGAATTATGTTTTCAGATCATCATCCTGCCTAACTCAGCTCTTTATTTTGTAACTTTTGAGGGCTTAACAAATACCAGGTTACCCCTCAAGATTAGAGGTGAGAAAACAGGCAAATAGCACATAAGTGGTTTGCTTCAAATAGAAATGTTACCAAATGAACAGATTTTGGTGGCTTCAGATGAGAATCTTAGTTTCTATAATACTAATTATATAAATCAAACATGTAAAATAACCATGTATAATGATTGGAGTTGTTTCCTTAAAGAAAAAACTATTAATATTTTATTTTATTTTTAAAAGAAATCAGTGATTTCTAAAAGAAATTCAACAGCATTGCTTCAGTTACAGCCATCCATGTAATGTGATGGTTTGTTCTTAAGCAGCTGTGGGCAATCCGGCATAGTAAAGTGAGAGAATACTGGGAAGCTTTGTGAGTCTTATAGCTCACACTACACTTGTATTTTTACAGCTGTTACCTAAACTCTTCTGCGAGGGAAAACTGTGATGCCAAGAAAGAACTGATCCCACTGGCTTCAGGCTTTACCTTG
The DNA here is from genome assembly GCA_028533085.1 of Varecia variegata. Taxonomy (NCBI): domain Eukaryota; kingdom Metazoa; phylum Chordata; class Mammalia; order Primates; family Lemuridae; genus Varecia; species Varecia variegata. The sequence goes on from CM052439.1 coordinate 6,219,247, forward strand.
TTTCCTGTACCAGCACAGCAGATTCCCAGGGCCATTGCAGCTCCATAGCGCACATGAGGGTTGTAACTCTCTGACAACAAAGAAACAACACTTGGACACTGTTCAGGGGTCCTGACAAGAAACAAAAAGTAAGATAGTGTTATGGGAACATATTTTAAATCAAGATGGAAGAATTTTAACCGAGTTTTTTTTTTTTAAGTAATGGGAAACAACAGAGTATTTAACACATAAACTGTAGAATTAAAAATCTCCCACAGAATTCTAATTAATAATGATAGAACAAGAAATCTACCTTCAATATTCAGAGAATGTATACAAAGAAAAAGGGTTCTGTTAGTGACTCCTCAACCATAGCCCTAAATTCCAGTGACTGCCTTGTGCCTCCTCCATGGCATGCAACAGCCACATGGGGGACAGCACACTGCTCTGCATCCATCTTCTCCTGGTCACTCTGCATTTTGTTCCAGAAGATAAAAGTCATTTAAAGTGACTCCTGGGTGTTTCTAAAGCTGCATGAAAGATTTAAATCCCCCAGTATTACTTTAGTTGAATACTAAAACAGCAAATAAGTCTTGATAATGAGGAAATTTTTTTTTTTGCCTTTAGCAATTATTTTTGCATTGATAAGAAGTAAAAGAAGTTGTTCTTTTTCATCCTCTCCATATTTGCAGCAAAGAAAAACCAGGACAAACTTGACTAATGAAGTACCTGACTTCATTGTTTAAAGGACTATCATGGTATAGTAGCTATCCTTGAGGAGCAAGAGGACCGGGGCAGTAACCAGAGGAGTGTAAGGAGAGCTTCTGGAAGGCTAGTTATGGTAATGTTATGATCTTGAACTGGGTACTAGTTACATACATATATGTAGTTGTGAAAATTCATCAAGCTGTAGGCTAATGATTTTGTGCACATTTTTGGATGTATGTTAAACTTCAATAAAAAGTTTTTTTTAAAAAGACCATCCTGTTATGAGTGAAAGTAGTTATTACCCAAACCAATTCAAATCCATAATTTTATATTGGAATTGTCCTCTACTCTCAAACTCTAGTGCATGGTAAATTCAAATTTCAAATGGAATAGAGCCAAGTTTATGAAAACGATTATCTATTAAAATGATATTTTGCTATAAGAGAAGGTTGGATTATTTCCCCCTACAACAGAAGTCTATCATTTTTTCTTGAAAATGTTCTCAGTTTGATTACACTTTCTTGTATGAGATAATACTAATGGCAACAATGCATAAAAATAGTATGGTGTTAGAAAAAAAGGAATGTACTAGAAAATGGAAGATCTGGGTGCTAGTTCTAGTTTTGCTAATTTGTTAGTTATGTGACATTAGACTTAGATTTTTTTCTCTGTAATTTGAGATAGATTTTTTTTTTTTGAGACGGGATCTTGCTTGTTCTGTACAACAGATGTCTTCCTTTTTTTTTTTTTTTTGAGACAGAGTCTCGCTCTGTCACCCTGGGTAGTGTACAGTGGTGTCATCATAGCTCACTGCAACCTCCAATGCCTGGGCTCAAGCAATCCTCCTGCCTCAGCCTCCCAAGTAGCTGCGACTACAGGCATGCACCACCATGTCCAGCTAGTTTCTTTATTTTTTGTAGAGATGGGGTCTCACTATCTTGCCCAGCCTGGTCTCCAACTCCTGGCCTAAGTGATTCTTCCACCTCAGTCACCTAAAGTCCTGGGATTATAGGTGTGAGCCACCATGCCCGGCTGGAGATAGATTTTCTTGACTATTTTTCAGGAATAATATAAAAAAATGAGCAAATAACTGAAAATACAGTAACAACATATATGCTTTCAGTTAATCCATACTGAGAAAAATAAGTTATATAAGAGGAAACCATGAAGTCTAAAACCCATGTTCTAGTTCCTGTTTTGTCTCTAAATAGCTGGGCCAATTTCGACAAAGTTCAATTAACCAAACATTCCATGGTTTCTTGCCTCATCTGAAAAAAGAAGGAATGGGACTAGAAGTTCTGTAAGGTCTGTTCCAACTGTACAATTCTATGGTTTTAAAAAAATGAACCAATTATCACAGGTTTAAACTAATGCCCATTATTATAGGGCAACTTTTCTTCAATGAGTAACATTCCTATGAAATAAAAATGAAATTTAAAGTGATATTACACCAAAGAGGTGTTGGAAAGTTATTCTACAACCTGTAGTTGACACCATCATTTAACTCTTATTTTCATTCCTATTAGGCTAAGAACTTAAAAGCTCTTTCCATAACTTGGTACCCAAATCCTCTGACAAACTCAAGTAATTTTGCCACCTGATTACCAATAAAACCATATATATAAATATATATATGTAAATACATACATATTATTTTTTAACTAAAAGTAGACCTATCATTCAAATCTTCTGTATTTTTTACCTCTCATAAATTATTAGCACAGTGCTAGCTAGGTACTATAGATAAAATAATTTTTATTACTTAGTAAGGACAAAGAGAGCAAAACTAAAGTTATACTTAGAGACTTCACCAGTAAGTATTTTCTACTAGGTTCAAAGCCTAATGGCACTGGAAAATATACCAAGCCCTTTCCTCCTCCCCCTCCCCCTTAAATTTATAATTCAGCTAGATAATCAAAACCAGGGAGAACGAACATACTTGTGAGTATTACTTCATAAGGCTAATTAAGTGTCTTTTAATTTTATTTAGGTGTTTTGATGTTTGGAGTAGGAAGACCACATAGAGGGCTAGGACTCGAAGGATGGGCACTATTCTGATAGGAGAAGGATAAATGTTGTGGGCAAAGGAATGGACACTGGAATGTGAGAAGCTTGAGGAAATGTTAGTAGATAAACCATATTGATTTTGTGTAGAGGAATAATGGAAGACAACATTAGGAATAAAAAATCAGGGCTATTGGCACAATAACTATTTAGGAGCATGGCAGGTATCAAGTTTTCTAATGATGGTACCCAATCTTCTTTTCAACCTTCCCTTTACTATACCAGTTCCAAACTCCATACCAGTCAGTGTGTTACTCACTATCCCTCCCAGGTTCTACTCTTTTCTATTTCCTGCCTCTGCTCATACTATAATCTGTTTAGTCTGCTTCCTAATTCTAGAATGTTAAATCCCATCCACGCAAGAGCTTAGTTCAGCACAGGTATGCCTTATGGGTATATCTGCCCTAGCAGGCTAGTTGTTCTGAAGAATAATGAGATAATGGATGTGAAATAGCTTCAAAAACTGCAAAGCCTGGGTATTGGTTTAGGCTCTCTCAGTACTTAGTATGTAACTATCTGCCAATGATTAGATTCAGTGGTTCTAAATCTTTTTTGGATCAGTCTCCTCTCTCAAAATGCACAGACACACATAATTTTGGGAGTCTAATCTTTAAATGTAAAATGAGGGAATATATCCTCTGAGGTTTTAAAAGCTAATTTATATAGTTATCATGTAAAGAAAATGAAAAAACAAACAACCTCATTGCTCTTAAGTATTGCTACACTTGTGGTTCATCCTGAGGTACAATATTATAAGCAGCAACAAGTAAAAACATTACTTTAATCCCAAGTATATAATTCAGTTTTAATAAAAAGAATTTGTAATTTTCTGCTTTAACAAATGAAACATACACTGAATAAGGTAACTAAGTTCTGATTTGTTGTTTCAATAAAATTTCTTGGCTTGTAGCTAACAGTCATCTTGCCAATGTTACTATTTGTGTAAACCTTCCACAGAGGAGGAACTAACTGTGCAAGGGCAGGAGCACAAGTCACTACTATATCATCCAACCATCAACTGCACATATGAATTCTTTTCTTTCAACACACTGGCTTTTAACTACTGTTTCTTTATTGAATATTTTGTGCAACTTCAACATTAAATCATATTAATAAATCAAGATGCTTTCAAGAATACAATGTCTTTCTTTCCTCCCTCTAATCTATCTTCACTAAAGGAGGAAAAATACAGCAATACATGCATATAGGCAGAAACACTGTTCCAAGCCTGGCCGTCATAAAGGGAATTTCTGCCCCCACCCCGCCCCCGCCAGGGGACTGCATGAAAGTGGTCCCCTAATACCACAGATTATGCAGTGAAGTTTCCCACATTTGGAGAAATCAACGGGGCCAGCAAGCCCGAAGTGCAATGGACAAACCACACCCTGGGAAAACCACCTTTATGACTATGGAATCCAACATGCTAGCTAAGTATTCGAAGGGAATTTTTGAGGCTACAAAACTTCAGGATGGTCCCTTGGTAGAATTATCAGTTTATAATTCTCATTAGGTAAGTGCCACAGCATCAGAGGATTCACACATTACACAGGAATTAAGAACATACCCATCCCTGTTTAACTCCCCTGAACTCCTTAAAAACAGTTCCAAATAAACTGAGCAGCAACCTAAATTTCTGAGTGCCTACTGGATGTCTTTAACCAAATATACCACAAACACCTCAGTCAACATAAAAAATCCCATACAGAAAGGAATAAAGAAGGGCACTGCACCCCTAAACTGCCTGTCCTCCCAACATGACCATTCAACAACACACCTAGGAAACCCACATCTTTAATCATTCTCTTCCCTTACTCCCTACGTGTAATCGGCCAACAAGTCAAGTAAAACCCTTAAATCTTATTTGTTTCCCTGATCACCTCTCACTGGATATAATACAATGATTCCTTAAATAATCTATCTGTCTTCCATCTCTTCAGTTTGTTGTGCTAAAGAGAACATGGGTTTAGAATAAAAAAGACCTGGATTCCAAATCTAGTGCAGTCATGTATTAGCAAGGAGATAAATCACTAAATCTCTCTAAGCCTTAACTGCCTTATCCATAAAACAATACCTGCTCCTCCTTAAGCACAGTGGCGAGAGTTGGTGGTGTGGTTGAGTAAAATACTATACTATCATCACAGATATCTAGCGTAATCAGAAATTGGCTTTGGATCAGAACCAGAAATTTGGCTACTAATATGTTATAGTTTGGGCTCTTATTATTATTATTAGAGATAGGGTCTCATTCTTCGCCTGGGCTGGAGTGCAGTGGCATGGTCATAGCTTACTGCAGCCTCAACCTCCTGGGCTCAAGCCATCCTCTCACCTCAGCCTCTCAAGTAGCTGGGACTACAGGTGCATACCATCATGTCCAGCTAATTCTTAAATTTTTTGTAGAGTCAGGGTCTCACTATGTTGCCCAGGCTGATCTTGAACTCCTGGCCTCGTGTGATCCTCCTGCCTGGGCTTCCCAAAGTGCTGGGATTATAGGCGTGAGCCACCGTGCCTGGTTCTGGGCTCTTATTTTTAAAAAAGGTAGGGTAACTCATGACCAAAGGTTCATTCAAAACAATATAAAACAAGTTGAATATTAAACCCAGAAAGCTGGTTGTATTTAGGGTTTTGACCTCTAGGTTTCCTCATCAACTTTTTAGGGAGCTAATGGCAGACAGAATACTTAGCAACCTGCCCCTAGGCTGCAGCAAAGGCAGGATATTCCAGGGAAAACTGACTCATAGGAAAGAGCTTATCCTAAAATCATAAAACTTCATTTTATGATCTCTACTTGTTAAAAAAGTATATTTAGAATAAATAAAATATATTGTATATACTATTCTTAAACCAATCACAAAACTCAAGTTCTTTTCTTTAGAAAAATCTGAAAGGAGAGACAGAACTTAGACTTAGGTTTTGTTTTCCAAAGGGCATTAACAATTTCAGGAGCTTTAGAAAAAATTTTGCCTAGGAACATAAATACTGGGAGCCTAATGCAGAGTTTTACCTAGGTGATTGCAATAAAGACAGAGATAGGTTGTGAGGGCTATAAATTCAAAAGCATATTAAAAAAACCTGTCAGGTTCTCAGTCTAGTAACAGTTCCAACTCTGATACATTCTTTAGAAAAAACAAGTGATAAGACAAGGAATGAAAAATTCTTTAATAATTTAGCTTAGACATTTAATCTTTTCAAGAGTACAATAAAACCATAATATTCTTATATGTTTACTTCAATGTTTCAGCAGGCAGCTCTAAAAGGACAAAAAAAACTTCCTCAGCAATGATTGGAATGCAAACAATCACTGAAAGCAAAACTCCTGCACGTTAATCTCTATACACACACATAGACATATGATGTATGTATATATAAAATTTTTTAAAGTAACAATAAATAAAGGAATGATAAAATTATATCACCATTTTGCAACTTGTAATAAATTAATGGATCTCAGCATGATTACCAATGACTGCTAACATCATAAAAAAAAGAAATAATTAGACCTTATGTGTATTGCCAGCCCTGTCCCTCAAAAATACCCTGAATGTGATCAAGCTTCTAGATCCAACTATCAATTTATAGGAAATACAGATGACCAAACAACACCTTAAACTACACACAGAGATGCTATCAGCAAAATCCATACTGTGGGAAACTAAACAGGAATAATGACCAGGTTTCTTCAATAAGTAAACTGCAAGGAGAAAAACAGAAAGAAAAAAAGAGAGAGCAAGGCAAGAGACAAAGAAAGAATCTACAGATAAAAGAAAATACATTAAATACATTTAACATTATTAAATAACAATATTAAATACATTTAATAACAGTCCATTAGTCTTTCAGCTATTTTCGATAATTTTGACACCCCCTAAATCTTAGCTTTTCTAAACATTTGCCTCCTAGATAATGTCACAAAATAATTCCTCTAGTTTGTTATAATACCTTTGAATCATTTATTACAAACTATTTAAATGACTAATTCCTGATCAGCAATAAAAGCTCATTTCTATGTCTCCATAAACATATTTAGAAAAATGTCTAGAAATGGTCAATTCACAGGAAAAACAGATTTTATTTGAGGCGGATGGAGAAGAGGAGGAAATCAAGATTTGGTAAACCATTTTATTAGCATAGAATGTGTTACCTATAACTTAGTTTTTCCACATGTTTTAATATGTTGAATTTAAAAGTATATTTACTCAGACAATTATAAATTTGCCAGCTGTATGTGTTTTCAACAATGGAGCTACATGTGGGAATTTCAGCAAATTTTCTTGCACTTCTTTATTTTATTCTTTGGCTAGTTTATAAAGCTTATAATAATAAAAAATGAATACCATTACAGGTTTAAAAAGGGAGGGAAATGTACTTTTTAAAATTTTATATTCATCACAACACAAAAGAGATGAATAAAATATTCATTTTCAGGAAAAAACCTCAGAAAGAAAACAATTTTCTTGTCCAAATATATTTTTCCCCATGTAACTCCACATCCTAAAGCTATTGCTATTTGTAGCTTTTAACTTTATCAGTTTAATATTTTCTGAATATCAACTACTTATAATGTACCACAGGGGGAAAAAAAGGCAAAAAACAAAGCTACACAGATTGTGCCATAAACCTCACAAATTTAGGCCTACCTATAACACTTCTTTTTTATCTTCCTGGACTTAAGAAAACTAAAAATTAGTATGGTTTCAGGCAAGCTTTTGATACATTTCTAAAAAGAGTAATTCCTTTCAGTAATTCCTGCTAAAACGGGGGAGGTGGGAATCTTGAAGATGTGAGAAGAAAGTAGATTCATAAACTTTATACAAAGAAATTGCTATGTCATAATAAACATAGCTCCTAAAAAATCTCAGATTGCATATTGGACCTAGAGAAATCTGTAATATTCAAAAAGTTATAGCATTATTAGTAAACTTTTTCCATTTCTAATGAGCAAAGTATGAAAAGTCTTGTATAACAGTATGAACAAGCTACCAGCAACTAACTGCAGTTTATTAAGGACTTTATTGGTATTTTCGTGATTTTGTAATAATGATTACAGGCCGGGGGGGGGGGAGGGGGGGCGGTGGGTCACATCTGTAATCCTAGCACTCTGGGAGGCTGAGGTGGAAGAATGGCTGGAGCTCAGGAGTTAGAGACCAGCCTGAACAAGAGCAAGACCCCGTCTCTACTAAAAATAGAAAAATTAGCCAGGAGCAGAGGTGTACACCTGTAGTCCCAGCTCCTTGGGAGGCTGAGGCAGGAGGATCGCTTGAGTCCAGGAGTGTGAGGCTGCATTGAGCTACGGTGATACCACTGCACTTTACCCACGGTGACAAGAGTGAGACTCTGTCTCAAACAAAAAAAGAAAAAAAAAAAAAAGAATACAAATATACTTCGATTCTCAGAAAGTTTAGTTTACTTCTGACATTTAAGCAAGTATTCTGATAATACAAATCCGTTTCTAATAGCTGTTTACAGTGATTACTAAAGGCTTGCAGAGTTGAGTAAATCTACACCAAAAGATATTTAGGTTCTTTATGATCATTAACTATATAGTATAAGAATTCTTTTGATTAAAGGATACCACCATTTCATGACATCAGCTTGTACTAGAGAGTTTCACTTATTTTTTAAAAAGAATCTTATTCTTTCGTTCTTGACAAAAGCAGATACAGTATGAGTAGCCCTCTGGGAATAACAACCTGGCAAAAATTGTCTAGATCAACTTTCACACTGGAATCCAGTCAAAAACTTACAACAACCAGGGGAGAGCTTAATCAAGAAGCTGCTGTATTGTGGTAAGAAAACAACGTGGTGTTTTTACTTGTCCACCTACCGTCCCCTACTCCCCAGACTGGCTGAGAGAGACAGTGAAGACAGCAGCCTGTACTCTTGGTATAGTTGCTAATGCCTGAGGAAGCAACACAGACCTTATTCTCGCAGAAATGTGCTTGTTTCAACATCTAGCACCATGGCTGGCCTTTGTTTCACCTGTCTTAGAGTGTTCCCAGGGCTGGAGTGCTTTCCAGGCAGCATTTACTGAAAACATTTTAAAGGCAAAAGTACTGGCCACAGCAGCCTAGGGCAAAGGATAACAGGGCAAGCAATAGGCAGACTGAAAGGCCTGGGAAAGAAGAGGTTGAGAAAGGAAATATGTGGGATAATAATGGCTTTTAAAAGCTCTTGTGTATACCAATAAAATTGGGAAGACCAAACATGTGGCCAAGGCTGCATGCATGCTCAGGAAAGGCCTGGGAAACCCTACACTTTCACCTCAGGCTCTGCACAAACAGGAGGTGAAGGGAAGGCATAGTAGTTAAGACCTGGCTCAGCTTGAAGGAATACTCCAACAGAGCTAATCCACAAAGGCAGGGAGAGGATTTTCTTCTTTTTTTTTTTCCTTTTCTTGGCACCTGGTATTTAAGGAAACTCTGTCAAAACACCAGCTGACATCCAAGCTAACAGAACACAGGCTTCAGCGGCCACACATGACAAAGAGTACAGACTTTATAAAAATACTTTAGCAAAGTCCCTAATCAAACAATTCACAACAGGTAGCAATAACAAAACCCTGGAACGGGAGAGAATCTGATTTTCTGAGTTGTCATATTACAATACTCAAAATGTCCAGTTTTCAACAAAAAATTATGAGGCATGCAAAGAAATAGGTACAGCTCATTACAGGAAAAAAATAAATTAATAGAAATCATTCCTGAGGAAGCCTAGGCATTGGACTTCCATCAACTATCTTAAATATACTCAAAGAGTTAAAGGAAACCATGTGCAAATAACTAAAGGAAACAGGAGAACAATGTCTCTCCAAATAGAGAATTATCAATAAAGAAGTAGAAATTATAAAAAGAAACTGAATAAAAATTTTGAAACTTAAAGGATAGTAACTGAAATGAAAAATTGACTACAAGGAGTTCAACAGCAAAGCTGAACAGGCAGAAGAATCAGTGAACTGAAGATAGGTCAATTGAGATTATTCAGTCTGAGGAACAGAAAGAGAAAAGAACGAAGAAAAATGAACAGAGCCTAAGAGGCCTGTGGGATTCCATCAAGCATACCAATATATGTGTAATAGGATTCTCAGACGAAGAGGAGAGAGAGAGAAAGAGGCGGAAAGAACATTTGAAAAGATAATGGTGAAAAACTTCCCAAATTTTGATGAAAGATAAGATGGCTCAACAAATTCTAAGCAGGATAAACTCCAAGACATTAGTGAATAAAAAACATGAAGACTACATTCTAGCAGGAAACAGACAATAAATAATAAAACTGATAAGATAGTAAGTGATCAAGTAAAAAGGTGAAAGTACTAAGGAGAAGAAAAAACAGTAGGTCAAGGCAAGGGATACTGGAAGAGCCAGGAGGGGAGGGCATATTGCAGTATTAATTAGGGTGGTCAAGGTAGGCTTCCATGAAAAGGTGGTATTTCACCAGTCAGGAAGGCAGTGAGGAAGCAAATCAAGCAGCCATCTGGAGAAGGAGTATGCTATTTACATGAAACAGCTCATACAAAGGTCCTGCGGTGGAACAACGCCTAGCATGTTTGATGAGCAACAAGGCGGCCAATGGTTTGAGTGCTGTGAGGAAGGGGAAGAGCAAGTGAAGACAGGGTCAGAAAAGTAATGAAGGGTCAGATCATGCAGGGTTTTTATAGGCTGTTACAAGAACTTTGGTTTTTATCATGAGTGAAATGAAGAACCATCAGAGGATTTTGAGCAAAGGAATGATATGATTTGATTTGTTTAAAAAGGATCAGTTTTGGGCTAGGTGTGGTGGCTCATGCCTGTAATCCTAGCACTTTGGGAGGGTGAGGCAAGAGGATCACTTGAGCCCAGGAGTTTGAGGTAGAAGAAGGAAAACCAGTTAGGGGGCTTCCTCAGAAATCCACTCAAGATACGATGATGACTTGGTAAGGTGGTAGTAGTGGTGGGGCAGGGGGAGGGAGGGAAGAGCTTTAAATTGGTGTATCTTTTGAAGGTAGAATCAACAGAATTTCCTGACGGAGAAAATACAGGGTGATAGGGTATGAGAGAAAGAGACACAAAGGACACAACTGCCATTAACTGAGATAAAGAAACTATAAGAAGAGCAGATCTGCAATTAAAAAAAAAAAAAGACCAGAAGTTCAGTTTTGTACAATTTGAGTTTGAGATGTTTCATCGACATCTAAGAGAAATATTGATTAGGTTACTGGACATAGGAGTCTGAAATTTGAAGGAAATGTCTGGGCTAAAGATACACATTTAGGAGTTTCAGTATATAGATAGTATTTAAAGCCATAAAAATGAATGAGATCACCAAGTGCACACTGAGGGAAAAAGAGATCCAAAAAATGAGTCGCAGTGGAGCCCCAGTACTAACAGGTTGAGAAGACAAAACAGAACAAGCAGAGGAAACTAAGGAGGAATAGCTAGTGAGGGAAGAGGAAGAGGAAATGATCTGCTGGGTCAAAGGCTGCTGTGAAACAGGCAGAGCAGGTTACATCATCATCTTTTTACACAAACAGAAATTAAAGCTCAGAAAAATTAAGCAAGTTTGCCTTAGGTATGTTGCTTGTCTTGTTTCATGACCAGATCATAGCCATCAGGCTAGAAACAGAGTGGAAAAATAAGGAAGATGAAGTCAACTGAGGACAGCTGGGGGTGAATCTACATATTAAGGGAGTATAGTAAGAGTCAGGAAAGATTCTGTAAGAAAGACAACCCGGACGGGGTATAAGTGAAGACAAGAAAGGATCAGTTTAAGGAGAAATGCTTAGTTAATACTACTGAATACTGCATAAAATCAACAACTGGTATTAATTAGTGACTTTCCAAGCATTGTTGTAGTAGAATGTTGGGAACAAAAATCTGATTATAAAGGTTATAGACTATGGGTGGTAAGAAGAGAAAAAGATAGGTAATCCTTTTAAAAAGTTTGGTAATGAAGGAAGGAGGACTTATGGTATAAGAAAGGTCTTCTTTTTCATGGTGAAAACCAGAATGGCAGAAACCAGAGTATTCTGCCAGAAAGACGTTAGAGCTGAGGGAGTGAATATTCAAGGCATGGATTCTATGTGAGAAAAAGGAAGTACCTTATTCAGCAAGATTGCAAAGGAGATTATATCTATATCTATATATATATATATATTAAAGAGTTAGGATCAAGAACTTAAGTGGAAGTCAGTTGTGGAAAAGAATGATAATCTAATCCCAAGGAATGATAGGATGGATGAAAAGACAGACATTTTGAGAAGCAGACAGTGAAAAGTGATGGAGCTTGTATCCGATTTGTCTTTCATTAAAATAAAACGTTAAAGTTATTCGGGACAGTGAGTGAAGGAGTCTAAGGAGAACAGATTAGGTTTGGAATAGCTATTCTTACAGTTTTAGCTCTTTCACTGATTTGGTCAAAGTGATGAATAAGAAAGATGAATAAAAAGGTGGCTGAGAAATATTTGAGCTGCACTGTGGGTCCTGCTGAAGTCCGCTAGTATTAGCTCTACCATGTCTCTATTACAGTTATCAATATACTTGTTTGCATCCGCCATAAAATTATAAATTACACGAGGGCAGAAAATGTTTATCTCGTTCATCACTGTATCTCCATAAGCATACGGCACTTAGTAAATACTTCACAAATGAGTGAATATGTAATGGATACAATCCCCATAATGCTAAAAATTCCTAATGTTTAGTCTTTGATAGATAGTATAAGGAGAAGTAAAAAAAAAAGTCCTTGGCTATTCAAGTTGTCTTCTTAGACCTATAAGAGACATTAGACTGCCCTTTCAGGTCAAAGATAGAAGTTATTCAATAAATTTAAAAGGTATCAGGGAGAAAATTCAGTATCTTAGAAAAAAATGTATCGAATAGGTTTTTTGGTAATATTCAGATTAGAGGCTGAATCTGACCTACAAGCTACTTTAGTAAGAGCTAATTTATCTGAAGTTTTTGGGAAGTGAAATATTCTACACAAATGAAGTTTCTAGATATTTGAAATCTTACTCTACCATTAAGAATCATACTTTTATATTTCTTATCATTTTGGATGGAAATGATAATATATTTCATATTTTCTGGCATCCAAAACATAGTTGAACAAAGATGATTTAGCCTTTTCTTAAACACATGGAAGTCATCACTATGCTATCAATTATTATACCACATAAAGCTGTGGAGGGTGGATTTACATAAGGGCTACAAGCATAGACCTGTATGTTTATACTTTTAAATTCTTGATTTTTTTTTTTTCAGTTGACCCTGCTTGCTATATTGTCAAAGTGCTTGTTCACCTTTTGTTACTCTAATCTGGAGTAGGCAGGGAAACATGTTTGTTAAAACTGTCTCAAGTGAATTTATCAATGAGCATTCTTTTGTACTATTTAGATTTATTGCCATGTGCAAATGCTACTTACGTTAAAGAAGGGGGAGAGGCCAAGGTTGTGTGTGTGTATGGAGAATAAAAAGACTTGAAGTGGGTATTTACATGTTATGTTCTACTGAAAGTGCACAGGATTTTTAGAGAACAGTTTTAGTTATTTGCCAACTCACAGATTCACTTAACCTTTTATATAATTATTAATTTATTATTTTGCTTTCTTTCTGATGCTCAACTATGTTTCCAATAAGTTGAGATTGCCAAATAAGTAGTTGTTCTAATTAGTTATTATGTTCCTTACTCATTAAGTCAATCTGAAAATGCAAAAATACCAAGTACTAATCTTAATTATTCTTACATGTTGAGGGAAAAAAAAAAATGAGTGAATATGAGTGAAAAGGTTATACTGGCAAAGCATTACAATAATAATGTTTGGTATTTTTATAATATAATTGAAGAATATTTTTAAATTTTTATTTATAAACACAAACCAATAAAGGCTTATTTCATACAAGTCTTTTCATTGGCTATAATGGTGCTGCTATTTTCAATCTGACATTATTTGTTTTGCAGACCTCTACCTGCATAAGCACAGATACCAAATTGTGATTCAGAACAAAGCAGTATTTTAAAATATTTTCATATTCCTGATTAGAAATTCTGGCACATTAAAATATAGCTGATTACTCTTGAGTATTATTTCATTTATTTTCATCTAGAATTCTTAGCAAGTAATTTTTTCTAGAATATTGAATTATAAGTTTAAAAAAAGCAGCAAATACCAAATAAAACCTGAAGTGCTCGGCAGAACTGAAATGAACTAAATATTTTCTAATAACTTTCAACACAAGATAAGGAATATAAATTTAAAACAAAAAAGGGGCATAAATACCATCACAGATCAATAATATTAATAATTTTAAAATCTGAATTATCTATAGTGATCATTTAATAAGGTAAACTTGAGAATGCTGAAGTTCTAATACTAAGCTAGTCTTACAGTTTCGAAAAAACATAAATAGCATAACTATTAAGATTTATATACCAATTTTCTGAAATAAAGCAAAAATATATTTTTACTGCATATAATATGCTTTCCCCAATGTAAAATCTGTGGAAAAATAGCTGTCAGTGAACCAACCCCTAAACCCAGAGGCCATCTGTTTACAAATAAGCAGTGAGAAAGTTTCTGCTAAAACCTACATATACATGTAGAATTCAGACTTTTCCATGCTCTTCTATATAAGGTTGCAACCAGAGAAAATTAATGGTGTTCCACAGCAAAGGCATAAAAGCTGGATGAGAATCTTGTTTCACTACTAGAAATCGGAACTGTGGAAACCACTATATGGCTAACAGGGCAGAATCTTTACATTAATAGAATGAAAGCTCTAGAATCTCTACATTATATCTTATTCTTTCTCAAATGGGAAAAACAGTCCAGGCTTAATCCCAAACAAAACTATCTTAAGCTAAAACGACAGAGTTTATTACAGTCCCCTCCCCAATATCAAAGAGAACTCTTAAGAATATAACTTGAAGAAGGGTCATGAACTGGTTCAACACACTTAACTGGTGGTTTATGAATTACAATGAATGCTGCTACTTTCTAAAAATGAATGTATTAAAGAGGAAATAACCTCCTTGGCATGCTTACAGCTATGCAACACATTTGTTTCACTGCTTTCAAGCGCCAGTGCTGAGGCTCAGAATAAGTCAATGGGAGGAGGATTTGAGTCACAGCAGCAAGCAGGTCTACTGAATAGATAAGGAGACACGCTCAGGAAAATAACAAGCAAATGAAAGGTAAGTATTTAACACATACATACAGAATTAATCTAAAGGTATTTTTTTAATCTTCAAGAACTCTGCTACCATAATCTTTCATTTCTATTCAGTGTTTTAAAAACCAAAATGAAAAATTTACTAATGCTAAAGAGGAGATTTTTAATATGAGATTTGTAATTTTATGAACAAATGGTTTAATCTCCCGTTTAGCTTCCCCTCCTTCCCAAGGGAACTGGGAAGGTTAAGAAAAAAAATTACTACTTAAAAAAAGAAATGGTTCAAATTTGGCAAATTTAGTGATTAACTTTAGAAAGTATTTGTTGCACAAACATGTTATGAGAGATGAAATTACTAAAACATCCAAAACAACCAAAAAACCATTTGGATCCTAGTAATATCTACTTTTTTCTTCTCTCAAACTAAAGAAATTCCAAAATGCTTTATAAAAATGGAATTTATAAAAGTACTAAGGCAAACCTAATCAGACAAAACCAAGTACATATAAGAATGTCTAGCTGGTAAATTATTTGGACCTTAGTTAGGCTTGTAGTGTTTCTATGTGGGTGGCTAGTGTGTTCTATTCTGAACTATTTAATGCTTTGACTTTTCTATTTTTCCGTACGGAAAGGTAAAAAGACATTCAAGGGTCAGGAAACACCTATCTCTTTATTATAACCACTGAAAAAGTTAATGTTTCTTCTGATTCATTAATTGAGGAACATATCGAACATAATATTTTTGGGGATTTGGCTGCATTGTCACAAATGTACAAAAGACTTATTGAGAAGGGAGGGGCTACTAAATTCAAGTGTTTTTACCGATTTTTGGACATACATATAATGCAATCACATATTTTGTATCTAGGAGAACTCTCTGGCATTCAAATTTAAACATGACTCTATAACTACAGCTAAATTAAAAAAGAGAGAGAGACAGAAGCTAATAAATAGCTTATTTTTTCCCACAGCTATCAGTTTCTTTCACTGAACCTTCTGAAATCTAAGCCTCTAGAAAATACTAAATACCTGGAGATCTTACCTACAAACATGGACAGATGTGTGTCTACTCTCATTTTAGAGAACTGGGATCTTTTTTTTTTTTTTTTAAGGAAGGAATCAACTTTGGCTTTGAGTGTTTGGCATAGGTACAATGCCTTATAAAAGCAGATGACCGGCTTAGCTACTGATCATGCTGATGACCACTGTCTGGAACTGGATTGAACTACAGAAAAACAACGAATGGCTCTCTCTTATAGAATGTCTGAACAAAGCACAGTTCCTGAGCACATTTTGCAGAGGACATTTGATCACTTAATTTCTTCTAACCATTCTGGATTACAGACAGAATCAATACCAGAGGAAATGAAACAGATTGTTGAGGAACAGGGAAATAAACTGCACTGGGCAGCTCTTCTGATACTCATGGTGATAATACCCACAATAGGTGGAAACATCCTTGTTATTCTGGCTGTTTCACTGGAGAAAAAGCTGCAATATGCTACCAATTACTTTCTAATGTCCCTGGCGGTGGCTGATTTGCTGGTTGGATTGTTTGTGATGCCGATTGCCCTCTTGACAATAATGTTTGGTAAGTATTTCACTCTGTTCCTGCCATCAAACCACAGAACTATGATATACTGTTAGAGAACTGGACACTCATTTAATCTGTATTTTTCCTGAAATAAAAGATGGACTATTTAAAGATATAGCAAGTAAATAGTCCTTCATTTCTCATCATTTTCTACGGTTGATCATCAGTTTTAAAGAGTAAAAAATAATTTCTTGGAAACAATTTTACTCCCTCCTAAGCCATCTAATATAATCACTTAAAAAGCCATTCAAGTTAGCAATATTTACAGATTCTGCATACATTACCTAAAAACTATAATGAATAGACCTACACCTTAACTTTTCTCTATCAACACTTTGGGGACTGTTCTAAAAATTTTTGTTATATCTCTTAATAGTTTGTATACTTTAAACTTGAACACAATTCCTATATGTGTCATGTTAAGACAAACTGTTTAGTTGTTGAAGGAAATGGTCTGGCTTAGAGTGTCCCAAGAGATAATCCATCTGTTTGATTTTTTAAAATTATCTGACCATCTGTGTTCTTGATAGAATCTCTAAGTTAATAAAATAAGTGAACCCAAACCTAAGTTATTATGATAATAAAAAATGTGGCTTGATATTGAAATCTCAGTTTGTTATAACAGAAAGGATAGCGATATTAAAAGATATTAAGTAGTTTCTGATTTATGCATATATCAAGTTATAAAATTTGGGTAAATGCAAATAACCTTGCTGATCAATCATAAGGGCTCCTAGACCCCTGGAATCAGCATTAGATATTTAACTTATTCAACGCTTGGTGTAAACTGATACTTCATTCACAAACTGCTTAAGAAAAATGATTATTTGTAGCATGCATGGTTTCTTAGGATTAAACTTACTTATATGGTGAGAATAAAAATATTTTAGGCTATAGAAATAAAATTTATTAAACTAGAATGCATATTAGAAGGTGAAGAAAAACTACTAGTCCATCTATTATACCCAGATTTAAAATGTTACATTTTTATAAATAATAGAAAAATATCTAAAATTAAGTACTTGTTCTCTCTTAAATACAATCAGATGTAACAGGTTTAAACTTCCCAGTCTAAATCAACATTTACTCAGTCTTTTAAATAAATCAAGAAAATTCTATGGTAGGACAAGCAGCAATGAATAAGGTTCTATTGCTTTAATTAGACTTTCTAATCATAATATTATCTTTTTATCTATGCCCCTCCTTTTTATATATTTGTAATCTTTTGAATAATCTAATGCTACATGTAACCTTGAAAAATAATTAAGAAATCTTACACTAACAGAGAACATAAACAATCTTAATTCCGAAAAAAGTAAAAAAAAAGGATTATGAACAAATATATATACATATTTGATAGAGACTGTACAGGCACATGATACAAGCTCTCATCTGCATGCACATAATAGTAGCTTAAAATGTAAAATCATACTCTTCCACTGTTTAGCGAGGCATACAGAAAATGTCAAAATGCTTATCTTGTACTACTATAAAATTTAATTATATGTTGAATAAATAAAATTGAAGGCGTTAACGCAGAAGTGAATTTTAACTTTAAAATCCTTGAGTTCATAAATATCAAATATCTACATATATGCAAAGTACAGTGGTAGGTACTTAAATTATCAGCTAAATAGTAAAGAAATATTAAAGGGCAAAGTTCCTAGTATTAAAGTGAGCTAACAAACAAAATACAAAAACAGATCACAAAGATAATTCCAAGTATTCTACAGGAAAATAGTAGGCATCCAGCAGCTGAAAATTTTAAGTTTATATTTAAAATTTTGGTACCCAAAGTATTCTTAGCAAAAGTTAGCAGAAAACCCAACCCATATTTGTGTATATGTTAATACAAAATATATAAAATGTCTTCATATTTGTGTATCAAATAATTATGACAGATATTTTAAGAGTATTTCATTCTTTCAAATGTTTGTTAGATTTTAATATTTATTTATTTTAATAGAGACAAGGTCTCACTGTGTTGCTCAGGCTGGCCCCAAACTCCTGGGCTCAAGTGATCCTCCTGCCTCAGTCTCCTAAGCAGCTGGGACCACAGGTGTGTGCCATGTGCCTGGCTCATATATTTGTTAATTTTTAATTACAAGATAAAATCTTTCATAGCCCCAAACACTTTTACTATCAGTAATTAAGTTGTACAGCGGGGTTAATAGACTTTTAAAAAATAAACTAACCTGGTAACACCACTATTTAAAACATTACTGCATTAATTCATTATTTAAAATATAATTGTTTCTATGAGAAAGTGTAAGAAAAAAAATGTATGCTGCCCTCTAAAAAGCTTCAAAGGAAGAATTCATAAATTAGGAATTGCACATATTACAAATGGGGACCTGGCTTCAAATACTAAGATATTTTTATAACCTTTTATATGTTGATAAATACTTTCTAAACTAATGCATTTAAGAGAACTTCTGATAACTTTAAAAGGCAGAAGTAGACTTTGTATATTTTTCTCTTATTATATGGATAATCTTCAGGACTTCTGAAGTCTGTACAAACAAGTGTCCCTGATTTTGTATCATAAAAGATTAACTATAATATCACTATGAGCAATTTTAGCCATCTCAGGGAAGTTTAATGAAAAGTAACACAAAAATTTTACACCAGCTAGTATTCTAATAAAATTAAGTTTAAAAAAGGAGAGCAGGAAAATAAGTGGCCCCTGTACCCTTATACTGAGGGATATTTTATTCAATCATTGATTTGTATAATAATTATATATTGTTTAAATTTCTATTTTATCAAGATCGTCACAACTTGGGCACAACATTGTCTTTCAAATGATTTTAACTTTTCTACCACTTCTTCCTATCTGGGAATGCTGGATTTGATCTTCACAGTTTTAGTTTTTTATGGTCTTGCCTATAATTTCTAAAATCCATGATCACAAATCGGTAGCTTGAAAATGTCTACGTTAGAAATACTTGAGCAGGAAGAAAACAGAACAAAGTATGCTGATATAAAAAAGACAACATGTTCACCATTTAAGAGCTTCTCTAAACTTTTCCCTCTCTCAGTTTATAAATGATTTAAAAAGTAAAGGGATGAATCTTGACTGTATTGACCACAAAAAAAAAAAAAAAAAGCCAAAAAATTCCACTGGGCATTATTGGCTTTATATTATAAGTTTTAATTCATGCCTCATGATCTGTAAGCTTAAACAGCATCCGTGGTATTGTTTAAACAGTGTGTGTAAAATGGCTGAAAGATGGGCATCTGAAGCAAGACATCTCAGGGTTTGAATCCTGGTTCTCCTGTGCTGGCTTAGGCAAGTCATTTAGTATCTCAAATATCTCAGAGTTCAATCACCTTGTCAAGTAGGGCCCAGCATGTTATAGACACTAATAATTGGTAGATATTAATATAGTATAGATATTAGTATAGATTAAAGATGTGATTTAATTGAAATGAATCTAATCAGAAATAAAACAGATACATAATGGTAAAAGAAAAAAGTCAGTTACTCATTTATGCAGTGAAATGATGCTCTATTCAATTGGGAAATGAGGGAGCAAAGCAATTAAAGCCACTTCTTTTTGAAAAGTGGAAATTTAAAAAAATCAAGGAAAAATTTTTACAAGTATTAAATTACCTAAAACACTATCATATTAGACATCTAACCCCAGGATAACTCATATGCACAAATATAGTGGAAAAACAATAACAAAACAAAACAGAAACTTTATCACAATAATTTAAACACTGAACCATGTCTCTTTTTTCTAGAAGCTAAAGATAGAAGCATTAGAATTTCTGACCTTAAAAACATGTGGATTTTAGAACTATGTTCTTTTTGGACATTTAGAGTTATTTAGGATTTTTTCTGCTCCAATAAGTTCATGAACTAGGTATCTGTGTGAACTCTCATAGGGAACAGCTCTCTTGGAATGGTTTTAAATATAGTCTTTTAAATCCTCAAAAGGGAAATATTTTATGCCCTAGACTTACAGATTGATGCTAATTATTTTCTGAACAAATGGCACAATTTGGCTTTCCAAATTAAAAACTTGCCCGAAGGGTAAGCAGGTTTCACATAAAACGAGTCTATCTCATCAAGAGATGGAGTTTCTGGTTAAAAACCTCAGGTTTTTATACTTATTAAAAAGAAAGCAAAAAAAAAAAAACCAAAAAAACACACAAAAAACCTAGGCATGGCCCAATTTGCAATACATACGAGTTATTTTTATGTGCCATATATAAAATAAATAGCAGTTAAAATTCAACTTTAGTAAAAGACATACTTTAATAAAAAATTTAATTCAAAATTAAACAGAGTTAAACACGTTCTCATCCCCCCCCCCCCGTCTCCCCTGAAAGTACAGCTTTAAATTCAGTCAGATGCACACACTGTTGCCACAGCAGGCAGAACAACAAGCATACTTATTTTATATTGATCATTTGGTTTATCATTTCTAAGTAGGAGTGTTTCCACCATTGAGTTAGTTGGCCAACTTCTGTCAAACAGAAATAGTAATAAGCACTAACATTTATTGAATGTTTTCTTCTCTATGCCAGACACTGTTCTAAACACTTCACATGTATTTAATTGTCATCCCTATAAAGTACCCTATAAAACAGGTATTATTATCCCCATTTTACAGAAGACATAGGAGCAGAGGGATAAGTAATTTGGCCAAGGTTACAAAATAAGTGGCAGAGACATGATTTTAACCCAGGACTGATTCTAGAATTAACACTCTTAAACTCTATTACTCTGCTTTCTAAAATGCAAATGACAAATTCTACCATATTTAGCATACAGAGCCAACATTTATCTTATATAACTCCATCTAACTCTTAAGAGAGCCATAAAATTTTTTTTATAGGGACAAGGCAGAACTCAGGTTTTTTTCTTTTCAGTTAAAGTTATATTTCATTTTAAGTAGTACAAAATACTTGAGTCTTTTTTTTTTTTTTGTAGACAGAGTCTCGCTCTGTCGCCCAGGCAAGAGTGCCATGGCGTCAGCCTAGCTCACAGCAACATCAAATTCCTAGGCTCAAGTGATCCTCCTGCCTCTCAGCCTCCCTAGCAGCTGGGACTACAGGCTCACACCACCAGGCCCCAGCTAATTTTTTTCTATTTTTAGTTGCCTGGCTAATTTTTTTTCTACTTTTAGTAGAGACAGGGTCTTGCTGTTGCTCAGGCTATTCTCAAACTCCTGAGCTCAAGCGATCCTCCCACCTTAGCCTCCCAGAGGGCTAGGATTATAGACGTGAGCCATCATGCCCGGCCCAGAATACTTTAGCCTTAAACAATACTGTACAAATCCTTGAGATGACTTCCAGACATTTTTTCTGAGGAAGGTATTAGATCTAGGCCCATGCCTATGAAGTTGTTGAACCTTGTCCAGGAGACAAAAACTTATATAACTGAATAACAGTTCTACCACACCTTTTGTATGTATGGTGGTATTTAAAGCATAGTCTTCATTTTAAACAAAATATTTGTGCTACTAACATTATTTAGAAAATTAAATAATTAACTGCCTATAATCCAAGATTCATCTAAGACTTGTTTTGTTCCTTTAATATTTGCTCCTATGTATTCAGTCCATAATTATTTCAGGCACCCACAGAAATGCTATTATTCAACCTTATAATTCCTCTGAGTTATTCAGAAGTGAGTGGGGGAAGGAGGTGGAAAATGGGATGTGTGTTCCAGAGAAATTTTGTATGCTTTTTGTGGGACAACAAATATTATATAATTTAAGTGTTTTCTCCTTTCTTAGTTTTTATGAATGAGTCAAACTTAGAGCCCCAGAATAGCAGTAATTAATTTAGTTCAAGTACTTGATAACTTATTTCCCTTAGACTGACTCTTCTGTACACTTTTATTCTTTCTTTTTATTTGAATCTATAACTGTTTTGCTTGGTTATTTCAAATTTTAAATAATGTCTCAAGTCCTTGTGGAAATAAATTGGACATAATACATTATAACAAATAAATATAATTTTAAATTCTTAAACTAAAACTCAATAAAAAAACATAAAAGTTTTGAAATAGTTAAAACTATCTCATCATACAAACTTAACTTTCATTCAGGTATTCTAAATAGAAAAAAACTTTTCTGATATAGGCCTACCAAATTAATACTAACTGAAAAATAATTTTAAAATCAAATAGTTGGACTAGGAAAAGTCCCTTTATTATGAACCAAGAATGTCTAGAACTGTTTTTTTTTTTTTTGGAGACAGAGTCTCGCTCTGTTGCTCGGGCTAGAGTGCCGTGGTGTCAGCCTAGCTCACAGCAATCTCAAACTCCTGTGCTCGAGCAATCCTTCTGTCTCAGCCTCCTGAGTAGCTGGGACTACAGGCATGTGCCACCATGCCTGGCTAATTTTTTCTATATATTTTTAGTTGTCCAGATAACTTCTTTCTATTTTTTAGTAGAGACAGGGATCTCGCTCTTGCTCAGGTTGGTCTTGAACTCCTGACCTCAAGCGATCCTCCCACCTCGGCCTCCCAGAGTGCTAGTAGAACTGTTTTTGATTTCTATAAATTCTTACACTGCCTGAATCTAATAGGCAATTACACAAGCCTTTTTTTCTTTGTATAAAAGTTAATACAGTTATCTGTTAATACAGTTACCTGTTACATTCATGTTAGTTACAAAACTAACATAAAAGTAACAGATACTATTCACTAACATTTCATGAAACCTGGAATCATACAGATCCATCTCTCTTAATTGTAAACCTCAGTCTCATTCTTTAAGAAAATTCTATATCACATCTCAATATTTCTGTTAACAATACGAAGCACTGACTAAAATAAGAAAATTCTAGTGATCTGTATTAGATTTTTAATTCCCACTTTCTGCTCCAAAATTGGAGTTTATAAATAAATTCATTTTGTTGGAAAGTGGGGCTAACAAGCCTTAATTAAATCAGCACTAAAAAGCTTTCCCTCTTAGCTCACAATTAAAAGTATGTGGGTCAGATGGTTAAATTCCAAAGAGACATATTCTTCATATAAGAGTTTTCTTGTGGCTTCCTGCTCATGGCTGCTAGATTTATAACTAGAATTTTCCAGAGCCTAATTTTCATAAGTATAATCCATAATTATAATAGCTGAATAAGAAGGTTTCAACTAACAGCAAACCATTTTAAAAGATGATACCGAGAGAACCTGGATTTAAAGAAAGGAAACCTAAGATACAGCACAATAATTATCTGCCTTTTTAATCCTTAACTATGAGCAATGTCTCTGGTCACAGCTCTAAACTTGAGTATTTTCTACCTCTCTATTCACAGTCCTAAATCTAGAACGTCAGTCAGTTTAGACTGTAGCCTCAGTAGTTTTCACTGCAAAACTCTCTCATATGATTATATGTGATTCTTTTCACTCCACTTAGATTGTTAGTTTACTTTTAAGCTGCCTTTGTCCAAGGTCCTTTTCTACTAATTGACAGAAAAGCTGCATGCTATGGCCAAGTGGAAGAAAATCCAACTATTTCTCTAAAAATAGGTTTCTCTGCCACACTTCATCTCTTTGTATTCTGAGTACCTATCCTACAACAGCAAACCCAGATGCGTCTTTAAGACTCAGACACAATCTTTCCGAGAAAGTCTTCCAAAGCACTGCTTTTCTCAAATGTTAATTACTATACAAATCACTTGGGGATCTTGCTTAACTACAGACTGACGCAGTAGGTTTGAGATGAGATCCAAGAGCCTGCAGTTCTAGTAAGTTCCCAGGTGGTGGCAATCCTCACTCTCCGATCTGAAAAGCACACTAAGCAGCAAGTTCTAAAGAACATTTTCAATTCATATTTAAATTTTGATAAACATTAAATGCCTACCCTCCCCACCCCTATATTCAAAGACTTAACTGTAACCGAATTTACTCATGCAAAATCAGCTATATCTCTAAGGTCCCTTCCAGCTCAATAAATCTATAATCTACCACTCCATCCCTTCCCACCCCCAATTCAACAAGTAGGCAAAGTTTATTTATAGTAATTTACTTAAAAGTATGAATGACTCCTTCCACCTGATGCTTTAATCCCTTTTTAAGAAGCTGCTGAACATGGAACCAAGTACCAAGCAAGCATTTATTGTTTTTGAATAAAAACTCATGCTGATTTTGTTATTTTGTCCCTAAGAAAAAATATTTTAATATTCCTATTAATAACACCACATACCAACTCTGGAAATAAAAGGCACTAAAAAGTCAATGTGTCAGCCTTATTACCTTTTTTGTGACGTGTCCAAATATTTTTCACTGAAATCCTACTTAATTCCTGAAAATAACATAATCAAGTCTACTTAAGAACTCCCTAAATTATGGTCTCTTTTTAGTTTGGGATTTTAACCTCTCCCCATCCCCAGGCTCCTTGAATTTAAATAGTTCCCAATTAAAGGGTCTCTTGGGCCAGGTGCGGTGGCTCACGCCTATAATCCTAGCACTCTGGGAGGCCGAGGTGGGCAGAGCGTTTTGAGCCCAGGTGTTCGAGACCAGCCTGAGCAAGAGCGAGACCCCATCTCTACTAAAAAAAATAGTAAGAAATTGGATTGGCCGGGCGCGGCGGCTCACGCCTGTAATCCTAGCACTCTGGGAGGCCGAGGCGGGTGGATCGCTCAAGGTCAGGAGTTCGAGACCAGCCTGAGCAAGAGCCGAGACCCCGTCTCTACGAAAAAAATAGAAAGAAATTATCTGGTCAACTAAAATATATATAGAAAAAATTAGCCGGGCCTGGTGGCGCATGCCTGTAGTCTCAGCTACTCGGGGGCTAAGGCAGTAGGATCGCTTGAGCCCAGGAGTCTGAGGTTGCTGTGAGCTAGGCTGACGCCATGGCACTCTAGCCTGGGCAACAGAGTGAGACTCTGTCTCAAAAAAATAAAAAATAAAGGGTCTCTTGGTTCCCTGCAATCCTGACATGTTTATCTTGGTCTCTCTTCAATTATGCCAATCACTTTATACCTCTCAAAGTCAGATATACTTATAATAACCAGAAGAAAAGTAGTTTATATTTTATCAGCGGACATATAATAATCAAATCATAAAAGGGACTCAGATCATTCCATATGTATGCATCTGTTTTCTATAGGAGTAATCTGCTTTCATAACAAGTTCCAAAATCTACATGTATTTTTTTTTGTAAAGTGGATTCTAACTAAAATATTCTTGGGGGAACCCTAAAATAAAATTCAGTTGTTTGAAATTGTGAACATGTATGTACTGTGTGTAAATATAATGCATAATGTATTAAATCCAGATACGTATGAATACCTGTGTAAATAAATTTATGGAAAACTCTGTAGATAGAATATTCAATATCACAACCAAACCTGAAATTTTTAAAAAAGCTAATATTTCTGAAGTGCTTAAGACTATATGAAGTACATAGTAAGTGTTTTGTAAGAGTCTGTTAAATAAAGTACTATGTCTAACTCTGAAATTTTCTTTTTAAACCAAACGTCTGTCTTATATAAATCTTCAGTGTTTGGAGTGAAGGATGGAATATGGAAAGATAACAATCCTCTTTTCTCGAGGATAATATGAAGCCATTCCTTTTGCAATCTTTATTCAAGAACTATTTCTGTCAAAAGGAAAAAAAGTATTGCACTTAATTATTTCACCAAATGAGAGTTTGCTATAAACAAGGATCGTGCTGATAGTTGCTGCTAGAAATGAGCCAAAAACCTAGGCCGCACAGACTCCTAACATGCTCTTTTACATATTGCTTCCTCTTAAGGTAAAATGTTTTCTTTTTATACAATAGCAACTTAAAAATAAATTTTATTTGAATAGTGAGGTTAAGTTCCAGTCAAAACATTGTACAGATTTTTAAAAGATTACAAAGGAATCAACAAAAGAGCAAAGGTCAAAATGATGCTAAACTGTCACTAACTTAGAAAAAGGGTTGTAATTATTGTACAAAATAGAAAATATATTTAAAAGGTACCATCTATAGAAATATTGTATTTAATATTATTGTCTCCATTATCTGAAGTTAAACATTATTTTATAGAGGTTAAGTCATAAAATTTCAGATGAATCATGCATAAGAAAAAAAGGTATCACTTAAAAAAGAATCTGTACACTGAAGGTTGCCATTTTGCAGAAGAAAATGTTTTTGTCTTATTTTTCTTTCTTTCAGAAGCTATGTGGCCCCTCCCACTTGTTCTATGTCCTGCCTGGTTATTTCTTGACGTTCTCTTTTCAACTGCATCCATCATGCATCTCTGTGCCATTTCAGTGGATCGTTATATAGCCATCAAAAAGCCAATCCAGGCCAATCAATATAACTCACGGGCTACAGCATTCATCAAGATAACAGTGGTGTGGTTAATTTCAACAGGTATGTGGGGAATACTGGAATGTGGGCGGTGTATATATCCTTTGGTCCCGTTTGGCTGGGAGAATACCAGGTCTGGTAGTCCATGAAACTCAGCACGAGAGATCAAAGCAGCCTTCTGATGTACTAACACAAGCTCTTTACGTCATCACATCTTATACCTTCTAAACCATACTCTCAGTAAAAGTATGAAGAAGTACCAAAGTTCATGTCCTCAGAAAGAATCATCTTCACAGTGTTTACTGAGAAATCTTCATACTTTGACTTTTATACACAAAATTGTTTTCATATTTGTCTATAGATCATTAAGGTCTAGGTAGCATGTAGAATCCTGCAATTACATTAAAGTAACAAAAACCAAAATGCATCTTTAAATCTACATCTAAGAAGATAAATAGGAAAAGAGAAAAAGCAAACAAATGTAAAAAAACCAAAAACAAATAAACAAAAAAACCCCAAATTTTTTGTAGGCAGGTATCAAAGAACATAAATTCATCTTGGAAGCCAACATTTCAATACATATGTATGTACAGACTAAAGGCAGTTAAGTGTCTGTTTGTGTTCTGAATATGCTTAATTTAAAAGTTTTAAGAGCGATGTAAAGAAAACATGTTAAACCGATATTCAGAAATGATTTATAAAAAGAAATCCCATTTCTTCTGAACTGTTTTATGCCCTTGTGCCAATCTTTAATGATCAAAGATAGTTGCTATAATAGTGTATCTTAGCATGAAGTACAGCATAAATTACTCAAAGCTCTAAGTCAATATCAGAAAAACAAATAGATTTACAACAATTACAACGATCTGAATAGTAGATTTAATTCTTCCTAGCACAAAAATTTCAAAGAAGAAAATAATTAAAAGACCTGAAATGTTAAAAGAAAGGCAAGAAAAAATTGTTACTTCTGTCTAATCAGAATAAGAACACTGGGGCAAAAAAATCAAGAAAGACATTGAAATTGACCTTTATATTCCTGAAGTAATGATATTGGGACCACACTTCTTTTAAAAAGTTTGGAGGTAAAAGCAAGGTGTGTATGGGAAGAAAGTAGGGTCAAGGAAAAGTCTATTCAGAATGGAGAGATTTGAAAGCAGTGAGAAAAAGCCAGTTGAGAGGAAGAGGCTGACTGATAGAGCAGAACAGACCTCTCCCCCTCAACTAAAGAAGCTAGAGAAAGGGGATGGGAGACACTGGGTGACAAAATTTGAAAGAGGAGGAAAATAAAGTCATTCATGTCAAATGACCCACATTGTTTGGGGAAGTTACTGCAATGAGGGAGAGGAAAAAGGAGAGTGTCAGGTGTTTGTATGAGGGGTGGGGTGGGAGGAGTAGGGCAGAGGCAGGGAAAAATAGGAGAAATGGATCCTTAAGAAGAATTAAAACATTTGAAAACTGTAAAATATGATCAAGCCAATAAGGCAAACAGCCTGTTGGTAGAAGTAATATCTAAATTATGGCTGGATAATATGAACTTATAAATTGATCAAAATTTTACTGAGTGTCTATAATGTGCTAGGCACTAAAAATACATGGATGATTAAGAAAAAGAATTTCTGCACTCAAGGAAGGCAGATATGTAAACAAACTACACTAATACAAAGTGATAAGTGTAAACAGGAGAAAAAAGAATAAAAGGAAGATTCCTGATTTATAGATTTGGAAGGGATCTTAGACATCTACTTTTTCCTTTTATAAATAAGAAAAAAAGAAACCTAAAAGTATTAAATAGTTGGCTTAAGGATTCTTACAGCTTTTCGGCACCAATGCCAAGATCAATATTCTTTTGACTTGTCATAGTTTGTCTTGTAGAACCAATAGCAATTTAGTAACTTTGAAAAAAAAGAAAATGCAGAGATGGTGTAAATTCAGGTTGAAATTCTACAAAGTGCTGAAGAGAGTTCACTGTCTTCTATTGTATTTACAGTTATCCTAGGTAATACCCGGCAACAGAAAGTGCAAAATAAATATAAGAAGGCATGGATATAAAAAGTACCAGTGAAAGTTTGATAGTTATTGACCAACAAGCTGGATAGGAAGGTAATGTGAGCCCTGAATGGGGGCAGTGGTGGTGGTTGTAATGAAGTGAGAAAATAAAGAAGGACGAATAGACTAGAGGCCAAGGTAACAATAAAGAGACGTTTTCCAATAGTGGAGAGTGGCAGGACAAGGAAGGGAAGTATCAGAGTTCATAATTTTTGATATGGGATCATTTTGAGGATGGCTTCAGGAGTGCAAATAATAATTAGAGTCCAAGAGTTCAAGAAATATAAAATTAAGGTGTTAGAAAGGTCACCAATGGGATGAAATCATGGAATATGATGGCAATGAAACAGTGAAGAGGAAGAATATAGCAAGGTACTGAAACCATTGAGGAAGATGGACAAATGTCCTAGAGGCTGGGAGATGACCAGGATGGAGAAGTAGATTAAATAGACTTCACAAGGGAAGTGCTTTGGGGGAGAAAGAACCAGTGAAATGATGACCTGAAAGTAACAGAGTACAGCAGGGGTCAGCAAACTTTTTCTACAAAGGGCAAGATAGTAAATATTTTGGGCTTGCATGCTGTTCATGGTTTCTGTCACAGCTACTCGACTCTGCTGTAGGAGAAAAAAAGCAGCCATAGATAATAAGTTAACAAATGTGTGTGGCTGTTTTCCAATAAAACTTTTATTAATACAAAAACTGAATGTGGGCCAGATTTGGCCCTCAAGCTGTAGTATGATGATCCCTGGTGTAGAACAAGTATACAGAATCCTCTTTCTGGTGGTGTACATGAGGAAAAGTAGAAAAAGGAATGGCCTCCATTAGAAAGGTTTTGAAGAAAATATTCTTGTCAAGGGCTCTTTAGCTACCATTAAAAGGCTGTGCAGATGATGAAGTGCTTTTGGATTCATAAAACAACACAAGAATTCTAGAGGTTTCTAAAGATTCATTCAGACATTTAAAAAATGTCTGCTGTTTCAAGGGGAAAAGACTCAGGCTAACCCTTGTGTTATTCCCTCTTTCTAATAAGCTACTTCACTGATCAACATAATATTTAAATACCTACTTCATGGCATTTAAAACATCAGAAAATTAGGAGGTACACTTCTTTAGAAGAACTCTAAATCTTGAAAATAAATCTCACAATTCACACACTCAAATTTTTAAGTACCATTAAAAAAAAAAAAATTTCCTTAGTTTTCCCCAAGAAGTTAGAAGGAAAGGATTAAAAGATATTCACAAATATCAAAAAATAAAACTGTTAAATGAAACTGTAACCTCAAAAGATTAAAAAATAGGTATCTATTCAGAATTGAGATACTGAATGAATGTACTCTGAAGTTTCTCTAGATCAGTTACATTGGATACTAAAAGCAGTTTCTCTTCTGAATTCCTTTTCCTTAATCTAGGATAGATCAAAAAACACAGACTAGGAGAAATGCAGAATAAATGAAGACATCCCCTACTACGTCATGGACATACCATAGCTCTAGGCAAGCTTTCATCATAAACCTGAAATCACTAACCAATCCATTTGTTTAAAAACAGCAGATGTGCTTACTTAGGTTCTATCTGTCAAATTTTACACTGATGAATGCTTTGATAGATTCTGCATTGTAGGTCCCAAGAATTACAATGAACTAACCAGCATAAAGTTATTAGAATAAAATCTAAAAGGATCTAATCTAAGAGTTACAGGTCCTACAAATAACTCAATATATCTTGTTTTCCTCTTCCTTAGGCATTGCCATTCCGATCCCCATTAAAGGGATAGAGACTGATGTGGATAACCCAAACAACGTCACCTGCATGCTGACAAAGGAACGATTCGGCAATTTCATGCTCTTTGGCTCACTGGCTGCCTTTTTTATACCGCTTGCGATCATGATTGTCACCTACTTTCTCACTATCCATGCTCTACAGAAGAAAGCTTACTTGGTCAAAAACAAGCCACCTCAACACCTAACATGGCTGACTGTGTCCACAGTTTTCCAAAGGGATGAAACACCTTGTTCGTCACCTGAAAAGGTGGCAATGCTGGATGGTTCTCGCAAGGACAAAACTCTGCCCAATTCAAGTGATGAAACACTTATGCGAAGAATGTCCTCTGTTGGAAAAAAGTCAGTGCAGACCATTTCCAATGAACAGAGAGCCTCAAAGGTCCTAGGGATTGTGTTTTTCCTCTTTTTGCTTATGTGGTGTCCCTTTTTTATTACAAATATAACTTTAGTTTTGTGTGATTCCTGCGACCAAACTACTCTCAAAATGCTCCTGGAGATATTTGTGTGGATAGGCTACGTTTCCTCAGGGGTGAATCCTTTGGTCTATACCCTCTTCAACAAGACATTTCGGGATGCATTTGGCCGATACATCACCTGCAATTACCAGGCGACAAAGCCAGTAAAAACTCTTAGAAAATGCTCCAGTAAGATTTACTTCAGGAATCCAATGGCAGAGAACTCTAAGTTTTTCATGAAACATGGGATTCGAAATGGGATTAATCCTGCCATGTACCAGAGTCCAATGAGGCTCCGAAGTTCCACCATTCAGTCTTCATCAATCATTCTACTAGATACCCTTATCCTCACTGAAAATGAAGGGGACAAAACTGAAGAGCAAGTCAGTTATGTATAGCAGAACAGCACCGTTTTCATCTAACATGACGAGTGAGACGATGAATGTGATGCAAATGTGATGCAAGAATCCTCTGAAGAACGATTTAGGTTAAATCATCTCTTTAACCTAAGAGTTAAGTATTAAGATTATCCAATTTCTTACTTGGACAAAATTACCCCATGAAGAAAATAATTTTGTACAGCTACAAATAAGGACAACCCAGTAGTCTGATTAAATGTCAAGCTATTCAAATGAAATAAAATCAAATAAATCAATAAATTTTAGGCTTTAAAAAAAGATCAATGTCATCATAAAATTTATTTAATTTTTTAATTATTTAATATGCAAAGTTGTGCTAAGAATAAAATAAAACACAACAAAATAAACAGCCTTGTCTTCAAGGCCCTAATAGCTATAAGGCATAATACAGAACAAAAGTGATAGAGACAGAGAGCTAAAAATAAGGGCATAAAACAACAATCACATCTTAAGATTGCCATTTACAGTCTAGTTTAGTTAAATGTAGTCATAATTTTCCTTTGATCAGGAAACTATCTTGATGGAAGGGATAAGGAGGACAGTAGTTGGATATCACACAAAATAAGAGGATCTTAGAACTAGGCCTGTTTGTTAAATGGTTGATACCAGACATCTGCTTAGCAGAGGTGGGTCTGCTGGAGGAAGAAAAAGCAAATGAAATTGCTCTTGGGTACCTGAACCATATTATGTTCCTTAAAGATATTAATGAACATGTGCAAGCTGGAAGGATAGGATCTCAATCTGGGGATCTAAATTTTAAGTGATCTCATAAACTGAGATCACAGCTGCCTGTGCTTGCTCAATAACTCAGTTGAACTCCTGGAACAAAATTTTTTATTCCTTTAATTATTTCATTTTACATTGTTAGATCTGGGAATGAATCCAACCTATACCACTTGCCGGACAGCTGACTGAATTTAGGAGAAATACTTAATTTCTTTGAGCCCCAGTTTTCTCATCTACATTTTATACATACGAGGATGAAATACCTAGTGAGAACTCAGTAAATGGCAACCAATTCTATTTACTTTTGATAAATTTTTTTATGCTACTCCTATAAGTGGTAAACAAATTTAGGCTAAGGGGGTCTGCAGTGAAGACAACCCATACCTTAGCTTTTCCTTTTCAGGTTAACCCATACTTATGCCTCAACCTATGACTCTACTGTTGTCCTCTTCCAAGCAACTCAGCTTAGGATAATTACCTCAAGAAATGTGTTGCCTGTGGAGAATCTCAGCATTAGTGAACCAGGCATATATTCTCCCAGTGGCGGAATACTTTCCTAGAACTTGGTTCTAAGTCATAGATCCTGATCTGTTACATTTTCTCACTGGTTCTATATCATTTCGAAGGAAGAGTGTATCTTATAAATTCCTAAAGCTTCAAAGCTTTAAGCACTTTTTCCTACTTGTCTAAGATTTTTCAGTAGTATTAAGCGTGGGTTATCTCAGATAAGAGGCAAACTAATTTACATTCCTTAAAAAAAAATCATTCTCCATTTTGGTTCCAGTCTCTAATATGAAGGGTTTGGCATATGTTAGGTAATATCTATATTTTCGCCAAGGTACATGAGATTAAGTTTTCAGGTATCACCACAAAAGTACTCCACATTCTATATTTTATGTAACTAAAGACATACATAATTGTTTCAAGAAATCTAAATACTAGAGTTGGCAATCACACTGCCAAAGTTCCACCTATCGACAATCTAGATAAGAATTGTCTTCCACATGCTCTGCACTGCCTCCAAATTTGTGTGCTTAACCATATGCACACCTACAAAACTAACCATAATACATGTAAACTGTTTAGCTTCAAGTCTTCAAGAAAATTCCTTGCTTACAATTAATGGAGAGATCTTTCTATAGCTAATGAGAGATCATTCTAATATTTTCACAGTATTCTAGAAAATGAAATACAACTCCAATATCAACTATTTGTGAAAAAGTACAACATAGCCCTAAATTTTTATTACTTTGATATATTACTGATATTTCCATTTTATAAATACTTTAAAGAAATCTATAATTTGGAGGCAAATCTCAGCAGATAAACACCCCTAGTTAACAAAGGGACTCTAGTAATCTTACTATTCAAAGAAAAGGAACAGATTATACCTGTTTAGAATAATTTTGAAAAAAACTTTCATTCTATTTCATATTATTGTCAATTAACAAAGAGGGGAAAACAAAGGTATAAAAAATGAGGCCAGGCATGGTGGCTCATGCCTGTAATCCTGGCACTCTAGGAGGCCAAGGCAAGAGGATCACTTGAGGTCAGGACTTCAAGACCAGTCTGAGCAAGAGTGAGACCCCATTGCTACTAAAAATAGAAAAAAAATTAGCTGGGAAACTAAAAATAGGAAAAAAAAAAAAATTAGCCAGGCGTGGTGGTGTGAGCCTGTAGTCCCAGCTACTTGGGAGGCTGAGGCAGGAGGATCGCTTGAGCCCAGGAGTTTGAGGTTGCTGTGAGCTAGGCTGATGCCACTGCACTCTAGGCCGGGCAACAGAGGGAGACTGTCTCAAAAAAAAAAAAAAAAAAAAAAAAAAAGAATGAAAAAGACAAAATGTAAGGAAAAGTCACAGCATCCAGAACATACACACAAAGATACTGAGGCAGAAACAGAGACTAGCATATAGAGAATATGTATCAAATTGATATAAAACTGTGAATAGAGATACTGTAAAGACGAATCATGTATTTGGTGGTAACTGGTTGACTACCAGGGTTCTTTCAAATTATAAGGATCTATAGTGATGCAACATTTTTATATTCAAGGAATCACTTTGTGTCATTTAAAAAGTATCTGCACCAAGAATCTTTCACTCACCTTGCAAGCTCAACCCATATCTGAAAACATATAAATGTATATACTGAGAAATATTTACTTTCATATTGTATTAATAACAGTCTAAGTCACAGCAAGTAGGGACCTCCAAGATTGTCTAACTTTAAGAAACGTCTATATCAGATTATCAATTTATTCATTATAGCCACTTAATTTCAGTAAGTGTATAAATAACAATGCTTCTTTTGACTTCTTTCTTCATTTTCCTGTCTAGTGCCAAGTTAAAATAATTCAAATTCTATTCACTTCCAAATGAGTTTCAGTCAATGCCAAGAACAGTACTATACAGAGTTGTTATAATA